>JAQBHY010000129.1:0-28912 GCA_027574665.1 Rhynochetos jubatus
CCGTTGGGCACCGTCCCGAACCGCAGCGGCGGGTACTGCTCCTGCGGCCGCTGGAACTGCCGCGCCGCTCAGCACCAACCGCGCCCCGCGGCACCCGCGGCACCCCCACAGCACCCCACGGCACCCACAGCACCCCACAGCACCCCCACGGCACCCCCACGGCACCCACGGCACCCCACAGGCACCCACACCCCACAGGCACCCCCTGCCCAGAGCCACCCCTGGCGCTGTGGGTTGTGCTGTGGGTCACGCCATGGGTCACTCAATGGGTCACACCATGGGTCACGCCATGGGTCACAGCGTGGGTCACTCAATGGGTCACGCCATGGGTCACGCCATGGGTCACAGCGTGGGTCACTCAATGGGTCACACCATGGGTCACTCAATGGGTCACGCCATGGGTCACGCATGGGTCACAGCGTGGGTCACTCAATGGGTCACACCATGGGTCACTCAATGGGTCACGCCGTGGGTCACGCCATGGGTCACACTACAGATCACAACCTTGGCTCATGCCATAGGACACACCCACACACCCATGACCACGCCCCGTAACCGCGCCCCGTAACCGCGCACCGCGCCACGGGTCGCTCCGTGGGTCGCTCCGTGGGTCACGCTGTGGGTCACTCCATGGGTCACGCCATGGGTCACGCCATGGGTCACTCCATGGGTCACGACCTTGGCTCAGGCCATAGGACACACCCACACCCCATGACCATGACCCGTAACCACAAACCGCACCATGAACCGCGGCACAAACTGCGCCGTGGGTCGCGCCGTGGGTCGCGCCGTGGGTCATGCCATGGGTCACGCTATGGGTCACGCCATGGGTCATCCCATGGGTCTCTCCATGGGTCACAACCTTGACTCATGCCATGGGACACACCCACACCCCATGACCATGACCCGTAAAACCACGAACCGTACCATGACCCGCAGCATGAGCCGCGCTGTGGGTCACGCCGTGGGTCACGCCGTGGGTCACTCCATGGTCGCGCCATGGGTCATCCCATGGGTCACTCCATGGGTCACAACCTTGACTCATGCCATGGGACACACCCACACCCCATGACCATGACCCGTAACCACGAACCGTACCATGACCCGCAGCATGAGCCGCGCTGTGGGTCACGCTGTGGGTCACGCTGTGGGTCACGCTATGGGTCACGCCGCGGGTCATCCCATGGGTCATGACCTTGGCTCAGGCCATAGGACACACCCACACCCCATGACCACGCCCTGTAACCGCGCACCGCGCCGTGGGTGACACCGCGGGTCGCTCTGTGGGTCACGCCGTGGGTCACGCCGTGGGTCACGCTATGGGTCACGCCATGGGTCATCCCATGGGTCTCTCCATGGGTCACAACCTTGACTCATGCCATGGGACACACCCACACCCCATGACCATGACCCGTAACCACGAACCGCACCATGAACCGCGGCACGAACTGCGCCGTGGGTCGCTCCGTGGGTCGCGCCGTGGGTCACGCTATGGGTCACGCCATGGGTCCCGCCGCGGGTCATCCCATGGGTCACTCCATGGGTCACAACCTTGACTCATGCCATAGAACACACCCACACCCCATGACCACGCCCCGTAACTGCGCCCCGTAACCGCGCACCGCGCCACGGGTCGCTCCGTGGGTCGCTCCGTGGGTCGCTCCGTGGGTCACGCTGTGGGTCACTCCATGGGTCACGCCATGGGTCATCCCATGGGTCACTCCATGGGTCACAACCTTGGCTCAGGCCACAGGACACACCCACACCCCATGACCATGACCCGTAACCACAAACCGCACCATGACCCGCGGCACGAACTGCGCCGTGGGTCGCGCCGTGGGTCACGCCGTGGGTCACGCCATGGGTCACGCTATGGGTCACGCCATGGGTCATCCCATGGGTCTCTCCATGGGTCACAACCTTGACTCATGCCACGGGACACACCCACACCCCATGACCATGACCCGTAACCACGAACCGCACCATGACCCGTGGCATGAACTGCGCCGTGGGTCGCGCCGTGGGTCACGCCGTGGGTCACGCCGTGGGTCACTCCATGGGTCACGCCGTGGGTCATCCCATGGGTCACACTACAGATCACAACCTTGGCTCAGGCCATAGGACACACCCACACCCCATGACCATGACCCGTAACCATGAACCGCACCATGAACCGCGGCACGAACTGCGCCGTGGGTCGCACCGTGGGTCGCGCCGTGGGTCACGCCATGGGTCACTCCATGGGTCACGCCATGGGTCATCCCATGGGTCACTCCATGGGTCACAACCTTGACTCATGCCATGGGACACACCCACACCCCATGACCATGACCCGTAACAACGAACCGCACCATGACCCGCGGCACGAACTGCGCCGTGGGTCGCTCCGTGGGTCGCGCCGTGGGTCACGCTATGGGTCACGCCATGGGTCCCGCCGCGGGTCATCCCATGGGTCACTCCATGGGTCACAACCTTGACTCATGCCATGGGACACACCCACACCCCATGACCATGACCCGTAACAACGAACCGCACCATGACCCGCGGCATGAACTGCGCCATGGGTCGCGCCGTGGGTCACGCCGTGGGACACGCCGTGGGTCACGCTATGGGTCATCCCATGGGTCACTCCATGGGTCACAACCTTGACTCATGCCATGGGACACACCCACACCCCATGACCACGCCCCGTAACTGCGCCCCGTAACCGCGCACCGCGCCACGGGTCGCTCCGTGGGTCGCTCCGTGGGTCGCTCCGTGGGTCACGCTGTGGGTCACTCCATGGGTCACGCCATGGGTCACGCCATGGGTCACTCCATGGGTCACAACCTTGGCTCAGGCCATAGGACACACCCACACCCCATGACCATGACCCGTAACCACAAACCGCACCATGAACCGTTGCACGAACTGCGCCGTGGGTCACGCCGTGGGTCACACCGTGGGTCATGCCATGGGTCACAACCTTGACTCATGCCATGGGACACACCCACACCCCATGACCATGACCCGTAACCACGAACCGCACCATGAACCGTTGCATGAACTGCGCCGTGGGTCGCGCTGTGGGTCACGCCATGGGTCACGCTATGGGTCACGCCATGGGTCATCCCATGGGTCTCTCCATGGGTCACAACCTTGACTCATGCCACAGGACACACCCACACCCCATGACCATGACCCGTAACCACGAACCGTACCATGACCCGCAGCATGAGCCGCGCTGTGGGTCACGCCGTGGGTCACGCCGTGGGTCACTCCATGGGTCACGCCATGGGTCATCCCATGGGTCACTCCATGGGTCACAACCTTGACTCATGCCATGGGACACACCCACACCCCATGACCATGACCCGTAACCACGAACCGTACCATGACCCGCAGCATGAGCCGCGCTGTGGGTCACGCCGTGGGTCACGCCATGGGTCACGCTATGGGTCACGCCATGGGTCATCCCATGGGTCTCTCCATGGGTCACAACCTTGACTCATGCCATGGGACACACCCACACCCCATGACCATGACCCGTAACCATGAACCGCACCATGACCCGCGGCACGAACTGCGCCGTGGGTCGCGCCGTGGGTCATGCCGTGGGTCACGCTATGGGTCATCCCATGGGTCACTCCATGGGTCACAACCTTGACTCATGCCATGGGACACACCCACACCCCATGACCACGCCCCGTAACCACGAACCGCACCATGACCCGTGGCATGAACTGCGCCGTGGGTCGCGCCGTGGGTCACGCCGTGGGTCACTCCATGGGTCACGCCATGGGTCATCCCATGGGTCACTCCATGGGTCACAACCTTGACTCATGCCATGGGACACACCCACACCCCATGACCATGACCCATAACAACGAACCGCACCATGAACTGCGGCACGAACTGCGCCGTGGGTCGCGCTGTGGGTCACGCCGTGGGTTACGCTATGGGTCATCCCATGGGTCACTCCATGGGTCACAACCTTGACTCATGCCACGGGACACACCCACACCCCACGACCACGCCCCGTAACCGCGCCCCGTAACCGCGCCCCGCGCCGCGGGTGACGCCGCGGGTCGCGCCGTGGGTCACGCCGTGGGTCGCGCCGTGGGTCGCGTTCTTACCTTGCGGTCGCTGAGCCCGGAGACGGTGTCGACGTACTCCTCCTGGATCATGAAGGCGGCCAGGTTGGCGGTGTAGCTGGCGAGGAAGATGACGGCGAAGAAGGCCCAGACCAGCACCAGGATCTTGCTGGTGGTGCCGCGGGGGTTGCGCACCGGCACCGAGTTGTTGAACACCAGCGCCCACAGCAGCCACACCGACGCCCCGATGGTGAACGTGGGGCCCCCCGCGCCTGCCGGGGGGGGGGGGGTCAGCGAGGGGATGGGGTCACCCCGGGGATGGCGGGGGGGGGTGGGGGGGAAGAGGGTCGCCCCGAGGACGGTGTCGCCGCGGGGATGGGGACGGTGTCACCGCAGGATCACCCCAGGGACGGTGTCACCCCAGGGATGGTGGGGACGGTGTCACCCCAGGGATGGGGACGGTGTCACCCCCAGGATGGGGACGGTGTCACCCCGGGGACGGTGGGGACGGTGTCACCCCAGGGACAGGGATGGTGTCACCCCAGGGATGGGGACGGCGTCACCCCCAGGATGGGGACAGTGTCACCCCAGGGACGGGGACGGTTTCACCCCAGGGATGGGGACGGCGTCACCCGAGGGACGGGGACAGTGTCACCCCAGGACAGTGGGGATGGCGTCACCCCAAGGACAGGGATGGTGTCACCCCAGGATGGTGGGGACGGTGTCACCCCAGGGACAGGGATGGTGTCACCCCAGGGATGGGGACGGTGTCACCCCAGGATGGTGAGGACGGATGTCACCCCAGGGACAGGGACAGTGTCACCCCGGGATGATGGGGACGGTGTCACCCGGAGGACAGCATCACCCCAGGGACAAGGACGGTGTCACCCCAGGGACAGGGACAGTATCACCCTGGGACGGTGGGGACGGTGACACCCCAGGGACAGGGATGGTGTCACCCCAGGATGGTGGGGACGGTGTCACCCCAGGGACAGGGACAGTATCACCCCGGGACGGTGGGGACGGTGACACCCCAGGGACAGGGACGGTGTCACCCCAGGGACAGGGACAGTGTCACCCCGGGATGATGGGGACGGTGTCACCCGGAGGACAGCATCACTGCAGGGACAAGGATGGTGTCACCCCAGGGACAGGGACAGTGTCACCCCGGGATGGTGGGGACGGTGACACCCCAGGAATGGGAACGGTGTCACCCCAAGGATGGTGTCACCCCAGGGACAGGGACGGTGTCACCCCAGGGACAGGGACAGTATCACCCTGGGACAGTGGGGACGGCATCACCCCAAGGACAGGGACGGTGTCACCCCAGGGACAGGGACGGCGTCACCCCAGGGACGGGGACGGCATCACCCCAAGGACAGGGACGGTGTCACCCCAGGATGGTGAGGACGGATGTCACCCCCCCGGACAGTGCCGGTGTCACCCAGAGGACAAAACCAGTGTCCCCAAGGGGGCCGCCCCCACCCCCCGGCCCCGACGTCACTGCCCGGTTGGGGACGGGGAGGGGAGGTGACGGTGGCCGCACTCACGCTGGCCGGCAGCCAGGCTGCGGTTGTAGCCCACGGGGCTGAAGTACTCGAAGATGAAGACGGTGACGGCCACGACGGTGAGACACATGACGAACATCATCACCCAGACGGCGGGGCTGTAGGGCTCTGGGGGGGGGGGGGGGGGGCAGAGGGGGACACCGTCACCCCTCTGTCACCCCTTCCCCCGTCACCCCGCCCGGCGTCGTCCGGCCGTCCCTACCCAGGAAGGCGGAGGGGGAGACGGTGCCGTTGCTGCGCGACACCATGACGCTGATGCCCGTCTCCACGAAGGGGACGGAGAAGTCGATGACCTCGGAGCGCTCCTCGTTGATGGTCAGCGAGCCGATGGCCATGTCGGCGCGGCCGTAGAACACCTGGGGGGCGGGGGAGGGGTGAGAGGGGAGGGAGGGGCGCTGAGGGCGGGGTCGTCGTCAAGGGTTGGGTCATCAATAAGGGTTGGGTTGTTGTCAAGGGCGGGGTTATGGTCAAGGGTTGGGCGGTCAACGAGGGCGTGGTCATCAAGGGCAGGGTCATGGTCAAGGGTTGGGTGGTCAAGAAGGGCGGGGTCATGGTCAAGGGTTGGGTGGTCAATGAGGGTGTGGTCATCAAGGGCAGGGTCATGGTCAAGGGTTGGCTGGTCAACAAGGGTGTGGTCATCAAGGGCGGGGTCATGGTCAAGGGTTGGGCGGTCAGCGAGGGTGTGGTCATCAAGGGCGGGGTCATGGTCAAGGGTTGGGCGGTCAACGAGGGTGTGGTCATCAAGAGCGGGGACATGGTCAAGGGTTGGGCGGTCGACGAGGGTGTGGTCATCAAGGGCGGGGTCATGGTCAAGGGTTGGGCGGTCAATGAGGGTGTGGTCATCAAGGGCGGGGACATGGTCAAGGGTTGGGTGGTCAACAAGGGTGTGGTCATCAAGGGCGGGGACATGGTCAAGGGTTGGGCGGTCAATGAGGGTGTGGTCATCAAGGGCAGGGTCATGGTCAAGGGTTGGGTGGTCAAGAAGGGCAGGGTCATGGTCAAGGGTTGGGCGGTCAACGAGGGTGTGGTCATCAAGGGCGGGGTCATGGTCAAGGGTTGGGTGGTCAAGAAGGGCGGGGTCATGGTCAAGGGTTGGGCGGTCAACGAGGGTGTGGTCATCAAGAGCGGGGACATGGTCAAGGGTTGGGCGGTCAACGAGGGTGTGGTCATCAAGAGCGGGGACATGGTCAAGGGTTGGGCGGTCAACGAGGGTGTGGTCATCAAGGGCGGGGTCATGGTCAAGGGTTGGGCGGTCAACGAGGGTGTGGTCATCAAGAGCGGGGTCATGGTCAAGGGTTGGGTGGTCAATGAGGGTGTGGTCATCAAGGGCAGGGTCATGGTCAAGGGTTGGGCGGTCAAGAAGGGCAGGGTCATGGTCAAGGGTTGGGCGGTCAACAAGGGCGGGGTCATGGTCAAGGGTTGGGTGGTCAACAAGGGTGTGGTCATCAAGGGCGCGGTCATGGTCAAGGGTTGGGTGGTCAATGAGGGTGTGGTCATCAAGGGTGGGGTCATCCTCAGGGGGCGGGGTCATCCTCAAGGGTTGGGTCATCAACAAGGGTTGAGTTGTTGTCAAGGGTGGGTGTGGTCATCAAGGGTGGGGTCATGGTCAAGGGTTGGGCGGTCAAGGGATGGGCGGTCACCATGACCAAGGGTTGGGTGGTCAAGGGTTGGGTCATCATCAAGGGCGGGGTCATCGCCAAGGGCTGGGTGGTCAAGGGCTGGGGGGTCAAGGGCTGGGCGGTCACCATCACCAAGGCTTGGGTGGTCAAGGGTTGGGCGGTCACCATCACCAAGGGCTGGGTGGTCAAGGGATGGGCGGTCAAGGGATGGGCGGTCACCATCACCAAGGGTTGGGTGGTCAAGGGTTGGGTCATCATCAAGGGCGGGGTCATCGCCAAGGGCTGGGCGGTCAAGGGTTGGGCGGTCACCATCACCAAGGGTTGGGCGGTCAAGGGTTGGGCGGTCAAGGGATGGGCGGTCACCATCACCAAGGGTTGGGCGGTCAAGGGATGGGCGGTCAAGGGATGGGCGGTCAAGGGATGGGCGGTCACCATCATCAAGGGTTGGGTGGTCAAGGGTTGGGTCATCATCAAGGGCGGGGTCATTGCCAAGGGCTGGGTGGTCAAGGGCTGGGCGGTCAAGGGTTGGGCGGTCACCATCACCAAGGGCTGGGTGGTCAAGGGATGGGCGGTCACCATCACCAAGGGTTGGGTGGTCAAGAGTTGGGTCACCATCAAGGTTGGGGGTGTCAAGGGTTGGCTCATCGTAAAGGGATGGGGGCGGGAGGGTCCTGAAGGGCGTGGTCACCGCGGGGGGCGGGGGGCCGTACCTCCCCCACCATGCCGTTCCAGACGCCGTCGATCTTCTTGCCGTGCTTGCCGTTGGTGACCAGGTAGAGGTCGTAGGTGAAGCCGACGGCGCGCGCCAGGCGCTTCAGGATGTCGATGCAGAAGCCCTTGCAGCAGCGCTTCTCCGAGGGCGCCGGCGCCGGGGGGGGCCTGGGGGCGGGGGGGGGGGGGGTAGGTGACGGCGTTGGGGACGGCCCCGGCGAGGTGCTGGGGACAACCCTGGGGTGGGGTGGGGGGCCGTGGGGACACCCTTCGGGGCAATGGGGGCACCCCTGGGGCAATGGTGAGGAGACCCCCGGGGTGGTGGGGACACCCCCAGGGCTTTGGGGACACCCCTCTGGGTGTTGGGGACATCCTGCGGGCATTGGGGACACCCCCACGGTGATAGGGACACCCCAACGGTTCTGGGGACACCCCGGTGGCTCTAGGGACACCCTCCTGGCATTGGGGACACCCCTCTGGGTGCTGGGGACACCCTCCCAGTGTTGGGGACACCCTCACGGCACTTGGGACACTCTGCTGGCACTGGGGACACCCCCATGGTGACAGGGACACCCCAATGGCTCTGGGGACACCCTCCTGATGTTGGGGACACCCCTATGGCACTGGGGACATCCTGACATCTCTGGGGACACCCTGCAGACATTGGGGACCCCCCCACGTTGATAGGGACACCCCACCGGCTCTGGAGACACCCCCGTGGCTTTGGGGACACCCTCCTGGCATTGGGGACACCCCCACGGTGATAGGGACACCCCAATGGCTCTGGGGACACCCCTGTGGCTTTGGGGACACCCTCCCAGTGTTGGGGACACCCCCACGGCACTGGGGACACCCTCCTGGCGTTGGGGACACCCTGCTGGCTCTGGAGACACCCCTGTGGCTTCGGGGACACCCTCCCGGTGTTGGGGACACCCGCCCGGTGTTGAGGACACCCCCACAGCACTGAGGACACCCTCCCGGTGTTGGGGACACCCTGCTGGCTCTGGAGACACCCCTGTGGCTTCGGGGACACCCTCCCGGTGTTGGGGACACCCCCACGGCACTGGGGACACCCTCCCGGTGTTGGGGACACCCTGCTGGCTCTGGAGACACCCCTGTGGTTTCGGGGACACCCTCCAGGTGTTGGGGACACCCCCACAGCACTGAGGACACCCTCCCAGTGTTGGGGACACCCCCACGGCACTGGGGACACCCTCCAAGGTGTTGGGGACCCCCCCAGCATCTCTGGGCCCACCCCCGCATCCCCGGGCCCACCCGTCGGTGCGGTTGAGCTGGCGGCGGCAGGGCACGGAGTCGCGGATGCAGGTGCCGGTGACGGGGTCGACGCTCTCGACGATGACGAAGGGTCGTTCCTCCAACGTGGCCACGCGCAGGTGGTGGCCTCCCTCCACCGGCTGTAGGAACCGCCCGTACCGCGACCACACCGGGTACTTCAGCCGTAGGATCTGCCGCTCCCAGCTCCCCACCTGCGGGTGACAGCGGGTGACAAGTGTCATCCTTGGGGGATGACCGGGCGGCAACGTCAAGGGGCGACGGGCGTTGGGTCAGGGGATGAGGGTCGGTGGTAGTGTCATCGTCAGCCCCTCAGGGTGTGCGACACCGTCACGGTGGGGTTGTCACCGTCACCCCCTCAGAGTGCGCGACACTGCGGTTGTCACCGTCACCCCTTTGAGGTGTGTGACACCATGATGGTGGGTGTGTCACCATCGCTCCCTCGGGGCGTGCAACACTGCGGTTGTCACCATCGTCCCTTCAGGGTGTGTGACACTGTCACAGTGGGGTTGTCACCGTCACCCCCTCAGGGCGTGCGACACTACGGTTGTCACCGTCACCCCTTCAGGGTCTATGACACCATCACAGCTGCGTTGTCACCGTCACCCCCTCAGAGTGTGCGACACTGCGGTTGTCACCATCGTCCCTTCAGGGTGTGTGACACCGTCACAGTGGGGTTGTCACCATCACCCTCTTGGGGGGTGCAACACCCTCACCGCTTTGGGGTGTGCAACAGCGGGGTTGTCACCGTCACGCCCTCAGGGCGTGCAACACCGTCACGGTGGGGGTGTCACCGTCATCCCTTCGGGGTGTGCGACACCACGGTTGTCACCGTCACCCCTTCAGGGTCTACGACACCATCACAGCTGTGTTGTCACCATCACCCCCTCAGAGTGTGCGACACTGCGGTTGTCACCGTCACCCCTTCAGGGTCTACGACACCATCACAGCTGCGTTGTCACCATCACCCCCTTGGGGCATGCGACACTGTGGTTGTCACCGTCACCCACTCGGGGTGTACAACACCATTATGGTGCGGTTGCCAGCATCAACCCTTTGGGCTGTGCAACGCTGTGACAGTGGTGTTGTCACTGTCACACCCTTGGGGTGTGTGACACCACGATTGTCACCTTCAACCCTTCGGGGTGTTCGACACCATCACGGTAGGGTGGTCACCGTCACCCCCTCGGGGTGTGTGACACCACAACTGTCACCGTCAACCCTTCAGGGTGCGTGACACCGTGTCTTTGGGGTTGTCAGCGTCACCCCCTCGGGATGTGTGACACCGTGACAGTGGGGTTGTCACCGTCACCCCCGAGGTGTGCGACACCGTGACTGGGGTTGTCACCGTCACCCCCTCGGGGACACATTGTGGGGAGGGGGGTGAACACCACATACTACCACGACCCCGGGGGACACCGCGTGGCCGAGAGGAACCGGCCGTCACCGGAACCAGCCCGGGAAACACCGCGAGGAGCGGTGACACTCACCACCTCCCAGCTCCGGTCCTTGTTGAGGGAGATAACGACGAGCGAAGGGTTAACGAGGTAACCGTCCTCGTTAAAGGAAAAGTCCTTCTGTCCCCAAGTGATGTTCATGAAGTACCTGGGGGGAGGGGGAGGAGGTGACACCGTCACGGGGGTCGTCACCTCCCCGAACCCGCCAGCTGCCGGCAGCAGCGCGGCGCTCACCGGTGGAGGTTGTCGTTGATCTGGGTGACGTTGGGGGCTCGACAGTCGTTGTTGAACTCGGGGATGAAACCGTAGTCGCGGAGCAAAGCTTCGGCGCCTTTGGCCACGATGGCAACGCCGTTGCGGACGCGGTGTTGGAGGTCATCGCGCCAACCGGCCGACAACACCGCGAATAAACCGACCGGGAGATAATCCGGTAATTCCTCGTTTCCTCCGAGGTTGGTACCGATAACGAACCAAACGTAACCGGGCCCGGTTAATCCGGCTTCTTTAGCGGCTCGGAAAATGGTTTCGGCTTCTTCCCGCGAGCAGTAGAGGAGGCGGATTTGGGCGCTGACCTCGCGTAACTGGCGGCGTAACCGCGTGCCGTGGGGGTCGTCGGTGAGGTTGAGGGTGAGGACGCCGCGGTGTTCCCAACCGATGAAGCTGTTGTCCGTTAAGACTTCCACGTAATCCAGGAATTCCTCGTAGCCGGGGAAGAGGGTGGTGATGACGGCGAAGGCCGTCCAATCGTATTCCTCCAGCACTTCGAAGATGACCTGGAGCTGCTGCTCGGTGGAGGAGCCCAGCTGGAGGAAGGTGGAGCCCTTCTCCTGCGGTGGGGGGAGGGGAAAAGGGGGGGTTGGGGGCAGAAGGGTGGGGCTGGAGGGGAGTTGGGGACACTCGGGTGGCCCTAGACGTGGTTGGGGTTGGGCTGGGGACAGTTGGGTGACCCTAGACATGGTTGGGGACGGTTGGGTTGGGGACAGTTGGGTGGCTCTAGACACGGTTGGGGACAGTTGGGTGGCTCTAGACATGGTTGGGGACAGCTGGGTTGGGGACAGTTGGGTGGCCCTAGACATGGTTGGGAACAGTTGGGTTGGGGACAGTTGGGTGGCTCTAGACACGGTTGGGGACAGTTGGTGGCTCTAGACATCATTGGGGACAGCTGGGTTGGGGACACTTGGGTGGCTCTAGACATCGTTGGGGACGGTTGGGTGGCTCTAGACACAGTTGGGGACAGCTGGGTTGGGGACACTTGGGTGGCTCTAGACAGGGTTGGGGTTGGGGACACTCAAGTGGCTCTAGACACAGTTGGGGTCAGGGACAGTTGGGTTGGGGACAGTTGGGTTGGGGATACTCAAGTGGCTCTAGACACAGTTGGGGTTGGGTTGGGGACAGTTGGGTTGGGGACAGTTGGGTTGGGGACACTCAAGTGGCTCTAGACACAGTTGGGGTTGGGTTGGGGACAGTTGGGTTGGGGACAGTTGGGTTAGGGACACTCAAGTGGCTCTAGACACAGTTGGGGTTGGGTTGGGGACAGTTGGGTTGGGGACAGTTGGGGTTGGGGACACTCAAGTGGCTCTAGACACAGTTGGGGTTGGGTTGGGTACAGTTGGGTTGGGGACAGTTGGGGTTGGGGACACTCAAGTGGCTCTAGACACAGTTGGGGTTGGGTTGGGGACAGTTGGGTTAGGGACACTCAAGTGGCTCTAGACACAGTTGGGGTTGGGTTGGGGACAGTTGGGTTGGGGACAGTTGGGGTTGGGGACACTCAAGTGGCTCTAGACACAGTTGGGGTTGGGTTGGGGACAGTTGGGTTGGGGACAGTTGGGGTTGGGGGCACTCAAGTGGCTCTAGACACAGTTGGGGTCAGGGACAGTTGGGTTGGGGACAGTTGGGGTTGGGGACACTCAAGTGGCTCTAGACACAGTTGGGTTGGGGACAGTTGGGTTGGGGACACTCAAGTGGCTCTAGACACAGTTGGGGTCAGGGACAGTTGGGTTGGGGACACTCAAGTGGCTCTAGACACAGTTGGGGTTGGGTTGGGGACAGTTGGGTTGGGGACAGTTGGGGTTGGGGACACTCAAGTGGCTCTAGACACAGTTGGGGTCAGGGACAGTTGGGTTGGGGACAGTTGGGGTTGGGGACACTCAAGTGGCTCTAGACACAGTTGGGTTGGGGACAGTTGGGTTGGGGACACTCAAGTGGCTCTAGACACAGTTGGGGTCAGGGACAGTTGGGTTGGGGACACTCAAGTGGCTCTAGACACAGTTGGGGTTGGGTTGGGGACAGTTGGGCTGGGGACAGTTGGGGTTGGGGACACTCAAGTGGCTCTAGACACAGTCGGGGTTGGGTTGGGGACAGTTGGGTTGGGGACAGTTGGGGTTGGGGACACTCAAGTGGCTCTAGACACAGTTGGGGTTGGGTTGGGGACAGTTGGGTTGGGGACAGTTGGGGTTGGGGACACTCAAGTGGCTCTAGACACAGTTGGGGTCAGGGACAGTTGGGTTGGGGACAGTTGGGTTGAGGACACTCAAGCGGCTCTAGACACACTTGGGGTCGGGGACAGTTGGGTTGGGGACAGTTGGGTGCCCCTAGACACAGTTGGGGTTGGGTTGGGGACAGTTGGGTTGGGGATAGTTGGGGTTGGGGACACTCAAGTGGCTCTAGACACAGTTGGGGTCAGGGACAGTTGGGTTGGGGACAGTTGGGTGCCCCTAGACAGGGTTGGGGTTGGGTTGGGGACACTCAAGCGGCTCTAGACACAGTTGGGGTCGGGGACAGTTGGGTTGGGGACAGTTGGGTGCCCCTAGACACAGTTGGGGTTGGGTTGGGGACAGTTGGGTGCCCCTAGAGCCAGCTGGGAACAGCGGGGTGCCCTTAACCGCCCTCCCCCTCCCCAGCTCCGCCCCACCTTGGGCGTGAGGACGATGGCGGAGCCGCCGTTGATGCCGACGATGGGGACGGAGGTTTGGGCGGAGATGAAGTCGAGGATCTGGGCCACGGCCTCGGAGCGGGCGTCGTCCTCGAAGACGACCCCGTGGATACGGAGGGAGGAGAGGACGTCGCAGAGGCGAAGGATCAGGCTCCGGGGGTTGGTGTCGTTGAGGACCACCCCCACGGGGTTGATGTCCAAGGAGAAGTCGCGGAAGGCGGCGGGGGGCAGGCGGGGGCCGGCGGGGCCGTAGGAGCTGCCGCTGAGGATGACGGCCACGTTCAGCGCTCGCCGCCCGCCCTCTGGCCGGGGCTCCAGGAAGGGGCTGGCGCAGGCCAAGGCCAAGGCGAAGAGCATCCTGCTGGCGGGGGCGGGGAGCCGGGGGCTCATCGTGGCACCGCTGCGGCCTGGGGAGGGGAAAGGTGGTCACCAGTAGCCGCCAGTAACCCCCCAGTAACTCCCCAGTACCAGGAGAGGGTGAGGAGAGGAGGGAACTGGTGGAACCAGTGCCCCCCAGTAACTCCCAGTAGCCGCCAGTACCGGGAGAGGGTGAGGAGAGGAGGGAACTGGTGGAACCAGTGCCCCCCAGTAACTCCCAGTAGCCGCCAGTACCAGGAGAGGATCAGAAGGGGAGGGAACTGGCAGAACCAGTGCCCCCCAGTAACCTCCAGTACCAGAAGGGGGGGACAGGTGGTCACCAGTGGCTACCAGTAACTCCCCCAGTAACTCCCCAGTACCAGGAGAGGGTCAGGAGGGGGGTACCTGGTGGAACCAATGCCCCTCAGTAACCCCCAGTACTGGGAGAGGGTCAGGAGGGGAGGGAACTGGTGGAACTGGGGCCCCCCAGTAACCTCCAGTACCAGGAGGGGCGGTAGAGGTGGTCACCAGTAGCCACCAGTAACCCCCCAGTACCAGGAGAAGCCTAGAAGGAGAGGGAACTGGTGGAACCAGTGTCCCCCAGTATCCCCCAGTAACCCCCAGTACCAGGAGAGGGAGAACTGGTGGAACCAGTATCCCCCAGTAACCCCTTCTTACTGGGAGATGGTCAGGAGGGGTGGGACTGGCGCCCTCCCAGCATCCCCCAGTGCCTCCCAGTATCCCCCCAGTGACCCCACCCCGGGGAGACAGCATCAGGCTGTCAGGACACGCCAGGACATGCCGTCACGTGCTGGGACACACCAGGACACGCTTCCACTACCCCGTGAGACACCCGGATGGTGCCAGGGACAGACATACGGGGGTCAGCGTCACCCGCTGGGACAGACGGGGGGGCAGGGACGGGCAGTACAGGCAGAGCAGAGGGTACAGGCAGTACAGGCAGAGCAGAGGGTACCGTCAGCACAGAGGGTGCAGTCCGTATCGGCAAGGCAGAAGGTACAGGCAGGGCAGAGGGTACAGGCAGGGCAGAGGGTACAGGCAGCGCAGGCAGCACAGAGGGTACAGTCCGTAACAGCAGGGCAGAGGGTACAAGCAGTACCGGCAGCACAGAGGGTACAGCCCGTACCAGCAGGGCAGAGGGTACAGGCAAGGCAGGCAGGGAAGACAGTACAGGCAGCACAGAGGGTACAGTCTGTACCGGCAGGGCAGAAGGTACAGGCAGTACAGGCAGGACAGAGGGTACAGGCAGTACCGGCAAGGACAGGCAGGGCAGACAGTACAAAAGCAGGGCAGGGGGTACAGGCAGGGTAGGCAGCACAGAGGGTACAGGCAGTACCGGCAGGGCAGAGAGTACAGGCAGGGCAGAGAGTACAGGCAGTACAGGCAGGGCAGAGGGTACAGGCAGGGCAGGCAGCACAGAGGGTACGTACAGGCATGGCAGGCAGCACAGAGGGTACAGGCAGCGCAGAGGGTACAGGCAGTACTGGCAAGGACAGGCAGGGCAGAGGGTACAAAAGCAGGGCAGGGGGTACAGGCAGGGCAAGCAGCACAGAGGGTACAGGCAGCACAGAGGGTACAGGCAGTACCGGCAGGGCAGAGGGTACAGGCAGGGCAGGCAGCACAGCGAGTACAGGCAGCACAGAGGGTACAGGCAGTACCAGCAGGGCATAGGGTACCGGCAGGGCAAGCAGCACAGCGGGTACAGGCAGCACAGCGAGTACAGGCAGCACAGCGGGTACAGGCAGCACCGGCAGGGCAGAGGGTACAGGCAGGGCAGGCAGCACAGCGGGTACAGGCAGCACAGCGGGTACAGGCAGTACCGGCAGGGCATAGGGTACAGGCAGGGCAAGCAGCACAGAAGGTACAGGCAGCACAGCGGGTACAGGCAGCACAGAGGGTACAGGCAGTACCGGCAAGGACAGGTAGGGCAGAGGGTACAGACAGTACAGGCAGAGCAGACCGGGGGTACAAGCGGGAAAGGGCAGAGCAGAGGGTACAGGCAAACAGGCTGCCAGGCGGACGCCCCCGGGGACAGACAGGCAGCTGCCCGCACAGCCGCGCTCTGCCTGTCCCCCCTGGGGGACACAGGGGACACCCTGCGATGGCACCTCCACACACACAGCCTGGGGCTGGGTCACTCTGCCCCTCCCCCCACCCCCGGGGAACCCCGTCACTGTCACCGTCCCCACAGCAGCGGGGACAGGGCTGGGACAGCGGGTGACAAACCTGGCACGGGGGTGACAAACCCCTGTCACCAACCCCAGGACAGCGGGTGACAAAGCCGTGTCACTGTCCTCATAATGGTGGGGACAAAGCCCCGTCACCGTCCCTGTAATGCTGGGGACAAACCGGTGTCACCATCAACACGACAGCAGGGACAAACCCCTGTCACCGTCCCTGTAAGGGGGGGGACAAGCCCGTCACTGTCATGGTGACAAACCCCTGTCACCGTCCCCACGACCGTGGGGTGACAAACCTGTGACGGGGGTGACAAGCCCCTGTCACCGTCCTCACAACAAGGGACAATCGCATGTCCCCATCCCTGTAACAGAGGTGACAGCTGTGTCACCGTCCCCGTAACAAGGGGACGATCGTGTGTCCCCGTCCCCATAACCGGGGTGACAGAGCCGTGTCACCGTCCCCACAAGGGGACAATCGCGTGTCCCCATCACCGGGGTGACAAAGCTGTGTCACCGGCTCCACCACAAGGCGACAATCGCGTGTCCCCATCACGGGGGTGGCAGAGCCGTGTCACCAGCCCCACAACAAGGGGACAATCGCGTGTCCCCATCCCCATAACAGGGGTGACAGAGCCGTGTCACCGTCCCCACAAGGGGACAATCGCGTGTCCCTATCACGGGGGTGGCAGAGCCGTGTCACCGGCCCCACAACAAGGGGACAATCGCGTGTCCCCATCCCTGTAACAGAGGTGACAGCTGTGTCCCCATCCCCATAACAGGGGTGACAAAGCTGTGTCACCGTCCCCACAAGGGGACAATCGCGTGTCCCCATCATGGGGGTGGCAGAGCCGTGTCACCGTCCCCACAAGGGGACAATCGCGTGTCCCCATCACGGGGGTGACAAAGCCGTGTCACCGTCCCCACAAAGGGACAATTGTGTGTCCCCCATCACCGGGGTGACAAAGCCATGTTACTGTCCCCACAGGGGGACAATCGCGTGTCCCCATCCCCATAACGGGGGTGGCAGAGCCGTGTCACCGTCCCCACAAGGGGACAATCGCGTGTCCCCATCACCGGGGTGACAAAGCCATGTCACTGTCCCCACAGGGGGACAATTGCGTGTCCCCATCCCCGTAACGGGGGTGACAGAGCCGTGTCACCGTCCCCACAAGGGGACAATCGCGTGTCCCCATCACCGGGGTGACAAAGCCATGTCACTGTCCCCACAGGGGGACAATCGCGTGTCCCCATCCCCATAACGGTGTGACAAAGCCATGTCACTGTCCCCACAAGGGGACAATCGCGTGTCCCCATCACCGGGGTGACAGAGCCGTGTCACCATCCCCACAAGGGGACAATCGCGTGTCCCCATCCCCATAACGGTGTGACAAAGCCGTGTCACCGTCCCGGCGACGGTGGGGACAAACCCCGGTCATGGGGGGGGGACACACACAAACCCTCCGTGGCCGGGGACAATCCTGTGTCACCGTCCCCGTGAGCACCCAGCCCCCCCCACATTGTCCCCAGTGTCCCCAAACCCAGCTGTGACACTGGCTGTGCCCCCCCCTCAGGGTCCCCAAGCCCCTCCCGTGTCCCCCCCCCGATGTCCCCAAGCCCCCCCGGCCCCTCCATGTCCTACCTGGCCCGAGCTCCACTCCAGGGGGCTCTGCCTCATCTCGGCGGGGGGGGGGGGGGGGGGCACACACGATACGGGGGGGGGGGTGGGGGACCTGAGCGAGGGGGGTGGGGACACGAGGGGAGGGGGGGCAGAGGGATGAACAGGCAGAAATGGGGGGGAGGGGTAAGGGGAGGGTAATGGGGGGGGGCCGGGGGGGGGGGTGGAGGGGTGCGGGAGGGGTTTGGGGGGGCTGAAGCAGAGGCAGCTGCACCTGGGGGGAGGAAGGGAGGGTGAAGGGGGGGGGGCAACACACCCGGGTGTCCCCCCCCCAGATCTCCACCGGGGTCCCAGTTCACCCAGTTGGGTCCATCCCAGCCCCCCCCCAACCCCCCCAACTGGTTCCCAGTCCCCCCCCCCCCCCAAGTCCCCTCTGACCTACCCCAGTCCCAGTGGCCCCCCCCCCTCCACGTGCCCTTCCAGCCCTCCCAACTGGTTCCCAGTGTCTCCCAGTCCCCCTAGCTAGTTCCCAGTCCTCCCCCAGTCCCTCCCAGTCCGGTCCCGCCGGCCCCCCCCCGCCCCCCCCGCCCTGCAGCACCCGCCGCCTCCGCTTGCAGAATACTAATGGGGCCGGAGCGCGCGCGGTGCGGCTGGGCTGGCCCTGTCCCCATCCCTGTCCCCAGGGGGGCCCGTGCCCCCCCCCCCCCCGGGGCGCGACAGGCGGCGGGGGGGTGTTGGGGCGCTGTGCTGGGTGTCCCAGCCCGGGCTGGGGGGCTGGGGGCGGGGGGGGGGGGCTGTCAGGGTGTTGGGGTGGGGTGTTGGGGGCTGTCAGGGTGTTGGGGGAGGTGTCAGGGGGCATCGGGGGGGTTGGGACAGGGTGTTGGGGGCTGTCAGGGTGTTGGGGTGGGGTGTTGGGGGGGGTGTCAGGGTGTTGCAGTGGGTGCTGGGGGGTCGGGGTGGGGTGTCCAGGGCTGTCAAGGTGTTGCAGTTGGGGGGGGGCTGTCAGGGTGTTGGGGTGGGGTGTTGGGGGGGGTCAGGGTGTTGCAGTGGGTGTCGGGGGGGTGTTGGGGGGGGGTGTCAGGGTGTTGCAGTGGGTGTTGGGGGGGGTGTTGGGGGGGTGTTGGGGGGTGTTGTGGGGGTGTCAGGGTGTTGCAGTGGGTGCTGGGGGGTCGGGGTGGGTGTTGGGGTGTTGGGATGGGGTGTCCAGGGCTGTCAAGGTGTTGCAGTGGGGGGTCAGGGTGTCGGGGTGGGATGTTGGGGGCGGTCAGGGTGTTGGAGTGGGTGTTGGGGGTGTCAGGGTGTTGCAGTGGGTGCTGGGGGGTCAGGGTGGGTGTTGGGATGGGGTGTCCAGGGCTGTCAAGGTGTTGCAGTGGGGGGGTCAGGGTGTCGGGGTGGGGTGTTGTGGGTGTCAGGGTGTTGGAGTGGGTGTTGGGGGGGGGGGGTCAGGGTGTTGCAGTGGGTGTGGGGGGGGGGGTCAGGGTGTTGCAGTGGGTGTGTGGGGGGGGTCAGGACAGATGTTGGGGTGTTGGAGGGGGTCAGGGTGGGTGTTGGGATGGGGTGTCCGGGGCTGTCAAGGTGTTGCAGCGGGTGTTGGAGGGGGGAGGGGTCAGGGTGTTAAAGGGGGGTGCCGGGGGGTTGGGGTGGGTGTTGGGAGTGTATCAGGGGTGTCAGGGTGTTTGGGGGGGCCAGGGTGGGTGTTGGAGTGTCAGGGGGGTGTTGGGGGCTGTCAGGGGGTTGCAGGGGGTGCCGGGGGGGGGGGTGTCGGGGGTTCTCAGAGTGTTGCGGTGGGGTGTTGGGGTTTGTCAGGGTGTTGAGGGGGGTGTTGAGGGGATATTGGGGGGTGTTGGGGGGGGTCAGGGGGTTGGGGGGTGTTGGGGGTTCAGGGGGGGTGTTGGGGGTTCAAGGGGTTGGGCTGTCAGGGTGTTGGGGTGCCAGGGGGTGTTGAGGGGTGGCGGTGTCGGGGTGCTGGGGGGGGGGGTCAGGGTGTTGTGTCGGGGTGTCAGGGGTGTTGGGAGGGGGCTGTTGTGGCAGGGAGGTGTCAGGCTGGGGGGGGGCGGGGGGGCTCGGGTCTGTCGGGGGAGTCAGGGCTTTGGGGGGTGTCGGGGGGGGTGTCGGGGGGGGGGGGGGGCGCTCACCTCTCACGCTCCCCACCGCATCCCGCCGCTGCCGCCGCTGCCGCCGGTCACTCGGACACCGGCAGCGGCCCCGCCCCCCCGCCGGCCCCGCCCCCTCCCCGGGCCCGGGCCCGCCCCCTCCCCGGAGACAGACCACACCCCGGGGGGGGAGGGGGGGGGGGCGTCGGGGCGGGGGGGGATTGTCGCTCGGTCTGTCTGCCCCCTCCCCCCACCTCGGCCGGGTCATTAATATTCAGAGCGAGTCGCTACGACCCGAGAGAGACCGGGACCCCCCCGCGACCCCCCGACCCCACCCCCAGACCCGTAAATCACAGCCCAGCCCCCCTCCCCCCCACCCCCAGAACCCCCCCCACCCCCCAACACGCCCAGTCTGGGTCTCTCCCTTAGCCCCTCCCCCCGGGGGGGGGGGGGGCGCCAAGCGGGGCGGGGCCATCCCCCCACACCCCCTCCACCTGGGGCAGGTTTGGGGGGGCAGAAGACCCCGGGAGGGGGTTGTGGGGCAGGACGAGGGGCGGAGGAGCAGCTATGGGGTGGGAGACCCCGGGGGTGTTAGGGGGGCAGGAGGTTAGGCTGAGGGGCATGTGTGGGGCAGGATATCTCAGGGGAGGTTATGGGGTAGAAGGTGGGGTTGGGGGGGCAGCTGTGGGGGCAGGAGAACTGAGGGGTTATGGGGCAGAAGATGGGGCTGGGGGATAGGAGACCCTGGGGGCAGCTATGGGGCAGCAGACCCTGGGGAGGTTAGGGGACAGGAGGTGGGGGTGCATGTGTGGGGCAGGATACCTGTGGGGGAGGGGGACTATGGGGCAGAAGGTGGGGCTGGGGAGCAGCTGTGGGGCAAAAGTACTGGTGGAGCTATGGGGCAGGAGTGGGGCTGGGGGGGGCAGCTACGGGCAGGAGAACTGGTTGAGCTATGGGGCAGAAGGTGAGGTTGGGGGAGCAGCTATGGGGCAGGAGAACTGGGGGTAAGGGCTGTGGGTCAGAGCTGGTGGAGCTATGGGGCAGGAGTGGGGCTGGGGGGGTACAGCTGTGGGGGCAGGAGACAGCAGGGGGTCTATAGGGCAGGAGGTGGAGCTGGGAGCCAGTTGTGGGGCAGAACTGGTGAGACTATGGGGCAGAAGTGGGGCTGGGGGGGCAGCTATAGGGCAGGAGACCCCAGGGGGGTCTATAGGGCAGGAGGTGGAGCTGGGGGGGCAGCTATGGTGCAGGGACTGGGGTACATCTGTGGGGCAGGAGACTCTAGGGGGGGGTTATAGGGCAGGAGGTGGGGCAGGGGGGGCAGCTGTGGGGCAGGATAACTGGGGATGGGGACTGTGGGGCAGAAGGTGAGGCTGGGGGGGCAGTTATGGGGCACATCTGTGGGGCAGAAGACCCCAGGGGGTGCTATAGGGGCAGGAGGTGGGGCTGGGGGAGGAGCTGTGGGGGCAGGAGAACTGGTGGAGCTATGGGGCAGGAGTGGGGCTGGGAGGCAGCTGGGGGACAGGAGACCCCAGGGGGGGCTATAGGGCAGGAGATGCAGCTGGGGGGACAGCTGTGAGGCAGGAGGCCCCAGGAGGGGGCTATAGGGCAGGAGGTGGGGGCTGGGGGGGGCAGCTGTGGGGCAGAGCTGGTGGAGCTATGGGGCAGCTGTGGGGCAGCACACCCCCAACGCCACCTCCTGCTGCTCTTCCCAGGCTACGGGGCCGAGGGGGGGGGGTGGGTAAAGGCCGTTTTCCCTGTCCCCAGAGGAGGTGACACCATGGCGGGGGCCGGCCTCTGGCCCTGCAGCTCATTAGGGGGGCAGGCTGTGGGGCAGGCCGTGGGGCAGGCGGGCGCTCGGCTGCCTGGGCTAACGCGCCCTCGGTCAGCGCCCGAGCGGCAGCAGACGGCTCCGTCCCTGGGGTGGGACAAGAGGGACCCTGCCCTGGGGAGGGGGTGGGGGCAGCACCCGCCGTGGCGCAGGTGGGGGCGAAGGTCTGCCACGGCGGGACGGGGCCGAGGGGCAGGACCAGGATGAGGAGCCATGGCAGGCCCCAGGGATGTGGGGCAGGATGGGGCCGAGGGGCAGGACCAGGATGAGGAGCCATGGCAGGCCCCAGGGATGTGGGGCAGGATGGGGCCGAGGGGCAGGATGGGGCCGAGGGGCAGGACGGGCCCCAGGGCCGAGGGGCAGGACCAGGATGAGGAGCCATGGCAGGCCCCGGGGCTGAGGGGAAGGATGGGGCTGGGGGGCAGGACAGGCCCCAGGGACGTGGGGCAGGATGGGGCTGAGGGGCAGGACCAGGATGAGGCACCATGACAGGGCCAGGGCCGATGGGAAGGATGGGGCTGGGGGGACAGGACAGGGCCCAAGGACAAGGAGCCATGACAGTTCCTGGGGCTGAGGAGAAAGATGGGGCTGAGGCGCCAAGACAGTCCCCAGGGATGTGGGGCAGGATGGGGCTGGGGGGCAGGACCAGGATGAGGCGCCATGACAGGACCTGGGGCTGAGGGGAAGGACGGGCCCCGGGGGAAGGATGGGACTGAGGCATTATGACAGTCCCTGGGGCCAAGGGGAAGGATGGGGCTGAGGGGAAGCACCAGAATGAGGTGCCATGACAGGCCCCAGGGACGAGGGGCAGGACGGGCCCCAGGGACGAGGGGCAGGACCAGGATGAGGCACCATGACAGTTCCTGGGGCTGAGAGGAAAGCTGGGGCTGAGGCACCATGACAGGCCCCAGGGATGTGGGGCAGGATGGGGCTGAGGGGGAAGGACGGGGCTGAGGTGCCATGACAGGGCTGAGGGGAAGGATGGGACCCAGGGCCGAGGGGAAGGACCAGGATGAGGCGCCATGACAGGCCCTGGGGCCGAGGGGAAGGATGGGGCGGGGCGAGGGGCAGGATGGGGCCTGGGGCCGAGGGACAGGATGGGGCCTGGGGCTGAGGGGCAGGACCAGGATGAGGGCACCATGACCCCGCCCTAGGGCTGGGGGTTTCACCCACCGTTAGGAATCCCCATACCCCGGCCCGGGTGGGTCTGCAGGAGGCGGAGGCCGGCGCGGGGGTCACCGGCGGCGTGGGGGGCCCAAAGCCTGGCGCCCCTGCCCCATCGCTGCCCTCAGCGCCGCTTTCCCGCCTTTTCCTTCCCGCCTTTTCCTTCCCGCCCTTTCATTCCCGCCTTTTCCTTCCCGCCCTTGCGGCAGGGAGGAGCCAACACGCATGCGCGCCCACACCTGATTGGCCCCGCCCTCGGCCCCGCCCCCTCCGGCCGGCTTGCCCGCGCAGGCGCGCGGAGGAGACGGCGGGGAGGGGGCGTGGCCTGCGGGGCGCGCATGCGCCCTGTCAATGTCAGCGGCGGGCGGCAGGTCAGGGGGCGCGGAGCGGGGGCTGAGCTACACACCCCCCCCCACCCCCCCCGCATTGCACCCCCCTTTTGCACCCCTCCCCCCCCCCCCGAGCATCCCCCCGACCCCCACCCACCCCGCACCCCCAGGGACCCCCCCTGCACGCGCTGCACGCTTTGGCACCCCGCGTTGCACCCAGGACAGCCCCCCCCGCCCGCCCCCCCCCGCCTCCCTGCCCCCACATTGCCCCCCGCCACTGCCCCCCCCATTGCCCCCCCACGGCCCCCCTGCACCCCACATTCTCCCCCCGCACCCATCACACCCCCCCCCCTTGCCCCCCCCACTGCCCCCCCCATTGCCCCCCACTGCCCCCCCTGCCCCCCCCCATTGCCCTCCCTGCACCCATCACACCCCCCCTGGCCCCCCAGCAGCCCCACCCCCCCACCCCCCCATTGCACCCCTGCACCCATCACACCCCCCATGGCCCCCCCAGCGGCCCCCCCCTGCACCCCCCCCTGTACCCCCCATGGCCACCCTTGCACCCCCTTTGCCCCCCCTGCACCCATCACAACCCCCCATTACCCCTCAACCCCCCCAGCAGCCCCCCCTGCACCCCCCCATTGCCCCCCAGCACCCATCACACCCCCCCCATTGCCCCCCCAGCACCCATCACACCCCCCCCCAGCAGCCCCCCCCTGCACCCCCCCCATTGCCCCCCCAGCACCCATCACACCCCCCCCCAGCAGCCCCCCCTGCACCCCCCATTGCCCCCCCCTGCACCCATCACACCCCCCCCCAGCAGCCCCCCCCTGCACCCCCCATTGCCCCGCCTGCACCCCCATTCTTCCCCCCCCTGCACCCATCACAACCCCCCCCAAGGCCCCCCCCCAGCCCCCCCCTGCACCCCCATGGCCCCCCTTGCACCCCCTACTCCCCCCCCCGCAGCCCCCCCTGCACCCATCACACACCCCCCAGCCCCCCCAGCAGCCCCCCCCTGGCACCCCCATGGCCCCCCCTTGCACCCCCTACTCCCCCCCCCGCAGCCCCCCCCTGGCGCCCCCCATTGCCCCTCCTGCACCCATCACACCCCCTCCCTGGCCCCCCCCAGCACCCCCCTACTCCCCCCCCAGCAGCCCCCCCCAGCCCCCCCCCCTCCCACCCTGCGCCCCCATTGCCCCCCCTGCACCCCCCATTGCCCCCCCCTGCACCCATCACTCACCCCCCCCATGCCCCCCCCCCCCCAGCCGCGTGCCACCTGCTGCCACACCCCCCCCCCCCCCCTTCGGGGGCACCATGCTGCGGGCGGCCGTGACCTCGCCGGTGACCTCGGCGGTGACCTCGGCGCTGGCCTGTCCGGTGGCCCCCGGTGACATCGATGGCCTCGCTGGTGGCCGAGGTGGCCCGGGGGAGGGGACGGCGGCACCCCGAGGTGCCCCCCGGCTGGGAGGAGCAGTTCAGGGACACCTTCGTCCCCCTCAGCCGCCGGCAGCTGCAGCACGTCCTGCTGAGGGTGACACGGGGACACGGGGGGGGGCACGGGGACACCGGGGGGGGGGACAGGGAAACAGGGGACAGGGGGACATGGGGACACAGGGGACATCAGGGGGACATGGGGGGACAAGGGACATGGGGACACAGGGGACATCAGGGGGACATTGGGGGGGACAAGGGACATGGGGACACCTGGGGACACAGGGGCCGGGGGGGGGACAGGGGACATGGGGGGACAAAGGACATGGGGACACAGGGGACATGGGGACACCTGGGGACACGGGGGGACATGGGGGGGACAAGGGACAGGGGGAGATGGGGACACAGGGGACAGGGGGGGCAAGGGACATGGGGACACAGGGGACATCAGGGGACATTGGGGGGGACAAGGGACATGGGGACACCTGGGGACACAGGGGACATCAGGGGACATTGGGGGGGGACAAGGGACATGGGGACACCTGGGGACACAGGGGACTGGGGGGGACATGGGGGGACAGTGGGGGACAGGGAAACATGGGGATGCAGGGGACATTGGGGGGACATGGGGGGTGACAAGGGACATGGGGATGCAGGAGACATGAGGGCACGGGGGGACATGGGGACACAGGGGGACATGGGGGGGATGGGGGGGGACATGGGGGGGACAGCAGGGGACATGGGGGGACATGGAGGGGACAAGGGACATGGAGACATCTGGGGACACAGGGGACATGGGGGGCACAGGGGGGGACATGGGGATGACATGGGGGGGACAAGGGACATGGGGACACCGGGGCCATGGGGGGGACATCAGGGGACATGGGGGTGACACGGGGGACACAGGAGGGACAAGGGACAGGGGACACGGGGACACCAGGGGCCATGGGGGGCCATGGGTGGGACAAGGGACATTGGGGGACACAGGAGGGACAAGGGACATGGGGACACGGGACGGGGGGGACAAGGAGGGGACAGCGGGGGGACACAGGGGACATGGGGGGGGACAAGGGACATGGGGACACCTGGGGACATGGGGGGGACACAGGGGGGACATGGGGGGGACACAGGGAGAACAGGGGACAGAGGAGACGGGGGATATGGGGACATGGGGGGGGGACATGGGGACATCGGGGGGACACAGGGGGGGGACAGAGGACACCTGGGGACACAGTGGGACGTGGGGGGGACACGGGGACACGTGGGGGGGGGACATCGGAAACCTGGGGACACAGGGGGAGGGGACACGGACACGGGGGGTGTCCCGGGGATACTGGGGACGTGGGTGACATTGGTGACCAATCGGGGGGGACGTGGGAGGGACAGGGGGCATCAGGGGTCATGACCCCGTGCCGCCCCCCCCCCCCCCCCCCCCCCCCGGTGCCCCCCAGGAGTTCCACCCCCCCCGGCCCTTCTCGCGCCGCCTTCCTGGACTTCGCTGCCCGCCTGGACCAGGCGCTGCACCCCCACTACCACCGGCTGCACCTGCACCTCCAGGTACCCCCGGGACCCCCCCGGGACCCCCCCGGGACCCCCGACCCCCCCTGACCCCCCCAACCCTCCCGGGACCGCCCCCAAACCCCCCTGCACCCCACTGCATCCCCTGCACCCCCCCCCCCTGCACCCCCACTACCACCGGCTGCACCTGCACCTCCAGGTACCCCCGGGACCCCCCCGGGACCCCCCCCGGGACCCCCGACCCCCCCCTGACCCCCCCCAACCCCCCCCAGGACCCCCCAAACCCCCCTGCACCCCACTGCATCCCCTGCACCCCCCCCCCTGCACCCCCACTACCACCGGCTGCACCTGCACCTCCAGGTACCCCCGGGACCCCCCCGGGACCCCACCGGGACCCCCGACCCCCCCTGACCCCCCCAACCCCCCCGGGACCCCCCAAACCCCCCTGCACCCCACTGCATCCCCTGCACCCCCCCCCCCCGCACCCCCACTACCACTGGCTGCACCTGCCTGCACCTCCAGGTACCCCCGGGACCCCCCCGGGACCCCCCGACCCCCCCTGACCCCCCCCACCCCCCCAGGACCCCCCCAAACCCCCCTGCACCCCACTGCATCCTCTGCACCCCCCCCCCCTGCACCCCCACTACCACCGGCTGCACCTGCACCTCCAGGTACCCCCGGACCCCCCCGGGACCCCCCCGGGACCCCCGACCCCCCCTGACCCCCCCAACTCCCCTGGGACCCCCCCAAACCCCCCTGCACCCCACTGCATCCCCTGCACCCCCCCCCCCGCACCCCCACTACCACCGGCTGCACCTGCACCTCCAGGTACCCCCCGGGACCCCCCCCGGGACCCCCCCCGGGACCCCCGACCCCCCCCTGACCCCCCCAACTCCCCTGGGACCCCCCAAACCCCCCTGCACCCCACTGCATCCCCTGCACCCCCCCCCCCTGCACCCCCACTACCACCGGCTGCACCTGCACCTCCAGGTACCCCCCGGGACCCCCCCGGGACCCCCGACCCCCCCTGACCCCCCCAACCCCCCCGGGACCCCCCCAAACCCCCCTGCACCCCACTGCATCCCCTGCACCCCCCCCCCCCGCACCCCCACTACCACTGGCTGCACCTGCACCTCCAGGTACCCCCGGGACCCCCCCGGGACTCCCCCGGGACCCCCGACCCCCCCAACTCCCCTGGGACCCCCCCAAACCCCCCTGCACCCCACTGCATCCCCTGCACCCCCCCCCCCTGCACCCCCACTACCACCGGCTGCACCTGCACCTCCAGGTACCCCCGGGACCCCCCCGGGACCCCCCCGGGACCCCCGACCCCCCCTGACCCCCCCAACCCCCCCCGGGACCCCCCAACATCCCCTGCACCCCACTGCATCCCCTGCACCCCCCCCCCCTGCACCCCCACTACCACCGGCTGCACCTGCACCTCCAGGTACCCCCGGGACCCCCCCGGGACCCCCCCGGGACCCCCGACCCCCCCTGACCCCCCCAACCCTCCCAGGACCCCCCAAACCCCCCTGCACCCCACTGCATCCCCTGCACCCACCCCCCCCTGCACCCCCACTACCACCCGGCTGCACCTGCACCTCCAGGTACCCCCGGGACCCCCCCGGGACCCCCCCGGGACCCCCGACCCCCCCCCTGACCCCCCCAACCCCCCCCGGGACCCCCCCAACATCCCCTGCACCCCACTGCATCCCCTGCACCCCCCCCCCCTGCACCCCCACTACCACCGGCTGCACCTGCACCTCCAGGTACCCCCGCGGACCCCCCCCGGGACCCCCCCGGGACCCCCGACCCCCCCTGACCCCCCCAACCCCCTCGGGACCCCCCAAACCCCCCCTGCACCCCCACTGCATCCCCTGCACCCCCCCCCCTGCACCCCCACTACCACCGGCTGCTCCTGCACCTCCAGGTACCCCCGGGACCCCCCCGGGACCCTCCTGCACCCCCCAGGACCCCCAAAGGACCCTCCTGGACCCCTCTGCCCCCCCTGGGACCCCCATGCCCCCCCTCGGGACCCTCCTGCATGCCCCCGGGACCCCCAAAGGACCCCCCCAGGACCCCCCCAGCCCCCCCCCGAGACCCTCCTGTATCCCCCCAAGACCCCCCCCGGGACCCTCGTGGACCCCCCAGCCCCCCCTCAGGACCCTTCTGCACCCCCCAGGACCCTCAAAGGACTCCCCCAGGACCCCCCAGCCCCCCCCTCGGGACCCTCCTGCACCCCCCAGGACCCCCAAAGGACCCTCCTGGACCCCTCTGCCCCCCCCTGGGACCCCCATGCCCCCCCCTCGGGACCCTCCTGCATGCCCCCCGGGACTCCCAAAGGACCCCCCCAGGACCCCCCCAGCCCCCCCCGAGACCCTCCTGTATCCCCCCAAGACCCCCCCCCGGGACCCTCGTGGACCCCCCAGCCCCCCTCAGGACCCTTCTGCACCCCCCCAGGACCCTCAAAGGAACCTCCTGGACCCCTCTGCCCCCCCCTGGGACCCCCATGCCCCCCCCTCGGGACCCTCCTGTGCCCCCCCCGGGACCCCCAAAGGACCCCCCAGGACCCCCCAGCCCCCCCTCGGGACCCTCCTGCATGCCCCAGGACCCCAAAGGACCCCCCCCGGACCCCCCAGCCCCCCTCCCGGGGACCCTCCTGTACCCCGCAAGACCCCCCCTGGCATCCCCCTGAGACCCCCACCCACCCCCCCACCCCCCCC
>JAQBHY010000130.1:0-28464 GCA_027574665.1 Rhynochetos jubatus
CCCAGCCCCCCCAGTCCCCCCAATCTTTCTCCCTGCCCCCCCAGCCCCCCCAGTCCCTCTCCCTGCCCCCCCCAGCCCTCCCCAGCCCCCCCCAGTTCCTCTCCTGGCCCCCCTCTGCTCCTCCCCAGCCCTCCCCTGCTCTCCCCTCTGCCCCCCCCAGCCCTCCCCAGGCCCCCCAATCCCTCTCCCTGGCCCCCCCAGCCCCCGCAGTCCCTCTACCTGCCCCCCCAATCCCCCAATCCCTCTCCCTGCCCCCCAGCCCCCCCCCCAGCCCCCCCAGTCCCCCTCCAGCCCTCCCCAGCCCCCCCAGTCCCTCTCCCTGCTCCCTTCTACTCCCCCCCCAGCCCCCCCAGTCCCTCTCCCTGCCCCCCTCTGCCCCCCCCTGCCCTCCCCCAGCCCCCCCAGTCCCTCTCCCTGCCCCCCTCTGCCCCCCCAGCCCCCCCAGTCCCTCTCCCTGCCCCCCTCTGCCCCCCCCAGCCCTCCCCAGCCCCCCCAGTCCCTCTCCCTGCCCCCCTCTGCCCCCCCCAGCCCTCCCCAGCCCCTGCAGTCCCTCTCCCTGCCCCCCCCCAGCCCCCCAGTCCCCCTCCCAGCCCTCCCCAGCCCCCCCAGTCCCTCTCCCTGCCCCCCTCTGCCCCCCCCAGCCCTCCCCAGCCCCCGCAGTCCCTCTCCCTGCCCCCCCCCAGCCCCCCCAGTCCCTCTCCCTGCCCCCCCGGCCCCCCCTGAGCGCGTGCGGGCCGCAGGGGGGGCGCAGGAGGTGAAGGCTCACGGCTTCTTCGCGGCGCTGGACTGGACGGGGCTGCTGCGGCAAAAGGCCGAGTTCGTGCCGCACCTCGAGTCCGAGGAGGACACCAGCTACTTCGACAGTGAGAGACCCCCCCCGGGACCCCCCCGGAACTCCCCCGGGCCCCCACCCCAGCGACACCCCCTTTGGTACCCCCGGGATCCCCATCCAGGGACCTCCCGCCCCTCCCGCTCACGGGACCCCTGGGACAGCCCCCCTGACCCCCCCCCCCCAGGGGGCCGGAGCCCCCGTCCCTCCTTGGGGACACCCCACGGCCCCCCCATGGCCCCCCCCCTCCTTACGCCCCCCCCCCCCAGCGCGCTCGGATCGGTACCCCCACGTCGCCTCCTACGAGGACGAGGACACGGCGGAGGATGAGCCCGTGGAGATCCGGCAGTTCTCGTCCTGCTCCCCCCCGCTTCAGCAAGGTGGGGCACGGGGGGGGCACGGGGGGGGCACCGGGGCCGGGGGGGGACACGGGGGGGGGCACAGGGACTGGGGGGGACACGAGGGGGGGGCACCGGGGACCGGGGGGACGCACGGGGGAGGCACAGGGACTGAGGGGGGCACGGGGTGGGCACAGGGACTGGGGGAAACACAGAGGGCACTGGGACTGGGGGGCACGGGGGGCACCGGGGACCGGGGGGGGGCACGGGTGGGGGTACAGGGACTGGGAGGGGGCACGGGGTGGGCACAGGGACTGGGGCGGGGGAAACACAGGGGGCACCGAGACTGGGGGGGGGGGCACGGGGGGGGGCACAGGGACTGGGGGGGCACACAGGGGGCACCGGGACTGTGGGGGACACGGGGAGGGCACAGGGACTGGGGGGGACACGGGGGGGGCACAGGGACTGGGTGGGAAACACAGGGGGCTCCGGGACTGGGGGGGGGGCACGGGGGGGGCACAGGGACTGTGGGGGACACGGGGAGGGCACAGGGACTGGGGAGGACACGGGAGGGGCACAGGGACTGGGGGGGCACGGGGGGGCACCGGGGCCGGGGGGGGGGCACTGGGGAGGCACAGGGACTGGGAGGGGGCACGGGGGTGGCACCGGGACCGGGGGGGGCACACAGGGGGGGCACAGGGACTGGGGGGGCACACGGGGGGGCACAGGGACTGGGGGGGACACGGGAGGGGCACAGGGACTGGGAGGGGGCACGGGGGGGCACCGGGACCGGGGGGGGCACACAGGGGGGGCACAGGGACTGGGGTGGGGGGAAACACAGGGGGCACCGAGACTGGGGGGGGGGCACGGAGGGGGGCACAGGGACTGGGGAGGGCACACGGGGGGCACCGGGACCAGGGGACGCACGGGGGAGGCACAGGGACTGGGGGGGACACGGGGGGCACTAGGACTGGGGGGGGGCACACAGGGGGCACCGGACCGGGGGACACACGGGGGAGGCACAGGGACTGGGGGGGGACACGGGGACAGGTGGGGGGACACGGGGGGGGCACGGGTGGGGCACAGGGACAGGCAGGGACACAGGGGGGGCACAGGGACCGGGGGGGGGCACAGGGAGCTGGGGGGGTTGCGGGGTTGTTGGGAAACGGGAGGGGGTGTCTGAGGTGCGACGGGGGTGGTGGGTGCGATGGGTGCTGGGTGCCCTGAGGGTGGGGTGCTGTGGGTGCTATGGGTGTGTGCTGCTGTGGGTGCCGTGGGTGCAGGGTACAGGGTGCCGTGGGTGCAGGATGCTGTGGGTGCTGTGGGTGTGGGTGCAGGATGCTGTGGGTGCTGTGGGTGCTGTGGGTGCCGGGTACAGGGTGCTGTGGGTGCAGGGTGCTGTGGGTGCAGGATGCTGTGGGTGCTGTGGGTGCCGTGGGTGCCGTGGGTGCAGGATGCTGTGGGTGCTGTGGGTGTGGGGTGCAGGATGCTGTGGGTGCTGTGGGTGCCGTGGGTGTGGGTGCAGGATGCTGTGGGTGCTGTGGACGCGGGTGCCATGGGTACAGGGTGCTGGGTGCAGGATGCTGTGGGTGCACTGCGTCCTGTGGGTGCGGTGGGTGCAGGGTGCGGGTCCCGCGGGTGCAGGGTGCGGGTGCAGGGTGCGGGTGCAGGGTGCGGGTGCAGGGTGCGGGTCCTGCGGGTGCAGGGTGCGGGTGCAGGGTGCGGGTGCAGGGTGCGGGTCCTGCGGGTGCAGGGTGCGGGTGCAGGGTGCGGGGGGTGCAGGGTGCGGGTCCTGCGGGTGCAGGGTGCGGGTGCAGGTGCGGGTGCAGGGTGCGGTGGGCACAGGGTGCGGGTCCCGCGGGTCCCGTGGGTGCGGTGGGTGCAGGGTGCGGGTGCAGGGTGCGGTGCGCGCCCCCGCAGGTGTACCGCAGCCTGGAGCAGCTCTCACAGGAGCCGAAGGGGCCCAAAGCGCGGCCCCGCGACGAGGCGCGGCGCGACGGCTTCGCACGGGAGCGCGCCTGGCGCACGGGCTCGCCCGAGCTGTGAGTGGCGGGGGGGGGGCTGTGCTGGGCTGGGGGGCGGCCGGAGCCCCCCCATCGAGCACCTGGGTGTTGTCCCAACCCCCGCCCCCCCGCAGGAAGCGGCCGCCGGCTGCCGAGGGGGCCCCCCCGGAGGGGGAGGGCAGCCCCCCGCCGGGCGCCCGACGGCGCTTCTCGGCGCTGCTGGAACCGGGGCGCCCCGGGCCCCCCCACGAGGAGCGGCCGCCCCCCCGCAACGGGCCGCCCCCCCCGCGACGGACCCACCGACGGAGCCAGCGAGGAGCCAGGTCGGACCCCGGAGCCATGGGGGGGAGGGATGTGGGGGGGGGTTAGGGGGTGGGAGGGGTCCGAGGGGGGGTCCAGAGGGTGAGGAGGGGTCCGAGGGGGGGTCCAGGGGGGTGAGGGGGGTCTAGGGAGATGTGGGGGGGGCGCCCGGGGGGGTGAGGGGGATCTGGGTTGGTGGGTGGGGGGTCCAGGGGTGTAAGGGGGGGTGTCTAGGGGGATGGGGGGGGGGGTCCAAGGGGTGAGGAGGGGTCCAGGGGTGTGTGAGGGGATCCGGGGGGTGTGAGGCGGGGTCCAGGGGGATGTAGGGGGGGGCCCAGGTCGTGAGGGGGGGGTCTAGGGGGATCTAGGGGGATGTGGGGGGGGTCCAGAGGGGGTGAGGAGGGTGTGGGTTGGGGGGGGGGGGGGGTCCGGGGGAGTGTGGGGGGGTCTAGGAGGATGTGTGGGGGGGTCCAGGGTAGTGGGAGGGGGGGCCGAGGGGTGGTTGAGGAGGGGTCCGGGGGGTGTGGGAGAGTCCTGGGGGATGTGGGGGTGTCTGGGGGGGGGTTATGGGGTCCAGGAGGTGTGAGGGGAGGGTCCAGGGGAGTGAGGGGGGGTCCCAGACATCTGGGCCCTCACCAGCCCTCCCCACCCTCAGGGGAGCGAGCGCCGCCCCCCCCCCCGGGCTGAGCTGGGGCTGCGGCGGCCCGCGACACCCGGGGGTGGCCCCCGAGGCGGGGGGGGGCGACAAGCGCAGCCCCCGCGGCCCCGGGAAGGTCACCAAGTCGGCGTCGGCCACCGCCCTGTCCGTCATCATCCCCAGCGGTGGGTGTCCCCCCCGGACCCCAGACCTGCCCCCCCGGACCCCCAATCCCCCCCCTCGGGACCCCAAACCTGCCCCCCCGGACCCCCAACACCCCCCTCGGACCCCAAACCTGCCCTCCACCCCCCTCGGGACCCCAAACCCACCCCCTCGGGACCCCCAGACCTGCACCCCGGACCCCCAACGCCCCCCCCTCGGACCCCCAAACCTGCCCCCCCGGACCCCCAACCCTCCCCTCGGACCCCAAACCTGCCCTCCACCCCCCTCGGGACCCCAAAACTGCCCCCCTGGACCCCAAACCTGCCCTCCATCCCCTCCTGGGACCCCAAACTGGACCCCAAGCCACCCCCTACCCCCTCCCGGGACCCCAAACTGCCCCCCCCGGCCCCCAAACTTGCCCTCCACCCCCCTCGGGACCCCAAACCAGCCTCCCCAGACCCCAAACCACTCCCCACCCATCCCGGGACCCCAAACCCGGCCTCCCCGGGACCCCCAAGCCACCCCTACCCCGCCCGGGTCCCCAACATCCCCTCGAGCCCCCCCAACTCGCTGGGGGGGGGGGTGGGAGGGACACCTGGGTCCCCATGGGTGCTGTGGCTCCCCAGGGTGGCGGGGGTCCCCTGGCCACACGGATTGGGGGAGGGGGGGATGTCCCCCTGTCACCCACATCCCCCCGGGGGGTCACCCGGGGCGCAGGGTCCGGGCGGGCGATGGGTGCGGGTGCCGCGGGCGGGGGGTCGCGGTGCCAGCGATGGTTGCTGGGGGGGGGGGCGGGGGCGCAGGGGAGGCGCCCGGTTCCTCCCCCCTGGGCAGCCCCCATGTCCCCGCGGTCGCTGTCGTCGGACCCGTCGTCGCGGGACTCGTCGCCCGGGCGGGAGCTGGCCCCGGCGGTCGCCCCCCCCCGCTCGCCCATCGCCATCCCCCGCCCCGGCAAGAAGTTCGGGTTCACCCTCCGCGCCATCCGCGTCTACCTGGGGGACAGCGACGTCTACAGCGTGCAGCACGTCGTCTGGGTCAGGGGGGGCCGGGGGGGGGCCAGGGGGACATGGGGGGGGGATGGGGGGGACATAGGGGATGTGGGGGGACAGGGGGGACGTGGGGGGACATGGGGAGGATGTGGGGGGGACATGGGGGGGATGTGGGGGGACAGAGGGGACGTGGGGGGACATGGGGGGCGGGGGCAGGATGGAGGGGGACATAGGGGACTGCAGGGATGGGGGGGATGTGGGGGGACAGGAGGAGGCGCGGGGGGGCCGGGGGGGTGACATGGGGGGATGTAGGGACATAGGGGAGTGCAGGGACAGGGGGATGGGGGGACATGGGGGGGATGGAGGGGGGACAGGGGGGGGGGGATGTGGGGGGGCGTGGGGGGCCGGGAGGGGGATGGGGGGACATAGGGGACTGCAGGGATGGGGGGGATGTGGGGGGACAGGGGGAACTTGGGGGGATATGGGGAGGATGTGGGGGGACAGGGGGGATGTGGGGGGACATGGGGGGCTGGGGGGGGCTGGGAGGACTGCAGGAACTGCAGGGACGGGGGGGACGTGGGGGGATGTGAGGGGACATAGGGGATGTGGGGGGACAGGGGGGACATGGGTGATGTGGGGGGCATGGGGGGACATGGGGGGGATGTGGGGGGCCGGGGGGGGCCGGGGGGGCCAGTGGGGGATTGGGGGACATAGGGGGACTGCAGGGACAGGGAGTATGTGGGGGATGTGGGGGGACAGGGGGGACGTGGGGGGACATGGGGGGGATGTAGGGGGGCATGGGGAGGATGTGGGAGGGCATGGGGGGACATGGGGGGGATGTGGGGGGACAGGGGGGATGGGGGGGGACATGGGGGGGATGTGGGGGGGCATGGGGGGACATGGGGGGGATGTGGGGGGACAGGGGGGATGGGGGGGGACATGGGAGGCGCGGGAAGGCCGGAGGGGCGACATGGGGACATGGGGGGATGTGGGGGGACAGGGAGGATGTGGGGGGGACATGGGGGGCACAGGGGGGACATGGGGGCGATGTGGGGACATGGGAGGGCGTGGGTGAGGGGGATGGGAGCAATGGGGGGGCATGAGGGGGACATGGGGGGGGCGTGGGGACACGAGGGAGTGGACATCGGGACACGGGAGGGGCCGTGGGGGGCGGGGGGGGGACACACGTGGGGGGAGGGGGGCCGTGGGGGGGGGCGCTGGGGCGTGTCAGCCCCGGTGCCCCGTGGGTAACGGCTTGGGGGGTGCAGCACGTGGAGGAGGGGGGGCCGGCGCAGGAGGCGGGGCTGTGTGCCGGTGACCTCATCACCCACGTCAACGGGGAGCCCGTCCACGGGCTGGTGCACACCGAGGTCGTGGAGCTCATCCTCAAGGTCGGGGGGGCGCGGGGGGGGCGCGGGGGGGACGGGGGAGGTCGGGGGGGCGCGGGGGGGGCGCGGGGGTACGGCTGTCACAAGGGGTCATGCGAGTCACGGGGTCACAGGGGTCACGGGGATGGGGTTACGCGGTCAAAGGGCACAGGGTGAGGGGTTGTGGGGGGTCACAGGGCTGTGGGGGGTCACAGGGGGTCATGGGGGGTCACAGATGTCACAGGGGGTCATGCAAGTCACGGGGTCATGGGGTCACAGGCGTCATGGGGTCACGGGGATGGGGTTACGTGGTCAAAGGGCACAGGCTGAGGGGTTGTGGGGGGGTCCCGGGGGGTCACCAGGGGCCACTGGGGGTCACTGGGGTCACGGTAGGGTCACGGGCATGTCATGGTTACGTGGTCAAAGGTCAGAGGGTGAGGGGTCATGGTGAGGTCACTGGGGTCACGGTGGGGTCGTAGGGGTCATGGGGGTGTCATTACGTGGTCAAAGGTCAGAGGGTGAGGGGGTGTGGTGGGGTCAGGGGGTCACAGGGGTCACAGGGTGTCAGGGTCACATGGTCAAAGGTCACAGGGTGAAGGGGTGTGGTGGGGTCACGGGCCATGGCAGGGTCGTAGGGTTGCCAGGAGGTCACGTGGGGTCATGGTGGGGTCACAGGGGGTCACGTGGGGTCATGGGAATGTCGGGGTCACAGGGGGGGGCTGGTCAGGGGCCGAGGCAGGGTCATAGGGGTCTGGGAGGTCGGGGGGGGCCGGGGGGGGGCGGGGGCAGTGACCCCCCTGCGGCAGAGCGGGACGAAGGTGCTGGTGACCACGACGCCGCTGGAGGACACGTCCATCCGCCTGGGCCCCGCGCGGCGCCGCAGCGCCCGGGCCAAGATGGCGCGGAGGAACCGCCGCGCCGGCACCGGCGGCGGCCACGAGAGGTGGGTACGGGGCTGGAGGGGGGGGGTGTGGGCGAACGGGGGGGGGCCCCCGGGGCCGTTGAGGTGACGGTCCTCCCGGCCGGCAGGCGGCGCAGCGCGCTGTTCCGGCACCTGGCCCGCCAGGCGTCGCTGCTGCACACGAGCCGCTCGCTGACGTCACTGAGCCGCTCGCTCTCCTCCTCCGACAGCCTGCCCGCCTCCCCCACCCACGCGCGCGCGCGGGACCCCGCCCTCCCGCCGCGCGCCGCCGAGACGGGTACGCGCCGCCATGGCAACGGGGTGGGAGGGGCCACGGGAAACGGGGCGGGGCCGGGCGGAACCATGGCAACGGGGAGGGAGGGGCCACGGGAAACGGGAAGAGGCCGGGAGGAACCATGGCAACGGGGAGGGAGGGGCCACGGGAACGGGGCGGCGCCGGCGGAACCATGGCAACGGGGCGGTTGGGACCACCGGATCCAGGAGGGGCGGCGGAACCATGGCAACGGGCGGGGCTACCGGAACCGGGCGGGGGCGGGCGGAACCATGGCAACGGGCGGGGCCACCGGAACGGAGCGGGACCATGGGAACGGAGCGGGACTACGGGCACGGGGCGGGGCAAGGCGGGGCTACGGAAGCCGCGAGGGACGGCGGAGGGTGAGCCGGGGCTACGGTGGCTCCGCGGGACCGGAGCGGGCGGGAGGAGGGGTGTGGTACGCGTGCGCGTGAAACGGGGCTGCGGCGGCCGTGAGGGGCCCGGGCGAGCGGGCGCTCCGCCGCGCCGGGGCTTGCCCGGGCCCCGCTCGGTCCCGGTGGCGCGGCGGACGCTGACCCGCGGCCGGCGCAGGGGCCTCCCCGCCCAGCAGCTCACCGGGCTCCAGCGCTCCGCCGTCCCCGGCCGGGCCCCACCTGCGGCCCAGCTCGCTGCAGGGGCTCTCGCCGAAGCTGCAGCGGCAGTACCGGGCGGCGCGCTGCAGGTCTGCCGGTAGCATCCCGCTCTCGCCGCTCGCCCACACGCCCTCGCCGCCTGCCGCCTCGCCCCCCCGCTTTCCCGGTCAAGCTGCACCCCAAGGCCGCCGAGTCGCCGCGCCTGGCCCGCCGGGGCCCCCCCGAGAAGGCGGCGGCGCCCCCCCGCAAGGACTTCCCGGCCGAGCCGCCGCTGCAGAGCCTGGCCGAGTGGGACGGGGAGGGCCCGGCCGAGGGCCCCGCGCCCCCCGCCCGCCGCCTGGGCCGCCAGGAGCTGCCGCTGCTGCTGGGGGGCCCCCCCCGGCGGCGAGGCCGCCCCCCCCGGGGCCGAGGAGCCCGAGCGGGCGGCGCGGGGTCCCCCCAAGGCGCTCAGCCCGGTGCAGGAGCACGAGGGGGCGCGGCGGGGGGGCGCGGCGGGGGGGCCCCCGGTGCCCATCGTGGTGGTGGGGCCCGGCGCGGCCCCCGGGGAAGGGGCGCCGGACCCCTCCCGGAGCGCCGGGCCCCCCCCCGGGCGCTGAGCTCCGCCCTGCCGCGGCTGTAAATAGGGGGGGGGACCCCCAGGCATGCGGGGCCCCCCCCGCTGGCCTCGGGGGCTCGCGGCCCCCCCGGCACCTCCCCATGTACTCGAAGGGTTAATACTGTGACACCCCCACCCCCCCCGGTGTGATGTCATCGGTGCCCCCTCCCCCCCCCCGGGTGTCGCACCTCCCCCCAGGCCCCCGTCTGCCCCTGGTTCTTGCCCCGGTGATGTCACGGCGGTGACGTCACGGACGGGTGGGAGGGGCCAGTGTGCAGCTCTGATGTCACTTGGGGATGGGGAACGGTGACGTCACAGTGGCCGTTGGGGCGTCGGCGTGATGTCACAACCGGTGTGGGCGGGGTGGTGATGTCACGGCTGCAGTGGCAGCGCGGGCGTGGGCTTGATGACGTCGGTTATGATGTCACTGATGGCGGAGGAGCAGTGGTGTCACCGTGGTGATGTCACGGGTCTGCTGTCATGGCTCTGGTGTAGCGGAAGGTGTGGGAGTGGTGATGTCACGGCTCTGATGTCACGGGCAGAGTGGGAAGGGTGATGTCACGGCTCTGACGTCACGGGCAGAGTGGGAAGGGTGATGTCACGGCTCTGATGTCATGGGCAGAATGGGGGTGATGTCACGGCTCTGACGTCACGGGCAGAGTGGAAAGGGTGATGTCACAGCTCTGATGTCATGGGCAGAATGGGAGTGGTGATGTCACAGCTCTGACGTCACTGGCAGAGTGGGAGTGGTGACGTCACAGCTCTGATGTCATGGGCAGAATGGGAGTGGTGACATCACAGCTCTGATGTCACAAAGTGGGAGTGGTGACGTCACAGCTATTACGTCCCTGGCAGAGTGGGAAGCGTGATGTCACGGCTCTGACGTCACGGGCAGAGTGGGTAGGGTGACGTCACAGCTGTGGCGAGAGCGGGGCGGGGCCGTGGCGATGACATCACCGCCGTGGGAACACCCAGCAGGGTGACACGTGCCAGGTAGGCGGTGATGTCACACCACAGCAGGTGACATCATTGCAAGGGCTGGCCAAGCAGGTGACATCACCCCCCCCCCCCCGTGACATCACCATCGCCCCCCCCGTTCTCGCTATGCAAACGCACTCCCCCCCCCCCCGGGTCTGGGGGTGCCGGGGGGGCCCCGGGGACCAATAAAGCCTGTACAGCACCGACCCCGACCTGCGCCTCCTGGGGGGGGGGGGCGATGGGGCGGAGACACGACGACACGTCATCGCGCCGCAGCCCTGGGGACCCCCCCCGGCCCCCTAAACACCCCCCCCCAGCTCCCCAGCACAGGCAGGAGCGGGTTAACGCCCCGCCCCCCGCCCCACCCCCTCACCGCCCCCGTGACGTCACGGCCGAGGGCTCCTCCGGGCCCGTTCGCCGCCGCCGAGCTCGCACGGTGCGGGGGGGGGGGGGGGGGGTCGGGTCAGGGTCAGCGGGGGGGGCCCTGGGGAAACTGGGGGAGCGGGGGAGGGGGCCCCTGCGGGTATTTGAGGCTCCGGGAGTCCCTGGGGGGGGCGGTTGGGGGGTGCCGGGGGGGGGAGCACTTGGGGGTCCGTGGGACACTTGGGGGTCCGTGTGTCACCTGCCCTCCCCCCCCCCCCCAGACCCCCATGGCGCTGCGACTCGCCTCCCCGTTGTTGCGCCTGGCCCGGAGCGGCGTCCGCTGGGGGGGCACGACCCCCGCCCCCCCCGCGCAGGGTGAGTGGAACCCGTAGGGGGGGCGGCGCTGAGACACCCCCCCCCCCAACTGCAACCCCCGCCGCCCAGCCCTCTCGCTGCAGGGGGAGGGGACACGCGTGCGGGTCAGCCGTGGGGGTGATGCTGACCCACGCCCCGCCGGGCCCCCCCCCCCCCGTGCCCCCCCCCCCCCAGCCACCTTCGACTGGCGGGACCCGCTGGGGCTGGAGGGGCTGCTGACCCCCGAGGAGCGGCTGCTGCGCGACGCCGTGCGCCGGTACTGCGAGGAGCGGCTGCGGCCGCGCGTGCTGCACGCCCACCGCCACGAGGGTGCGTGCCCCCCCCCCCCCCCCAAACCCCCAACACCCCCCCCGGTACCGCTCGGACCCCCCCCCCGGTACCGCTCGGACCCCCCCCGCCATCCCCCTGCGCATCCTCCTGCAGGGCTGGGGAGGGGGGAGCCCCCAGCCCCCGGGGGGGGGGGGCGTGTTGGGGGGGGGTCGCCTGCCCCCCCCCCTTTACACCCCACTGTGCGCCCCCCCCTCAGTCTTTGACCGGGAGATCGTGTCGGAGATGGGGGCACTGGGGGTGCTGGGCCCCACCATTAAAGGTGAGGGGGGGGCGATGGGGGGACTGGGAACCCCCCCAAAGGGTGTCGAGACTTTGGGGGGGTTGGGGGTCTCCCTAGAGACAGCGGGGGAGGGGTACAGGGGGTGAGTGGGGGGGGTTGGGGTAACACCAGGGGGATGGAGGGTGCCGGGGGGGGGGCTGTTGGGACCCTGGGGAGGGGCTGGGGTGCCCCCAGGGGCTATGAGAGGCTTTGAGGGGCTGGGGGGGGCGGTGGTCCTCCTTGGGGGGGGGTGGGGAGGGGGCGGTGTCCTCTCATGGGGGTCTGGGGGGGGTCCTGGGGGCACAGAGAGCTGTGGGGACAAGGGGGGGCAGGGCTTGGGTCTGGGGGAGGGGGTCTAGGGGTCTCTGGGGTGATGTTGCCACTTGCGGGGGGGCTGAGAGGTGATGCTGTCCCCAGGGTGGGGCTGGGGGGGTTTGGGGGTGATGCTGTCCCCAGGGTATGGCCGCGGGGACCCATGGGGGTGACGCTGCCCCAAGGGTTGGCCTGGGGGGAGACCCGGGGGGGGGTCCATGGGGTGACACTGCCCCGAGGGTACAGCCGGGGGGGGCCGTGGGGTGATGCTGTCCCCGGGGTATGGCCAGGGGGTGGGGTTGATGCTGTCCCCAGGGTATAGTCATGGGGGCCCGTGGGGTGACGCTGCCCCGAGGGGGGGGGGCGGGGGGCGCACGGTGACGCTGTCCCCAGGGTACGGCTGCGCGGGCACCACGGCGGTGGGCTACGGGCTGGTGGCGCGGGAGCTGGAGCGGGTGGACAGCAGCTACCGCTCGGTGCTGAGCGTCCAGTCGTCCCTCGTCATGTACCCCATCCTGGCCTACGGCACCCCCGCCCAGCGGGACCGCTTCCTGCCCCCCCTGGGTGAGCCTGGGGGGCGCGAGAGGGGCTGGGGGGGGGGGGCTGGGAGGGTGAGGGGGGGGCGTGGGGTCCCCCTGGACACCACCCCGCCGCGTGGCGAGCTGCTGGTAGAGCCCCACCACGGGCAAGGGGGGGGGGGGCTGTGGGCAGGGGAGGCCGAGGGGCTGGGAGGGGGGGGGGCTTGGGGGTCCCCCTGACGCCCCCCACCCCCTCCCGCAGCGCGGGGGGAGCTGTTGGGGTGCTTCGGGCTGACGGAACCGAACCACGGGAGCGACCCGGGGCGCATGGAGACGCGGGCGCGTCACAACCCCGGCGCCGGCACCTACACGCTGCGCGGCTCCAAGACCTGGTGAGCCCCGGGACGGGGAGGGGGGGGACACACACGGGGACACCCCCGCCCCGAAACGGCGATGGGGACACACACACACACGGGGACACCCCCGCCCCGAAACAGCGATGGGGGGACACACACGGGGACACCCCTGCCCCCCTGCCCTGAAACGGCGATGGGGGACACACACACACGGGGACACCTCTGCCCTGAAACGGCAACGGGGGGACACACACGCATGGGGACACCCCCGCCCCAAAACAGCGATGGGAGGGGACACCGCAGGGACACCCCAACCCTGAAATAGGTACGGGGGACACACACACACACGGGGACACCCCCGCCCCGAAACGGGGACAGGAGGGGACACACGGGGACACCCCCACCCCGAAACGGGGATGGGGACACACACACACGGGGACACCCCCGCCCTGAAACGGCGATGGGAGGGGACACCACGGGGACACCCCGCCCTGAAATAGGGCCGGAGGGGACACACACACACGGGGACACCCCCACCCCGAAACGGCAATGGGAGGGGACACACAGGGACACACCCCCCCGCCCTGAAATAGGGACGGGGGGGGACACACACACGGGGACACCCCCGTCCCAAAACGGGGACGGGGGGGACACATACACACGGGGACACCCCTGCCCCGAAACGGCAATGGGAGGGGACACACGGGGACACCCCCGCCCTGAAACGGGGACGGGGACACACACACACACGGGGACACCCCTGCCCCGAAGTGGGGACAGGAAGGGACACACGGGGACACCCCCACCCTGAAACGGGGACGGGGACACACACACACGCACGGGGACGCCCCCGCCCCGAAGCGGGGACAGGGGACAACCCCCCCCACGGGGACACCCCCGCCCTGACCTCCGCCCCCCCCCCCGCCTTCAGGATTACCAACGCGCCGGCGGCCGACCTGTGCCTGGTGTGGGCGGTGTGCGAGGGGGACGGGCGGGTGCGGGGGTTCCTGCTGGAGCGCGGGGACGCCCGGGCTCAGCACCCCCAAAATCGAGGGCAAGTTCTCGCTCCGAGCCTCCGCCACCGGCATGATCCTCATGGATGACGTGGAGGTGCCGGAGGAGAACCTGCTGCCCGGCGCCGTCGGGCTGGCGGTAAGGGGGAAGGCACCGGGGCGGGGATTGGGGGGCCACCGCCACCGGGATGGGGGGGAACCCCCGCTGACACCCGCTCGCCCCAGGGTCCCTTCGGCTGCCTGACCCACGCCCCGCTACGGCATCGCCTGGGGCGCGCTGGGCGCCGCCGAGGGCCTGCCTGGAGACCGCGCGGCAGTACGTCCTCGACAGGTAACGCCCGGGGGGGGGGGTGTGGGGGGAGAGAGCGCGGCGGGGGGGGGGGGGTGTCACCGCTTGCCTACCCCCCCGTGGCGCCGCAGGAAGCAGTTCGGGGGGGCCGCTGGCGCGCAACCAGCTGGTGCAGAAGAAGCTGGCGGACATGGTGACGGAGATCGCGCTGGGGCTGCAGGCCTGCCTGCGCCTCGGGCGCCTCAAGGACGAGGGCAGGTGGGTGCCAACGCGGCGGGGAGGGGCGGGTCTGGCGGTGGTTGAGGGGGGGGTACCAGCGTCCCCCCCCGTCCCCGAGCAGGGCGGCCCCCGAGATGGTGTCGATGCTGAAGCGTAACTCGTGCGGGAAGGCGCTGGCCGTGGCCCGGGAGGCGCGGGACATGCTGGGGGGCAACGGGGTGTGCGACGAGTACCACGTCATCCGGCACCTCCTCAACCTGGAGGGCCGTCAACACCTACGAAGGTACCCCGCCGCGACGGGGGCGCCGGGGGCGATGGACACCCCCCTGCACCCCCCCCACCCGAGGCCTGACCGCTCCCCGGCCCCCGCAGGCACCCACGACATCCACGCGCTCATCCTGGGCCGAGCCATCACCGGTATCCAGGCCTTCGCCCCCGGCAAACCGCCGGCACCGCGGGGATAGCGGGAGGGGGACGCGGCGCCCGGCACCACCCCGGGTGGGCCGCGGCCACGACGCGCTGCGGCGGGACCGGCCTCGCCTCGCCGGGGACCGGGCGTCACCCACGGGGGACGGCGCCGTGACTGGCGGGGAAGGACGCGAGGAGACGGCGCCGATGACCAGAGCCGCGTCACCGACCGGACCCCGTGTCACCGACCGGACTCACGTCACCGACCGGACCCCGTGTCACTGACCGGACTCACGTCACCGACCGGACTCACGTCACCCACCAGACTCGGCCTCATCGACAGGACAAGGTGTTGCCAACAGCCCAATTGTCACCCACGGGATTCTGCGTCACCCACGGGACCCGGTTTGTGCCGGGCTGTGCCGCGGAGCCTCCCGGCCAGCGAACTACCGCCGGTGCTGGTGCCGTCCGTGCCACCGCTCGCCAATAAAAGGTGGAAAAGCCGCCTCGGCTCTGTTTATTAATGCAAACCCCAAACACCAACAGCAACCCCAAAGCCCTTTTGGGCCAAAATCCCCCTTTCCCGCTACCAGCCGCCCTGGCTGTGGCGCTGGGGGTCTCCCGTGGGTGTGTGGGGGGGACCCCCATGGGTTCGGGGTACCGCTCAGGTCTCAGGCTGCAGGCAGAGGTCACGGTAGGCCGCCTCTACGGTGTGGCAGACCTGCTGGAGCTCGGCCTCGGCCTGCGCCACCCGCTCCATCACCTCCGCCAGCTCCTGCAGCCGCTCCTGGATCAGCTCGTTGTGGAGGCCGTAGAGGTGGAAGAGCCGCTCCTCCAGCTGCTCTGCCAGGCCCGAGACCTGCGCCGGGGGGGGGGGGAGGGGGAGGAAAACAGCTCTTGCCTGGGCGTGGGGGTGGGCAGCTCCCTGGCACAGCCAGCGCCCGGCTGCCGTCCCCGGAGAGGGGTGCAGGTGCAGCCGCCCGGACTGGCACGGCTCCCGGCTTGGCTTGCCTGCCGCCATCTGCGCCCACGGTAGCCGGAGTGCCGGCTGCGGTAGCCACCGAGCGACGGGTCACGGCGGGCCACAGCTGCTGAGGCCGGGCTGCCATCTGCGCGTGGGCCTGCGGGAGTCCCCCCCTCCAGCCCTGCTGGCACGGCCCCCCCGCCGCAGGGACGCCGGCGGGAGCAAAGTCCGGCCCGGCGCGCAGCCGAGCGCGTGTGCCAAAGGCAGCCGGCGGCTGCGGGGGTTCGGGGGAGCCGCTGGCATCCCCCCTCTGCTCCCCAAAGTGGGGCCGGAGGCAGCTGCAGCCGCCCCCAAAGGGACTGGGGGGGCTCTCCCCGCCGCGGCGGCGAGCACCGGCACGTACGGCACAACCAGGCTCTGCAGCTGGCGCCGGGGCCGCACGCACCGCGCTCCGTCCCCGCGGCACCTCCGCTCGCTTCCCCCCCAGGCCCGCCGCCAACGCGGGCGGAATAATGTCATTAAACGCATCAGGCGGAGACCACGCGGCCGTGCACACACCCCCCCACCCGGGGGTCTCCTCGCCTGCCGCTCCCCCCGCACCGGCAGCCCCCCCACCTTCAGCAGCAGGCTCTCCCTGAAGCTGCTCATCACACCGTGGTCTTCCTTGCGGCTCTCGTTGACCCTGTCGATGAGCTGCTGCGCACGCCGCTGCAGGCCCCCGACGCTGGCGGCCAGCGCCGCGAAGTACCGGGAGGCCTGGCCGTCCAGCGCCGCCTCCATGCCGGACCGGGGGGCTGCCGGTGGCGCCCCCGTCCTTGGCCAAAGCACAGGACCCACGTCAGGGGTACGGGGCCCACAGGAATGGGGCCTGGGGGGAATGGGGCTGCGCTCGGCCTCGGACAGGTAGGGCATGGCCTGGCTGGTCACACTAACTGGGAGACGCTAATGAACGGGTCAGCCTGTGGTCAAGGGTACGTGCGTGTCAGGTGGGACACCCCATGGCCAAGGGGACATACGTGTCAGGCAGGACACCCCCTGTCAGCCAGGACACCCCATGGCCAAGGGGACATACGTGTCAGCAGGGACTCCCCCTGTCAGCCAGGACACCCCATGGCCAAGGGGACATACGTGTCAGCAGGGACTCCCCATGTCAGCCGGGACACCCCATGGCCAAGGGGATGTACATGTCAGGCAGGACACCCCATGTCAGGCAGGACATCCCATGGCCAGGGGGACATACGTGTCAGGCGGGACACTCCATGTCAGCCAGGACACCCCGTGGCCAGGGGGACATATGTGTCAGCAGGGACACCCCACGTCAGCCCGGCTACCCCCTGTCAGCCAGGACACCCCATGGCCAGGGGGACATATGTGTCAGCAGGGACACCCCACACCAGCCCGGCTACCCCCTGTCAGCCAGGACACCCTGTGGCCAAGGGGATGTACGTGTCAGCCGGGACACCCTGTGACCAGAGGGACATGTGTGCCAGCCCAGACACCCCGTGTCAGCCGGGACACCCTGTCTGAGGTGACGGGGTTGCCCATATGCTCCATTTTCCTCAGTTTAGGTCAAAATTGTGAGGCAACAGAGGGTGAAAACACGGTACCTGTCGGGGTCCTCGCCGGGGGGGTCGTCCTTGCCCAATCCCATGAAGAAGGGGCTGTCGCCCGCTGCCACTTCTGGCTCTGGCTCCGGGCCCTCGTGCTCCTTTCGGGACATACCCACTCGGGGGGGGGGGGGGGGGGGGGGCAGGCGGCCCGTCAGGGGCCTGGGCAGGTTCAGCGGGGGCCGCAGCAGGAAAGGACCTCGCCGGTGCCGCTGCACGGGGGCTATGCTGGGCTGCAACAGCCCCTGGGGGGGGTCCCACCGCCGGGACTTGGGACCCGGGGGGCGGCTGCGGGGCCGGGCCTGGAGCCCGGAGAGGGGGAAGCGGGAGCCGGGACCCGCGATTGCGCCTCACGGGGCTGAGGGGAGCGCGGTGGCCGGGGGCCGCGGCGAGCGACAGGCAGCAGCGCCGACCAATCAGCGCCCGCCTGGGCCGCGGGGCGGCCAATGAAAAGGAAGCGCGGGAAAAGGCGGGAAGGGCCGGGCGCTGAGGGGACCGAGCCGCGATGGTGCCGGCGGACGGTACGGACGGGGCGCCCCGGGCGGGGGGGGCACGGCCTGTGGGCGTGAGAGGCCGGTTCCGGGACGGGAGGCAGCCCGGTGTGGGCCCACGGGGCTGGGGCACGCCGGGGGCCGTGGCCAGGGCCGGGTGGCCGCAAGTGCAGCCGCCTCCAGAGCTGTGAGAGGCCGTGGGCTCCCTCTCCTCACCGGGAAAGGTAAACCCTCCCCGAGCGCTCCCCCACGCGCGGTCCCAGCACTGACACAGGCACCCGGCTGGGTAAATGGGCTTTATTGGGGGTCCCCCCGGGGAGGACAGCCCCCCCCGGGGAGGACAGGCCCTGCTCTAGGCCTCGAGGCGGCAGAGGGGGCTGTCATAGACCATCTGCAGGTTGACCCGGTGCCCCACCAGCTCCCGGATGTTGTTGATGCCGTACTTGATCATGGTGGGGCTAGAGCAGGAGAAAGGGGGCGTCAGCAGAGCGGCCCCCTCCCCACGCCCCAGCCCCCGGCTGCCCCCCGCCTGACTCACCGCTCCAGCGAGAGCCCCCAGGCGATGACGGAGACGTTCTCGGGCAGCCCCATGGGCAGCAGCAGCTCAGGGCGGAAGATGCCAGAGTTCCCCACCTCCACCCACTTCTTCAGGCCTGGGGGGGGGGGGGTCCCCCCACGGGGGGTGAGAGAGTGAGAGTAGGACCCCCCATATTGGAACCCTGGAACTGTACCACCCCCTAGAGGCACCCCAAATCCCCCCCTCCAAGGGAGAGGATGAGTCTGAGCTGACCCCTGTGCCCTAGGAGCACCCCAGAGTCCCCTCCCTTGTAGGGGCACCCCAAAGCCCCCCACCCCATAGAGAACAAGGCAAAGCTGGCTGACACCCCGAAGTCAGCCCATTCCCGCCCTGTGGGGGCACACACAGACCCTGGGGTGTCCTTGGGGGGCCCACACAGCCCCCCCAAGACCCCTCACACTTGACAGTGGGGCCCACGCAGCCCCCTGGGGGGACCCCAGCTCCATGGTGGGGGCCATGCAGACCCCCAGAACCACCCCAACTCCGCAGTCAGGGCCAACACAGCCCCCAGGGGCCCCCCTGCTCCACGGTGGGGGCCCACACAGCCCCCCCAGGACTCCCCTCTCCATGGTGGGGCCCATGCAGCCCCCCAGGACCCCCCCTCACCCTCGTGGTAGCTGAACACCTCCATGCTGGGCTCCGTGTAGGGGTTATAGGCCGGCTTAAAGCGCAGCTGGGTGATGCCTGGGGACGGTAGGGGGTGAGGGGGGGGCCTGGGGAGCCCACAGGACCCCCCCCAGCACCCACCCCCTACCCAGCTTAGTGAAGAACTGCCGGAGGGTGCCCATGAGGTGGCCGAGGGTGAGGCCGCGGTCGGCCACCACCCCCTCGACCTGGTGGAACTCGGCCAGGTGGGTGGCGTCCAGGCTCTCGTTGCGGAACACCCGGTCGATGGAGAAGTACTTCACCGGGGAGAACTTCTCCTGGGGGGGGGGGGGCCAAGGAGGAGTGAGACCAGACAGGTCACCTGCCCCCAACCCCCCCGTACCCCTCCCATGCTCCCTCTTGCATCCCCCTGACCACCCCCTGACCTTCCTGTGCCTCCCTCCACCCTGACCCTCTGGTGCCCCCCCATGCCCCTCCCCATGAGCCCCTGTGCCCCTCTGACCACCCCCCCATGCCCCCCTGACCTTCCTGTGCCCCCCATGACCCTCCCCATGAGCCCCCATGCCCTCCTGTGCCCCCCGACCACCCCCCGTGCCCTCCCAACCCATCCTGTGAACCCCCGTACCCCTCCCATACCCTCCTGAACCCTCTTATCCACCCCCCCGTGCCCCCCCGTGTCCCCCAATCACCTCCTGTGCCCCCCCCCACCCCTCTTGTCCACCCCTGACCTTCCCTAATCACCCCACACCACCCCCGTGCCCCCCCAAACCCCTCCTGACCACCCCTGTGAACCCCCTGACCACCTCTCATGCCCCCTCTGTGCCCCCCCATCCACCCCGTCCCCCTCTGACCCCCCTGATCATACCCGTACCCCTCCCGTGCCCCCCCCGATCAACCCCTGTGCCCCCTTACATCCCTCCTGTCCACTCCTGTCCCCTCCCACCCACCCCCCCGTGCCCCCCTGATGCCCCCCCGTGCCCCCCCCCCCCACCTGATGCGCCAGCCGGTAGAGCGCGCGGGCGCTGGCAGACGTGGTGTGGGTGCGCAGCAGGTTCCTCCGTGCCTCCTCCAGCCGCCACTCGTACTTGTACCTGGCGGGGGTGGCAGGGGGGGGGACACGCACACGCTCAGCGGGAGGGGCACGGCCCCCCCAGCGTACCCCCGCCCCCCCCGGGGCTCCCCCTCACCCCCGCGAGCCGTAGCCTCCGTGCGAGTGGACCTTCTTCACCTTGGCCGCGTAGCCAGGGGGCAGCTCGGGGGCCTCGGCGGGATCTGGGGGCGAGGCACAGACACGGTGCGAGTGTCAGCGGGGTCGGGGGGGGGGTTGTCCACCGCGTGCCCCCCGCCCCCAGCACCCACCCTGCAGGAAGAAGGTGTCGTGCTGGTCACGGGCCGGGTGCTGCTGGGGTTGGAAAAGGGCGTCGAAATTCCAGAAGGAGCTTTCCACAAAGTTGTCGGTCGGCATTTCTGTGAAGCTGGGGGCCGGGTGGGGGGGGTCACTCACGGCGTCCCGGCGTCACCGGGACCGCCCCCCCCCCCCCCCGCGCCCCCCACTCACCCCATCTCCAGGAAGATCTGGCGCAGCTGGGAGCGCACCTTGAGCAGGGGGTGGAGGTGGCCGCAGGCCGGCGGCAGCCCCAGCGCCGCGAAGTTGTAGGGCTTGAAGGGGCGCTGGCGCCAGGAGCTCCTGCGGGGGTCAGAGGTCACGGAGGGGGTCACATCAGGGTCGTAAGGTCACGTGAAAGGTCAGCGGGTCACGATCCCGTTTCTCTCCCGCAGACTCACGTCGCGATCATCTCCGGCGTCAGCTCCGTCTCCTGCCGCGTCACCGCCGTGCTGAAGGCGCTGCCCTTCCGGATCCAGTAGGACTTGAGGGTGCTGGGGGGGGGTGGGGGGGGGTCAGGGGTCACCCCCAAACCTATCACCACCCCCCCACACCCCCCCCCCCAGCCCCGCTCACACTTCCAGCAGCAGTTTCCTCCTCTTGAGCTCGGCGCGGTCGCGCTCGGGCAGCGCCTCGGCCTCTCCCGCCTGCACCCGCCGCAGGCTCTGCTGCACCCCGTCCTGCACCTCCGCCACCTGGGGGGGGGGCGGCACCGGGACACCGGGCACGTCACCGGGACGGGACCGGGGACGGACACCCGGGGGCTGGGCTAGGTCCCCGAGACGGGAACAGCCCCAGCCCCGATGGGGACACGCCAGCCCCGGGCGACCCCCCACCGCCCCCCCCCGCCTCCAGGGGCTCCCTGTGGCCCCGCTCCCAGGACCCTCCCGGCTCCAGGGGTCCCCCCCCGGGATGCTCCCTGTTCTAGGCCCCCCCTGCGGCCCTGCTCCCCCCCCCAGGACAGTCCTGGCTCCAGGGGTGTCCCCCCCCCCCGGACGCTACCGGCACCCCCCCGGCTCCAGGGGTCCCCCCCGTAGCCCCACTCCCGGCACCCCCCGGCTCCAGGGGTCCCCCCCCGGGACACTCACGGCGCGGAACACGCGGGGGCTGCCGGGCGCCCCCTTCTCCAGACGCAGCCACTTGTTGGCCATGGCCTTGCTGAAGCCCACCGAGCCACCGGGCAGCTTCTGCGGGGGACGGGGCGGGCGTGAGGGACCCGGTGCTCGGTGACACCCCCCCCCGGTCCCCCCCGTACTCACCGTGGCTTCGCTCTGGGGCAGCCCCTCCGCCGGGAGGCTGCGGAAGAGCCGCACCTCGGGGCTGCCGTCCCGCAGTACCTCCGCGCCCTCGGGGCTCAGCTCCCATCGCGTGGCCGCCCGCGCCTCCGCCTCGATCACCTGCGGGCACCGGCGCCGGGGTCAGCACCGGTGCCCCGGGGGTGCCGGTTCCCCCGGGGGTCCCCCGGCCAGCGCCCCGGCGCTCCCACCTCCCCCAGCGCCTGGAGGCTCTTGACGGCTCCCACGAGCGTCTGGTGGTCGAGGCCGAGCGCCGCGGCCGCCTCGAGGCTGCACAGGCCCCCGCCGGGCCCCGCCGCCTCCCGGTCCAGCCGCTGCAGCAGCAGCTCGGCCACGCCGGGCGACATCGCGGCGGCCGGAAGTGCTCCCCGCGCGTACCGGAAGGGGGCGGGGCGCAACGGGCGCCATCTTGGGTGTGGCGGGACCCCACGGGCGGCTTCTGGAGAGGGAGGCCGCCCGGTGCTGCGGGAGGGCGGTGACGTCACGAGACGCCGCCGTGACGTCACGAGGCGCCGGGCACCCCGCCTGCCAGGGTCTCCGGTTCCGCCGCTCCCGTTAACCCCGTGTCACCCCCCCACCCCCGACCGGTCACCGTGGCAACAGCGGCTCCGGGCACCCCGTTGCCATGACGACAGACGGGGGGTGCCGGTGCCTCGTCAGCGCAGCCCTGTCCTGACTTTGGTGCACTGTGACGTCACCGGGCCCGCATTACGTCACTGGTCCATGTTAGGGCTGTCACGCCCGGAGGGAGAATCCCTGTGCCCCGCCCCCCCTTCCGCTTCGGGACCCCAATCCCCTTCCCGGTGCTATTATGGGATGGCGAGCACCACCCCGCGCGCGCGGCGCAGCAGGCCTGGCCCTTTAAGAGCGCCCGCTCCCACGTGACTGCGGTGACGCGCCCCGCCGAGGGGGGGAGGGGGGCGGCTCCCCCCGAACGCGTGGTCACCGCTCATTGGCCGCCGTGCTCAGCCAATGGGAAGCGGCCATCTGGGACGCCAACGTTCGGGGGCGCCTTCGCCGGCGGCCAGCGGGCGGGCGGCCAATGGGAGCGGGTCCTGCGCGGGAACGGGCCAATGGGCCGGGGCCGGGGGCGGGCTGAGGGGCGGTGAACTGATAAAAGGGGGCGCCGCCGACGCCCCCCTCCGCAGTGCCGGGCGCCGCCGGGCCTGGAGGGAGGGTCATACCGCGCCGCCTCGCGTGGGACCGCCGCCATGAGCCGCCTCATCTCCCCCGTCCTGCTCGGTGCCCTCTTGGCGCTGGCGGCGGCCGGGCCCACCCAGTTCTTCCGGGAGGAGTTCGGGGATGGAGGTGAGGGGAGGGTGCCCGGGGCCACCGGGGGGATGGGGCTGCGGCTGCGGCGAGGGAGGGGCCTGTGGGGTCCTCTGAGGCGAAGGGGGGCCGCCGGGGGTCCCCGAGTTGAGAATGGGAGATCCTGGGGGTCGGGCTGCTGGGGGGTGTCCTGGCTGGCGGGGTGTGCGTGAAGGGTCTCACTGTGCAGAGGGTGGAGCAGCGTCGGGGAGGGGGCTCGAGGCAGGGGCGGCCGGGGCAGTGTTCGGGTAGAGCCGGGGGACACGGGGGGGCTGAGGGACCCAGGAGAGGGATCAGGGTCAGGGGAAGGATGGGTGGGGGGCTCAGGGCCCATTTGGGTGGGTGTAGGGGTCTGCCCTGGGTGGGGGCTCGGGATGGGGGGCTCAGAGCCCCCCCAGCTTGGAGGAGCAGAGAGGCAGCAGGTGGAGGCTGTCAGGCCCTCCAAGGGGTGTGGGGGGGTCCTCTCTCGGGGGTGGGATTGGGGGTGGGGGTGTCACACTAGGAACCCCAAATCCTCTTGTAGCAAGAGGCACCCCAAGGCCTGAGGCCCTCCCGGGGGTCCCCACGCTGGGGGTGAGGGAGGAGGGGCCAGGCAGGCAGCTCCCACGGGGCTCCCCTGGAGCAGGATGGGGGCCGGGGTGGGGGGCAGTTGGGCTCAGCGCCCTGAGTGCCCCCCTCTGGGCTCTGTACAGACGCCTGGACCCAGCGGTGGGTGGAATCGAAGCACAAAGCCGACTACGGCCGCTTCATCCTCAGCGCCGGCAAGTTCTACGGCGACGCCGAGAAGGACAAAGGTGAGGGGGGGGGAGGGACACACCCCTGTGCAGAGGTGGGCTGGGGGGGTGTTTCCAGGACCTGCCCCTCAACACTCTTACGTCCCACAGGGATCCAGACGAGCCAGGATGCCCGGTTCTACGCCATCTCCTCCCGGTTCGAGCCCTTCAGCAACCGGGATCGGCCGCTGGTGGTGCAGTTCACGGTGAAGCACGAGCAGAACATCGACTGCGGCGGCGGCTACGTGAAGCTCTTCCCGGCCGCGCTGAGCCAGGAGGACATGCACGGCGACTCGGAGTACAACATCATGTTCGGTGGGTCTTTGTGACCCCCCCCAGCCCCCCACCGGGCTGTTGGGTGTCAGGTGGGTGCCCCCTCACCCCCACCCATCCCTCCCCCAGGCCCTGATATCTGCGGCCCCGGCACCAAGAAGGTCCACGTGATCTTCAACTACAAAGGGAAGAACGTCCTGATCAACAAGGACATTCGCTGCAAGGTGGGTTGGGGGGGGTCCCCAACCCCATTTGGGACCCCTCCAGAGCCCTTCCAGCCCCACCTGCGACTCCCCCGACTGACTCCAGTCCATCTGGGCCTCCCCCCAGAGCCTCTCCATCCCCCCCGGACCCCCCTCCAACTGCCTCCAGTCTATCTGGGCTCCCCCCAAGCCACTCTGGCCCCCCCCCAGACCCATTTAGGACCCCCCAGAGCCCCTCTGGCACTCCCCAGGACCCCCCCAGAGCGCATCTGGATCCCTCTGGGACCCCACTGGATACCCTGAGCCCATCAGGACCCTCCCAGGACTCCTCTGATCCCCCCTGGATCCCCTCTGGGACAACCCCAGAGCCTCTCTGGACCCCCCCTGACCCCCCTCTGACCCCCTCTGAGCCCATCAGGACCCCATCTGGACCCCCTCTGAGCCCATCAGGACCCCCCCTGACCCCCTCCTAGCCCATCAGGACCCCCCCTGATGCCCCCTGATCCCCTCCTAGCCCATCAGGACCCCCCCTGGACCCCCTCTGACCCTTCCTGGACCCCCTCTGGACCCCCTCCAAGCCCATCAGGACCCCCCCCGATCCCCTCTGAGCCTATCATCAGGACCCCCCCTGCACCCCCTCTGACCCTTCCTGGACTCCCTCTGATCCCCTGTGGGCCCATCAGGACCCCTCCTGGATCCCCTCCGAGCCCATCAGGACCCCCCCCCAGCCCCCTCTGAGCCCCCTCCTCTCACAGGACGACGAGTTCACCCACCTCTACACGCTGGTGGTGCGGCCCGACAACACGTACGAGGTGAAGATCGACAACGCGCGGGTGGAGTCGGGGAACCTGGAGGAGGATTGGGATTTCCTGCCCCCCCGGAAAATCAAGGACCCCGACGCCCGGAAACCCGACGACTGGGACGAACGAGCCAAGATCGACGACCCCCAGGATACGAAGCCGGAGGTGGGTGTGGGATGCGGTGGGTGAGGTTCTGGGGGGGGGGGGGGGGGGGGCTGTGGCAGTGCCCTCACCCCTCCCTGCACCCCGCCGCCCCCCCCGCCTCCCCCCCCAGGACTGGGATAAGCCGGAGCACATCCCCGATCCCGACGCCAAGAAGCCGGAAGATTGGGATGAGGAGATGGATGGGGAGTGGGAGCCGCCGGTCATCCAGAACCCCGAGTACAAGGTGAGGGCCTGGGGGGGTCTGCCCGGGGGGGGCTGGGGGCTGGGGGCTGGGCTCTGACCCCGCTGACCCCCCCCCAGGGCGAGTGGAAGCCGCAGCAGATCGACAACCCCGACTACAAGGGGAAGTGGGTGCACCCCGAGATCGACAACCCCGACTACAGCCCCGACCCCCACCTCTACGCCTACGACAGCTTCGGGGTCATCGGCCTCGACCTCTGGCAGGTCTGTGGGGACCCCCGGGACCCTCCCCCCCACCACGGAGACCCCCCCCTGACCCCCCCCCCCCCCCCGCAGGTGAAGTCCGGCACCATCTTCGACAACTTCCTGCTGACGGACGACGAGCAGCTGGCGGAGCAGATCGGGAACGAGACCTGGGGGGCCACCAAGGTAGGGGGGGGGCACGGACCCCCTGAGACCCCCCCCCCCAGGACACCCCAGAGCCCATCCGGGACCCCCCTGACTGATTCCAGCCCCCCGGAACCTCCCCCGAGTCCATCCAGGACCCCCCTGACTGCCTCTAGTCCATCTGGGCTCCCCCAGAGCCTCTCTGACCCCCCCAGACCCATTTGGGACCCCCCTGGGCCCCCCTGAGTCCTTCCAGCCCCCCCCAACTGACTGCAGTCCATTTGGGCCTCCCCCCAAGCCTCTCCGGACCCCACTGGACCCCCCCTGAGCTCCTCTGACCCACCCTGGACCCCCCCAGAGCCCATCTGGACCCCTCTGAGACCTCACTGGACCCCCTCAGCCCATCAGGAGTCCCTGGGGCCCCCTCTGGGACCCCCCCAGAACCCATCTGGACCCCACCAGGACAACCCCAGGCCCCCTCTAGCCCCCCAGGACCCCCTCCGAGTCCCCCAAGACCCCCCCAGGCCCCCTCTAGCCCCCCAGGACCCCCTCCGAGTCCCCCAAGACCCCCCCAGGCCCCTTCTGGAACCCCCTCTGGCCCCCCTTGGACCCCCCTGAGCCCCCCAAAACCCCCCTGCCCCCCTCAGGGACCCTCCCAGAGCCTCTCTAGCCCCCCAAGACCACCCCCAGGACCCCCTCTGGCCCCCTCAGGGACCCCCCCAAGACCCCCCCTTGGACCCCTCCGAGCCCCCCAGGACCCCCCCCGGCCCCCTCAGGGACCCTCCCAGAGCCTCTCTAGCCCCCCAAGACCCTCCCAGGACCCCCCCAGAGGTTCTCTAGTCCCCCTTGCCCCCCAGGACCCCCTGAGCCCCTCTGAACCCCCTTGGACCCCCCCCAAGACCCCCTCTGGCCCCCTGAGGGACCTCCCCAGAGCCCCTCTAGCCCCCCAAGACCCCTCTAGCCCCCCTTGGACCCCTCCGAGCCCCCCAAGACCCCCTCTGGCCCCCTGAGGGACCTCCCCAGAGCCCCTCTAGCCCCCCAAGACCCCCTCTAGCCCCCCTTGGACCCCTCCGAGCCCCCCAAGACCCCCCCTGGCCCCCTCAGGGACCCTCCCAGAGCCTCTCGCCCCTCAAGACCCCCCCCCCAAGCCCCCCTGGCCCCCTCAGGGACCCTCCCAGAGCTTCTCTAGACCCCCAAGACCCCCCCCAGGACCCCCCTTGGACCCCTCCGAGCCCCCCAAGACCCCCCCTGGCCCCCTCAGGGACCCTCCCAGAGCCTCTCGCCCCTCAAGACCCCTCCCCAAGCCCCCCTGGCCCCCTCAGGGACCCTCCCAGAGCCTCTCGCCCCTCAAGACCCCCCCCCAAGCCCCCCTGGCCCCCTCAGGGACCCTCCCAGAGCTTCTCTAGACCCCCAAGACCCCCCCCAAGCCCCTCTGACCCTCCTTGGACCCCCCCCGGGACCCCCCAAGACCCCCTCTGGCCCCCCTTGGACCCTGAGCCCCCCAAGACCCCCCCTGGCCCCCTCAGGGACCCTCCCAGAGCTTCTCTAGCCCCCCAAGACCCCCCCACAGGACCCCCCTGACCCCCCCCGCGCCCCCCGCAGGAGGCGGAGCGGCGGATGAAGGAGCAGCAGGACGAGGAGCAGCGGAAGCAGCAGGAGGAGGAGGAGCAGCGGCACCGGGACCGGGACGGGGACGGGGACGAGGAGGAGGAGGAAGATGAAGACGAGGAGGAACCGGAACCGGAAGAGGCGGAAACGGCGCCCCGGGACGAGCTGTGAGCGGCGGCCCCGGCCCCGCGGCGGCTCCGTTATGTCTCTGTGAGACCCGGACTCTTTTCTATGGGCGCCGCCGCCGGCCGCGGCCCCGGGGAGCGGCGGGGAGGGGGGGAGGGGGAGCCCGGGGTGGGGGAGGGGGTGAGGACTCAGGACAGGCCCGGGGGGGGGGGTTGGGGGGGGCTGGGGGAGACCCGGTGCCGGTTGGGGGGCGCTCCGCGGGCGCACGTGACTGTACGGGTGTGCGGCGATCCGGTTTCTTATTAAATTAACGCTCGTCCCGGTCCTTCCGGTTCCGTTATTTCCCCCCTCCCGCGCCATCTTCGCGCCGGCGCCATGTTGCTCCGCGGTCACGTGAGGCGGGGAAAAGGCGCGGCGGCCGTCACGTCACGTGACCGCGCCTTCCCTCTGCGTCGTGTGGGGGGAGAGGGCGGGAAAAGGGACCGGGCGTCGAGGAGACGCGCGTTCGTGACGTCACATCCGGCCGCGCGCGTCACGTGGCGGAAGCGGCGGGGCTTCCTAAAGATGGCGGCGGCGTGAGTTGCATGTTGTGGGGCCGCCGGGAGGAGCCACCGGGAGGAGCCGCCGGGGAACCGCCGCCGCCGCGCCATGGCCGTGACCGTGACGCTGAAGACGCTGCAGCAACAAACCTTCAAGATCCGGATGGAGCCGCACGAGACGGTGAGCGCCGCGCGCCGGGCCTCGCCCCTCCCCCCCCCTCCCCTCCCCTCCCCCCCTCATCCCGGTTCGCGGAGGGGCGGGGGGTGGGGGGTGTTAACGGGGACTGCGCCGCGTCACTCGGCCCGGGGGGGGGGCGGGGGGTGCCGTTGTGCCGCCCCGGGTGGGCTCCGCAGTGCCCCTCCCCCCGCCCCGCGCGCAGGACCTCCCTCCCTGCCCCACCCCCACGGCTGGGGGGGGCTGGGGTGACCCCGCGGGGGGTGAGGGGCTGCCCCTGACCCCCCCCCCCACCCTCATGCCCCTCCGATGCTCCTGTGCCCCCCCGCCCCACCTCGGGACCCCCCCGGACCCCCCACCCGACCTCCTGTGCCCCCCCGTGTCCCCTCTGACCCCCTGATCACACCTGTACTTCTCTCGTGCCCCCCCCCCCGAACCCCCTACCACCCCCCTAAGCCCCCCTCGTGCCCCCCTGATCACTCTGTGCCCCCCCATTCCCCTCCTGATCACCCCTGGACCCCTCCTGTGCCCCCCTTGAAGCTCCCTGTGCCCCCCC
>JAQBHY010000142.1:0-27499 GCA_027574665.1 Rhynochetos jubatus
ACGGTGCTATCACGTGACCCAGGAGGAAGACGACACGATGGCGGCCGTGACGCCCACGGTGTTATCACGTGACCAGGAGGAAGACGACACGATGGCGGCCGTGACGCCCACGGTGTTATCACGTGACCAGGAGAGCGAGGTGACGGCGGCCGTGACGCCCACGGTGCTATCACGTGACCAGGAGGGAAGACGACACGATGGTGGCCGTGACGCCCACGGTGTTATCACATGATCAGGAGAGCGACACAATGGTGGCCATGACATCCACGGTGTTATCACGTGACCAGGAGAGCGACATGACGGCGGCCATGACGTCCACGGTGTTATCACGTGACCAGGAGGAAGACGACACGATGGTGGCCATGACATCCACAGTGTTATCACGTGACCAGGAGGATGATGACACAACGGCGGCCATGGCATCCACGGTGTTATCACGTGACCAGGAGAGCGACGTGACGGTGGCCGTGACGCCCACGGTGTTATCACGTGACCAGGAGAGCGACACGACGGCGGCCGTGACGCCCACGGTGTTATCACGTGACCAGGAGAATGATGACACAACGGCGGCCATGGCATCCCGGTGTTATCACGTGACCAGGAGAGCGATGTGACAGCGGCCATGATGCCCACGGTGTTATCACGTGACCAGGAGAGCGACGTGATAGCAGCCATGACGCCCACGGTGTTATCACGTGACCAGGAGAGCGACACGACGGCGGCCGTGACGTCCATGGTGTTATCACGTGACCAGGGAGAAAGACGACACGATGGTGGCCATGACATCCACAGTGTTATCACGTGACCAGGAGAGCGACACGATGGGCGCCGTGACGCCCACGGTGTGTTATCACGTGACCAGGGAGAGCGACGTGACGGCGGCCGTGACGCCCACGGTGTTATCACGTGACCAGGAGGAAGACGACACGACGGCGGCCGTGACGCCCACGGTGTTATCACGTGACCAGGAGGAGCGACGTGACGGCGGCCGTGACCGCCCACGGTGTTATCACGTGACCAGGAGAGCGACGTGACGGCGGCCATGATGCCCACGGTGCTATCACGTGACCGGCAGGAGGCCGCGGGGCCGTCGGCCGTGACCCCCGCGGGGCGCTCACCTGTGGAGGCGGAGGAGGAGGCGGCGGCGTGGCCGGGGCCGGCGGCGAGGCGGGGAGGAGGAACGTGGCGGCGGCGGGCTGGCGGGGGAGGCGGAAGCACGTCTTCGTGCTGAGCGAGGCGGGGAAACCCATCTACTCTCGCCACGGCAACGAGGAGGCGCTGGCGGCCACCATGGGGTCATGATGGCCCTCGTCTCCTTCATCCAGAGCGGCGGCAACGCCATCCGCGCCATCTGCTCCGGTGAGGGGGGCGGGGGGGGGCGGGGGGGGGGTTGGGGGAGGGTGGGCGGGGGATGTGGGGGGCTTGGGGGGGCGGTTGAGGGGGGCGTGGGGGGGGGGTTGGGGAGGGTGGGCGGGGGATGTGGGGGGGCTTGGGGGGGCGGTTGGGGGGCGTGGGGGGGGTTGGGGAGGGTGGGCGGGGGATGTGGGGGGCTTGGGGGGGCGGTTGGGGGGCGGGGGGTTGGGGAGGGTGGGCGGGGGATGTGGGGGGCTTGGGGGGGCGGTTGGGGGGGCGTGCATGTGTTGGGGAGGGTGGCAGGGGATGGGGGGGCTTGGGGGGGGACGTGAGGGGGATTGGGGGGGCTTGGGGGGGGGTTGGGGAGGGTGGGTGAGGGGATGGGGGGGATTGGGGGGGGGGCATTGGGGGGGGCGTGGGGGGGGTTGGTGGAGGGTGGGTGAGGGGATGGGGGGGATTGGGGGGGCATTGGGGGGGCGTGGGGGGGTTGGGGAGGGTGGGCGAGGGGATGGGGGGGCGTGGGGGGGAGTTTGGGGGGGCGTGGGGGTGTTGGGGGAGGGTGAGCGGGGGATGTGGGGGGCTTGGGGGGGGCGGTTGGGGGGCGTGGGGGGGGGTTGGGAGGGTGGGCGGGGATGTGGGGGCTTGGGGGGGCAGTTGGGGGGCGTGGGGGGGGTTGGGGAGGGGTGGGCGGGGATGTGGGGGGCTTGGGGGGCGGGTTGGGGGCGTGGGGGGGTTGGGGAGGGTGGGGGGGGATGTGGGGGGCTTGGGGGGGCGGTTGGGGGGCGTGGGGGGGGTTGGGAGGTGTGGGGGAGGGGGGGAGGGGGATTGGGGGGGGTTGGGGGGGGACGTGAGGGGGATTGGGGGGGCTTGGGGGGGGCGGTTGGGGGGGCGTGGGGGGGGGTTGGGGAGAGTGGGCGGGGAATGGGGGGCATGGGGGGGAGTTTGGGGGGGCGTGGGGGGGTTGGGGAGGTGTGGGGGAGGGGGTGAGGGGGATTGGGGGGGGCTTGAGGGGGGGACGTGAGGGGGATTGGGGGGGGGGGGGGTTGAGGAGGGTGGGCGGCGGATGGGGGGGCTTGGGGGGGGCGGTTGGGGGGCGTGGGGGGGGGTTTGGGGGGGAGGTATGGAAGAGGTAGGGGGGGATGGGGGTGTGTGGGAGGTGTGGGGGGCACGGGGTGGGGGGGGTGGGAGGTGGGAGGGGGTGTGGAGGGCTGTGGGGGGATGGGGGGCGTGGGGGAGGGGGTTATGGGGTCACCCCTGGGTTTGTACGGCCCCAAACAGCCTCACCTTGGGTACAGCCACCACCCCTAAAGCCCCCCTCAGGGTACCCCATCCCCCCCTCCTCAGCGTACCCCCACCCCCCCCTACATAAAACCCCCCCTCAGAGTACCCCCACCCCCCCCTAAAATCTCTTTGGAGTATCCCCCACCCCCCCCCCCACCCCCCCCTCAGGGTACCCCAAACCCTCCCTAAACCCCCCTCAGCGTAACCCCCCACCCTCCCCCTAAACCCCCCTTGGAGTACCCCCACCCCCCCCTAACCCCCCCCTCGAAGTATCCCCACCCCCCCCATCCCCCCCCCTCAGAGTACCCCCACCCCCCCCTAAACCCCCCCTCGGAGTATCCCCACCCCCCCTAAGCCCACCCTTGGAGTACCCCAACCCTCCCTAAACCCCCCCTCGGAGTACCCCAACCCTCCCTAAACCCCCCCCTCGGGGAGTACCCCCACCCCCCCCCATCCCTCCCTCAGGGTACCCCCACCCCCCCTAAACCACCCCCTTGGGAGTACCCCCACCCCCCCCCCCCATCCCCCCCCTCAGGGTACCCCCACCCCCCCCTAACCCCCCCCCTCGAAGTATCCCCACCCCCCCCCAATCCCCCCCTCAGAGTACCCCCACCCCCCCTAAACCCCCCCTCGGAGTACCCCCACCCCCCCAAACCCCCCCCTTGGAGTACCCCCACCCCCCCAAACCCCCCCTCAGAGTACCCCCAACCCCCCCTAAGCCCCCCTCGGAGTACCCCCAACCCCTCCCCCCTAAACCCCCCCCTCAGAGTACCCCCACCCCCCCCCATCCCTCCCTCAGGGTACCACCCCCACCCCCCCTAAACCCCCCTTGGAGTACCCCCACCCCCCCCCATCCCCCCCTCAGGGTACCCCCACCCCCCCTAACCCCCCCCTCGGAGTATCCCCACCCCCCCCATCCCCCCCCTCAGAGTACCCCCACCCCCCCCTAAGCCCCCCTTGGAGTACCCCCACCCCCCCCCCATCCCACCCTCAGAGTACACACCCCCCCCCCCCCCCCCGCAGAGGACCGCACGCTGGTGTTCGAGCAGCGGGGCCCCCTCCTGCTGGTGTCCGTATCCCGGACGAGACAATCGGCCGCCCAACTCCGACGGAACTCACCTTCGTCCACGAGCAGATCCTCAGCCTCCTCACCCGCGGCGGCATCGCCCGCGTCTTCGCCCGTCGTCGCGGTTACGATCTCCGCCGTCCTCCTCGCCGGAGCCGAAGCCGTCCTCGATCGTCTCCTTTCCGGAGCCGCCGTCGACGGTCGATTCCTTTTAGGAGCGGCTCGTTGCCTTCCCCTTCCTTCTTCTTTACGTAGGGTCGTTTCCTGTACCCTCCGTCGTACGGTCGCCTCCGCCGTCCCGACACCCGCTTTGGCCCTGTTGGCGGCGGGGCGGGAGGTTGGTGACGGCGCCAGGCAACGGGCTTTGGCGGAGGGAGGGAGGTTGTGCGCCAGCGACCTTCACCTCCTCCTCAATCTTTTGGGGAGCGGTTCGGGGGCCGGAGAGGTTTGGACCCCCGTGTGTTTACCCCGTTTCAATCCCGACGGGTACTTCTACGCCTACGCGGCGGCGTTGGGAGAGGAGGACGGCGGAGGCGGAGGCGGCGGCGCGGTGACGCTCATCCTCCTCTCCACGGAACGCGAAGGTTTCTACGCGGCCGCCCGGGTGCCGGAGGCGATTGGAGGAGACGTTGAGGGCGCAGGGGTGGTTGGGGGAGTTGGAGGCGGCTGTACGGGACGGGGCTGGATACGGTCCCGCTCGACCCGGCGCCCCGGAACTCCGGCATTTTCTCTACAAACCGTTGGAAGGGCCGGAGGAGATGCAGCAGCTGCCGCAGTTTACGAGGTGAGGGGGCTGGGGGAAGGGGCTGGGGGCTGGGGGGGGTCAGGCGTTGAGCGCCTGACGCCCGCGTCGACCGTCCCGGGTTCAGCCCGGAGCTGGAGGACCCCTACACCAGCGAGGAGGAGCGACACCGGCTCTTCGATCTCTACCACTACCTGCACGGCCGCATGCACAGCCCCCGCCGGCCCCTCCGCCTCCTCTACCACGTGGCCGAGAAGGAGACGCTCCTGGCATGGGTGAGCCCGGGGGGGGGGCGGCAGTAGGGCCCAGAGTGAACGGGGGTCGGGGGCCGGAGGTGCCGTCAGTAGGGCCCAGAGTGAACGGGGGATCGGTGGCCGGAGGTGCCATCAGTAGGTTCCAGAGTTAACAGGGGTCAGGGGCTGGAGATGCCGTCAGTAGGGCCCAGAAGTGAACAGGGGTCGGTGGCTGGAGGTTCCAGAGTGAACGGGGTCGGGGGCCGGAGGTGCCGTCAGTAGGGCCCAGAGTTAATGGGGGTCAGGGGCTGAGATGCCGTCAGTAGGGCCCAGAGTGAACAGGGGTCGGTGGCTGGAGGTTTCCAGAGTGAACGGGGGTCGGGGGCCGGAGGTGCCGTCAGTAGGGCCCAGAGTTAATGGGGGTCGGTGGCTGGAGGTTCCAGAGTTAATGGGGGTCAGGGGCTGGAGGTGCCGTCAGTAGGGCCCAGAGTTAATGGGGGGTCAGGGGCTGGAGGTGCCGTCAGTAGGGCCAGAGTTAATGGGGGTCGGTGGCTGGAGGTTCCAGAGTTAATGGGGTCGGGGGCTGGAGGTGCCGTCAGTAGGGCCCAGAGTGAACGGGGGTCGGTGGCTGGAGGTGACATCAGTAGGTTCCAGAGTTAATGGGGGTCGGTGACCGGAGGTGCTGTCAGTAGGGCCCAGAGTTAACAGGGGTCAGGGGCCGGAGGTTCCAGAGTGAACGGGGGTTGGGGGCTGGAGGTGCCATCAATAGGGCCCAGGGTTACCGGGGTCGGGGAGCACCCTCAGTAGGTTCCAGGGTTAACATGGTCGGGGGGTGCCCTCAGTAGGTTCCAGGGTTACCGGGGTCGGGGGGTGCCCTCAGTAGGTTCCAGGGTTACTGGGGGGCACGGGGGCACCCTCAGTAGGTTCCAGGGTTAACGGGGCTCGGGGGGCGCCCACAGTAGGTTCCAGGGTTACTGGGGTCGGGGGGCGCCCTCAGTAGGTTCCAGGGTTACTGGGGTCAGGGGGTGCCCTCAGTAGGTTCCAGGGTTAACGGGGGTCAGGGGGTGCCCTCAGTAGGTTTCCAGGGTTAACAGGGCTCAGGGGGCGCCCACAGTAGGGCCCAGGGTTAACGGGGGTCAGGGGGTGCCCTCAGTAGGTTCCAGGGTTAACGGGGCTCAGGGGCGCCCACAGTAGGGCCCAGGGTTACCGGGGTCGGGGGGCGCCCTCAGTAGGTTCCAGGGTTAACGGGGGTGGGGGGCGCCCCCCGGCAGGTGACCAGCAGGGTTCGAGCTGTACGGGTGCCTGAGCCCGCTGGTGCCGAAGGCGGGGGCCATCGCGGTGCTCACCAAGCTGCTGCGCTGGCTGAAGAAGGAGGAGGACTGGCTCTTCATCCGCTACCCCCCCCCCCCCTACTGCGCGCCCCCCGCCCGCCCGAGGGGGCCGAGGGGTGACCCCCCCACCCCGCCAGCGCCCCCCGGGGGGGGTAATAAAAGGCCAATGGAGAGAGGAGTCGTCTGTGTGGGGAGGGGGGGAGGGAAAGGGGGGGAAAGGGGGGGAGGGGGGGGAAAGGGGACCGAAAGTGGTGGGAAAAGGGGATGGAAAAGGCAGGAAAAGGGACTAAAAATGGCGGGAAAAGGGGCTAAAAGTGTGGGGAAAAGGGACCGAAAGTGGCGGGAAAAGGGACTGAAAAAGGCGGGAAAGGGACTAAAAATGGCGGGAAAAGGGACCGAAAGTGGCGGGAAAGGGACGGAAAAGGCGGGAAAAGGGGCTAAAAAAGGCGAGAAAAGGGACTGAAAAAGGCAGAAAAAGGGACTAAAAAAGGCGGGGAAAAGGGCTAAAAAAGGCGGGAAAAGGGACTGAAAAAGGCGGGAAAAGGGGCTAAAAAAGGCGGGAAAAGGGACCGAAAGTGGCGGGAAAAGGGACTGGAAAAGGCGGGAAAAGGGGCTAAAAGTGGCGGGAAAAGGGGCTAAAAATGGCGGAAAAGGGGACCGAAAAAGGTGGGAAAAGGGACTAAAAGTGGCGGGAAAAGGGGCTAAAAAAGGCGGGAAAAGGGACTGAAAAAGGCGGGAAAAGGGGCTAAAAGTGGCGGGAAAAGGGGCTAAAAATGGCGGGAAAAGGGACTGAAAAAGGCGGGAAAAGGGGCTAAAAGTGGCGGGGGAAAAGGGACTGAAAAAGGTGGGAAAAGGGACCGAAAAAGGCGGGAAAAGGGGCTAAAAGTGGCGGGAAAAGGGACCGAAAGTGGCGGGAAAAGGGACCAAAAAAGGCGGGAAAAGGGGCTAAAAGTGGCGGGAAAAGGGACAAAAAGGCGGGAAAAGGGGCTAAAAATGGCGGGAAAAGGGACCGAAAAAGGCGGGAAAAGGGACTAAAAGTGGCGGGAAAAGGGACTGAAAAAGCGGGAAAAGGGGCTAAAAATGGCAGGAAAAGGGACTGAAAAAGGCGGGAAAAGGGACTAAAAATGGCGGGAAAAGGGACTGAAAAAGGCAGAAAAAGGGGCTAAAAAAGGCGGGAAAAGGGCTAAAAGTGGCGGGAAAAGGGGCTAAAAGTGGCGGGAAAAGGGACTGAAAAAGGCGGGAAAAGGGACTAAAAATGGCGGGAAAAGGGACCGAATGTGGCGGGAAAAGGGACTGAAAAGGCGGGGAAAAGGGACTAAAAATGGCGGGAAAAGGGACTGAAAGTGGCGGGAAAAGGGACCGAAAAAGGCGGGAAAAGGGACTAAAAAAGGCGGAAAAGGGGCTAAAAAAGGCGGGAAAAGGGACCGAAAGTGGCGGGAAAAGGGGCTAAAAATGGCGGGAAAAGGGGACCGAAAAAGGTGGGAAAAGGGACTAAAAGTGGCAGGAAAAGGGGCTAAAAAAGGCGGGAAAAGGGACTGAAAAAGGCGGGAAAAGGGACCGAAAGTGGCGGGAAAAGGGACCGAAAGTGGCGGGAAAAGGGGCTAAAAGTGGCGGGAAAAGGGACCGAAAAAGGTGGGAAAAGGGACTAAAAGTGCGGGAAAACGGGCTAAAAAAGGTGGGAAAAGGGACTGAAAAAGGCGGGAAAACGGGCTAAAAAAGGCGGGAAAGGGACTGAAAAAGGCCGGGAAAAGGGGCTAAAAGTGGCGGGAAAAGGGACTGAAAAAGGTGGGAAAAGGGACCGAAAAAGGCGGGAAAAGGGACTGAAAAAGGCGGGAAAAGGGACTGAAAAAGGCGGGAAAAAGGGGCTAAAAGTGGCGGGAAAAGGGACTGAAAAAGGTGGGAAAAGGGACCGAAAAAGGCGGGAAAAGGGACTGAAAAAGGCGGGAAAAGGGGCTAAAAGTGGCGGGAAAAGGACCAAAAAAGGCAGGAAAAGGGGCTAAAAGTGGCGGGAAAAGGGACCAAAAAAGGGCGGGAAACGGGACTGAAAAAGGCGGGAAAAGGAGAGAAAGGGGGTGTGAGAGGGGCAGGTGGGGGAGGGGATGGACAATGGGGACAGGGAACGGGGGGTGAGAGCGGGAAGGGGGAGAGGGGGATGGGCAGGGTGGGAAGGGGCTGGGGGGGGATGGGCAGGGTGGGAAGGGGCCAGGGGGGATGGGCAGGGGGAGAGGGGGGATGGGCGGTGCGGGAAGGGGCCGGGGGGGGGGGGTCAGGGACCGGCTGAACCGCGCGGGGCCATCCCTTCCCCATGTCCCCTCAGGCGGCGCCGATGGACAGTGACCCGCAGGGTGAGGGGCTCCCACCGGCCACCTCCCCCCCCCTCCCCCCAACCCTCCCCCGGCCCCCCCCCGGTGTGTGCTCCCCTCCCCCCTCCCCCCCCAGGGACACCCGTGTCCCCCTGTGTGTCCCCCCCCAGGCGCCCCCTCGCCCCGTCCCCCCTCGGGGGGGGCGATGCCGGAGCCGTTGGCGCGGCGGCTCCTCCGCCATGCAGCGAGGTGAGCGCCGGGACCCCTCCCCACAGCCCCCCACACCCCCCAACCTGTCCCCTGGGGGTCCCCGCGTACCCCCCCAACACCCCTCTGTGTCCCCCCCCCCCAGCGCGGCAGGACCCTGACCCGGGAGCTGACGGAGGCGCAGGGCCGCGGCGAGGGGCTGCGGCGGCACCTGGAGCAGCGTGAGTGGGGGCAGGGACCCCCCCCCACCCGGGGGGGGTCACCCCAATCCCCCTCCCCAACCCAGGCCTGTCCCCCGCAGTGGGAGGAGCGTCTGGGCGGCGCTGGAGGGGCTCTGGCAGCAGAAGCAGGGTGAGGCCGCACTCCCAGCATGCACCGGGGTCACGCCAACCTCCCAGCATGCACCGGGGTGATGCCAACCTCCCGGCCTGTCCTAGGGTGGCACCAACCTCCAGCATGCACCGGGGGTGACGCCAACCCTCCGGCGTGTCTTGGGGTCACGCCAACCTCCCTGCATGCACCAGGGTCACGCCAACCTCCCAGCATGCACCGGGGTGACGCCAACCCTCCGGCGTGTCCCGGGGTGGCGTCAACCTCCCAGCATGCACCGGGGTGATGCCAACCCCCCGGCGTGCCCCCGTTTTCGTGGGGGAGGGCTCAGGGTCGTGTGTGTCCCCCCCCCCCCCCGTTTTTGGCAGAGGCGCTGCGGGGTGGCGCGGCTGCGCAGGGAGGAGGTGGAGGCCGAAGGTCAAAGGTGAGTGGGAGGAGCCTCAGGTGTCTGGGGTCCTCCTCGGTCCACCGTCCCCTCCCCCTCCCCTTCCTGGTGACCCCAACTGTGCCCCGTGACCCCGGGTGACCTCTGATCCATCTGACACCTCCTGGTGACCCCTGACCCCCACAGTGACCCCAGCCATCCCTGATCCCTGGTGACCCCAGCCACCCACACCCCCCCTGGTGACCCCTGACCCCCCCAGTGATCCCAGCCACCCCTGACCCCCGGTGACCCTGGCCACCCCTCCCGGTGACCCCTGACCCCCCCAGTGACCCCAGCCACCCCTGACCCCCGGTGACCCTGGCCACCCCTCCCAGTGACCCCTGACCCCCTGATGACCCCAGCCACCCACAGCCATGGTGACCCCTGACCCCCCCAGTGACCCCAGCCACCCCTGACCCCCGGTGACCCCTGACCCCTACAGTGACCCCAGCCACCCCTGACCCCTGGTGACCCCGGCCACCCACACCCCTGGTGACCCCTGACCCCTACAGTGACCCCAGCCACCCCTGACCCCCCAGTGACCCCAGCCACCCACACCCCCCTGGTGACCCCTGACCCCCCCAATGACCCCAGCCACCCACACCCCCAGTGACCCCTGACCCCCACAGTGACCCCAGCCACCCACACCCCTCTGGTGACCCCTGACCCCGACAGTGACCCCAGCCACCCACACCCCTGGTGACCCCGGCCACCCACACCCCCCTGGTGACCCCTGACCCCCCTAATGACCCCAGCCACCCCTGACCCCCGGTGACCCCAACCACCCCCACCCCCCTGGTGACCCCTGATCCCCCCGATGACCCCAGCCACCCACAGCCATAGTGACCCCTGACCCCCACAGTGACCCCGGCGACCCCTGACCCCCGGTGACCTTTGCCCCCGCAGACGCCGGGGGCGGTGCCTGTGCGGCCGGCAGCGCCTGGCGGGGGCGGAGGAGCAGCGGGGCCGCCTGCGCCACCAGCGCCGGGGACACAGGTTGGGGGGGGGACGACGGGGGACGACACACACACGGGGTCATGTGACCCGCGGGCCGGCGTGGCACGTGATCCCCTGTAGGCGGGACTTTTGGCGGCAGCTCGATGACATCACAGAGGAGCACAAACACCTGCAGGAGGCGCACGTGAGTGGCCCCGCCCCCCCCCGCGCCCCCCCCCCCCAACCCCCCCAAACCGGACACTGGCTCCGCCCCCCTCCTCGGGGGCCCCTTCCCCGCAGGCCCCCGCCCAGTTGGAGGCTGAACTGGGCCAACTGGAGGAGCTGCGGGAGCAGCTGCTGAGCCAGGGTGAGCCCCGGGACCCCCCCCCGGACCCCCCCATGCGGGTGCCCGGCGGGGGGGGGGGGGGGGGTGACAGGCTCCGCCCCCTCGCCCCAGAGCGCCACCTGCTGGAGCTGGAGGAGCTGCTGGGCCCCGCAGCACACGTGGCCATGTGAGTGGGCTGGCCACACCCCCAACGGGGCGCTGGCTCCGCCCCCTGCCCCAGGCTCCACCCATCCTATCACCTGGCCCCGCCCCCTGCACTTGGATCCACCTACCTTAGACCCTGGCCCCGCCCCCAGCCTCACCCATCCCAGCTCCTGGCCCCGCCCCCTGCCCCAGGCTCCACCCATCCTATCACCTCCCCCCGCCCCCTGCACTTGGATCCACCTACCTTGGACCCTGGCCCCGCCCCCAGCCTCACCCATCCCAGCTCCTGGCCCCGCCCCCTGCCCCAGGCTCCACCCACCCTAGCCCCTGGCCCCGCCCCAGGCCCCACCCACCCCAGCCAGTGGCCCCGCCCCCAGCCCCATGCGTCACCCACCCCAGCCTCTGCCCCCAGCCCCAGGCCCAACCCACTCCTGCCCCTGGCCCCGCCCCACTATCAGGCTCCACCCACCCCATCCCCTGCCCACCCCCAGCCCCGGGCTCCACCCACCCCAGTCCCTGGCCCCGCCCCAGCCTCCACCCACCCTAGCCACTGGCCCCACCCCCAGCCACAGGCTCCACCCACCCCAGCCACTGGCCCCACCCCCAGCCCCAGGCTCCACCCTCCCCAGCAACTGGCCCCGCCCCCGGGCTCCACCCCCCAGCCCCTGGCTTCATGTGCCCCAGCCCCTTGCCCTGCCCCCTCCCCTGACCCCGCCCCCACCCCAGGCTCCACCCACCCCAGTCCCTGCCCCTGCCATAAGCCCCAGGCCCCACCCACCCCAGCCCGTGGCCCCGCCCCCATCCCCAGGCTCCACCCCCCCAGCCCCTGGCTTCATGTGCCCCAGCCCCTGGCCCCGCCCCCGTCCATGGCCCCGCCCCAGCCCCAGGCTCCACCCCCCCCGGCCACTTGCCCTCACCCTGGTCCCTACCCTGACCCCTCCCGTACATGGCCCCGCCCCCTGCCGCCTGGCCCCGCCCCCCCCCCCCCCCCATTCCCGCAGGCGATTGGTGCAGCAGGCGGAGGAAGGGGCGCGGCAGCGCCTGGGGGCGGAGCTTGCCCGGCGGCAGGCCCGCCTCCGCCGCAGGGACAGGTGGGTGACCGCGAGACCCCGCCCCCCGGGGGGGCGTGTCTCCCGGAGCCCGCCCGGCCCCGCCCACGCGTTGGCCCCGCCCCCTCAGGCTGGCGGAAGAGCTGGAGCGGCTGCAGCGCCCCCTGGAGGCTCCGCCCAAGTGAGGGCGGACACCGGTGCCCCCTCCCCCCCCGCACCCCCTCGGTGGCCGCCCCGGTGCCCCGCGACCCCCCTCCCCCCAATAAACGTTCCCATCCGCCACCGCGGCTCACGTGTCTCCGGGACGGGCGGGGGGGGGGGCGGGGACACCGGTACCACCTTCCCTCCCCATCATGGCCGCCGCGCATGCGCCTTCCCTTGGGCAAATTCCCCCCGCGGCGGCCATATTGTTTGTGGGCGCGGGCAACGCCCTCAACCGGAAGTAGAGGGGTGGGGCTAGGCGTCGCTTCCGCTTCCGGATGCGGCTGGGCCTGGTTCGGCACCTTCCACCGGGAGAAGCCCCCGCGACAAAGGAGCGATGGTGAGGGGGGGGGGCCCCCCGGGGGCTTTTGGGGGGGGGGGGTCGGGTGGGCTGTTACCGCCCCCAGGGTGGTCCTGACACCACCACCCCCCCCGGGGTGTCCTTCCGCCAGGACAGCGAGTTCTCGGACGCGGAGGCGGGCCCGGGGGGGGAGGAGAACGCCCCCGTCTACTGCGTGTGCCGCAAACCCGACATCAACTGCTTCATGATGTGAGGGGGGGGCGCTGGGGGGGGCCCCAAGGCCTGGGGGGCCTCGGGGGGGGGTGTTGGGGTGGGTCCCGAAGGAGTGGGGGGCCTGGGGGGGGGTTGGGGGGGGCCCCGAGGCCTGAGAGCATCAGGATGGGGGATAGGGGGGTCCCCAAGGCCTGGGGTCTCTCAGGGTGGGGTTTGGGGGGGGTCCCCGAGGTGTGGGGTGTCTCAGGTTGGGGGTTGGGGGGGTCCCGAAGGAGTGGGGGGCCTCGGGGAGGGCTTGGGGGGGGCCCCAAGGCCTGGGGGGCCTCGGGGGGGGGGGGCTGGAGGGGGTCCCGAGGGCCTGGGGGCCTCAGGGTGGGGGTTGGGGGGGGCCCCGAGGCCTGGGGGGCCTCAGGGTGGGGGATGGGGGGGTCCCTAAGGAGTGGGGGTGCCTTAGGGTGGGGGTTGGGGGGGGTCTCGAAGGAGTGGGGGTCTGAGGGTGGGGGTTGGGGGGGTCCCAAAGGCCTGGGGGCCTCAGGGTGGGGGTTGGGGGGATCCCCAAGGCCTGGGGTGCCTCAGGGTGGGGCTTGGGGGGGGCCCTGGACACCTGGGATGCCTCAGGGTGGGGGATGGGGGGGTCCCCAAGGCCTGGGGTGCCTCAAGGTGGGGGTTGGGGGGGGTTTATGAAGGTGTGGGTGCCTCAGAGTGGGGGTTGGGGGGGTCCCCAAGGCCTGGGGTTGCCTCAGGGTGGGGGTCCCCAAGGTTTGGGGTACCTCAGTTGAGGCTGTTCCTTCCCTCCCCCCCCCCTCTCCCCGCAGCGGGTGCGACAACTGCAACGAGTGGTTCCACGGCGACTGCATCAACATCACGGAGAAGATGGCCAAGGCCATCCGGGAGTGGTACTGCCTGCAGTGCCGGGGTGAGCCCGAGACCCCTCCCCACGCTCCCCCGGGACCCCCTACACCGTCCCCTCCCCCTAGGGTGCCCCCCTATAGGGCGCCTGCGACGCCCTGATCCCCCTCGTACGGGGGTTCCCTTGGGGAAGGGAGGGCCAGGAATTGGAGGGATGACTTGGAGGGTGGGGGGGGGTGTATCCCAGACCCCCCCCCTTAATCCCCTCCCCTTCTAGAGAAAGACCCCACCCTGGAAATCCGTTACCGGCACAAGAAGTGGCGGGAGAAGGAGCGGGAACACGAGAGCGCCAAGGCCCAGGAGCTGGCGTTGGAGCAGGGCCGAGCGGCCAAGGTGAGCCCCCGACCTTGGGGGAGGGGCTGTGACACCCCCTGACCTCTTGAGCGATCCCCCTTCCCTCTCTCGCAGATCAAGCGCTCGGCCCGCATGTGCGGGGAGTGCGAGGCGTGCCGCCGCCCCGAGGACTGCGGGCAGTGCGACTTCTGCCGCGACATGAAGAAGTTCGGGGGCCCCAACAAGATCCGCCAGAAGTGCCGCCTGCGGCAGTGCCAGCTGCGCGCGCGCGTGAGTCCGGCGGGGGACGGGGGCGGGGCCTTGGCGTGCCGTCCGTGTGGCCTGGGCGTGCGCTTGGCGTGTGCTTGGCGTGCGCTTGGCATGGCCTTAGTGTGCCCCGAGCGCGCGCTTGGCATGGCCTGAGTGTGGCCTGAGTGTGTGCTTGGCGTGGCCTGGGCGTGTGCTTGGCGTGAGCGTGGCATGGTCTTACTGTGTGCTTGGCGTGAGCATGGCATGGCCTTACTGTGTGCTTGGCGTGCGCTTGGCATGGCCTTAGTGTGGCCTGAGTGTGTGTTTGGCGTGAGCGTGGCATGGCCTGAGCGTGTGCTTGGCGTGCGCTTGGCATGGCCTTAGTGTGGCCTGAGCGTGTGCTTGGCATGAGCGTAGCGTGGCCTGAGCATGTGCTTGGCGTGAGCGTGGCGTGGCCTTACTGTGTGCTTGGCGTGCGCTTGGCATGGCCTTCGTGTGGCCTGAGCGTGTGCTTGGCGTGAGTGTGGCATGGCCTTACTGTGTGCTTGGCGTGAGCATGGCATGGCCTTAGTGTGGCCTGAGTGTGCGCTTGGCATGGCCTTAGTGTGGCCTGAGTGTGCGCTTGGCATGGCCTGAGTGTGGCCTGAGTGTGTGCTTGGCGTGGCCTGAGTGTGTGCTTGGCGTGAGCATGGCATGGCCTTAGCATGTCCTGAATGTGTGCTTGGCGTGCGCTTGGCATGGCCTTAGTGTGGCCTGAGCATGTGCTTGGCGTGAGCGTGGCATGGCCTTAGTGTGGCCTGAGCGTGCGCTTGGCATGGCCTTAGTGTGGCCTGAGCGTGTGCTTGGCGTGCGCTTGGCATGGCCTTAGTGTGGCCTGAGCGTGTGCTTGGCATGCGCTTGGTATGGCTTTAGTGTGGCCTGAGCGTATGCTTGGCGTGGCTTTGGCGTGGCCTTAGCGTGGCCCGTGTGGATGCTTGGCGTGGCCTTGGCATGTGTTTGGCATGGCCTTGGCATGGCATAAACGTGTCCCTAGTGCGTCCCTGGCATGTCCCCGTGTCCTTCCCGTGTCCCTGACGTGTCCCATGCCCTTCCCATGTCTTTGGCATGTCCCATGTCCTTCCCGTGTCCCTGACGTGTCCCTCCCCCCCAGGAGTCCTACCGATACTTCCCCACCTCGGTGAGTCACTTGGGGTCCCCTGGGGGGGTCCCCGGACCCCTGGGTCCCCTTGGGTGGGGGATGGGGGGTCCTTGGTCCTCTGGGGTGGGGGAGGGGTGGGTCCCTGGGTCCCCTTGGGTGGGGGATGGGGGGGTTTGCTGGCCCTGGGGGGAGGGGGGGGGGGGGCTCCCAGACCCCTGGGTCCCTCTGGGTGGGGGATGGGGGGGTCCCTGGCCCTGTGGGTGGGGGAGGGGGGGGCTTCCAAACCCCTGGGTCCCTGTGGGTGGGGGACAGGGGGTCCCTGGCCCTGTGGGTGGGGGAAGGGGGGGGCTCCCAGACCCCTGGGTCCCTGTGGGTGGGGGACGGGGGTCCCTGACCCTGCTGGGGGGGTGTCCCTGGCCTTCTGGGTCCCCCTGGGTGGGGGAAGGGGGGAGGTCCCGCACCTCTGGGTCCCCTGTGGGGTCGATACGGGGCGGGCGGGAGGTGTCCCTGGGGTTGGGGGGGGGAGGGGTGCCGTCCGTCTGGGTGGGTGCTGACCCCCCCCCAGCTGGCACGGGGGTGCGAGGGGGAGCTGGAGCTGCTGAAGGAGCAGCTGGGGGCGGCGGGGCCCCCCGAGACCCTCTCGGACGAGGAGCTGCCCCTCGACCCCCGGCTCTACCAGGAGCTCTGCGCCGGCGCCTTCGACGAGCACGGCCTGGTGAGTGACCCCCGGGACCCCCGGGGACACCCCCCCCGCCAGCCTCTGCCCCGGTGACACCCCATCCCCATGGAACAGCCCCAGAGCGCCCTAAAAGCTGCCCCAGGGACCCCAAATCTGCCCGAAACGGCCCCAAAAGCTGCCATGGGGACCCCAAATCCACCCAAAATAGCCCCAAATTTTGTCCCAAGGACCCCAAATCTGCCCCAGGGACCCCAAATCTGCCTAGAACAGCCCCAAATTCTGCCCCAGGGACCCCAAATCTGCCCAAAACGGTTCCAAAAACTGCCCTGGGGACTTCAAATCCACCCAAAACAGCCCCAAATTCTGTCCCAGGGACCCCAAATCTGCCCAAAAGGACCCCAAATTGTCCCAGATTCTCCCCTGGGGACTCTAAATCTCCCTGGAACAGCCTCAAAATCTGCTCTGGGGACCCCAAATCCCCCCAGAATGGCCCCAAAATCTGCCCCGGGGCCCCAAATCTGCCCAAAACGGCCCCAAAATGCCCCAAAATCTGCCCCGGGACCCCAAATCTGCCCAAAACGGTCCCAAAATGCCCCAAAATCTGCCCCGGGGACCCCCAATCTGCCCAAAACGGTCCCAAAATGCCCCAAATTCTGCCCCGGGGACCCCAAATCTGCCCAAAACGGCCCCAAAATGCCCCAAAATCTGCCCCGGGGACCCCAAATCTGCCCAAAACGGCCCCAAAATGCCCCAAAATCTGCCCCGGGGACCCCAAATCTGCCCAAAACGGTCCCAAAATGCCCCAAAATCTGCCCCGGGGACCCCAAATCTGCCCAAAACAGCCCCAAAACACCCCCAATTCTGCCCTGGGGACCCCAAATGCCCCCAGAACGGTCCCAAAATCTGCCCCGGGGACCCCAAATCCCCCCAGAACGGCCCCAAACGTGTTAGGGCATGTTGAGGCATGTTTGGGCGTGTTAGGGGCATGTTAGGGTGCGTCAAGGCATGTTAAGGGCGTGTTAGGGCGTGTCGAGGCGTGTTAGGGCGTGTCGAGGCATGTTAGGGCGTGTTGAAGCCTGTTTGGGGCGTGTCCAGGCTTGTTTGGGGCGTGTTAGGGCACGTCGAGGCGTGTTAGGGCGTGTTGAAGCGTGTTTGGGGCGTGTTAGGGCGTGTCGAGGCGTGTTAGGGCGTGTCGAGGCGTGTTAGGGCGTGTCGAGGCGTGTTAGGGCGTGTCGAGGCGTGTTAGGGCGTGTCGAGGCGTGTTAGGGCGTGTTGAGGCGTGTTTGGGGCGTGTCCAGGCTTGTTTGGGGCGTGTTAGGGCACGTCGAGGCGTGTTAGGGCGTGTCCAGGCTTGTTTGGGGCGTGTCCAGGCTTGTTTGGGGCGTGTTAGGATGTGTCGAGGCGTGTTAGGGCGTGTCGAGGCGTGTTAAGGCATGTCGAGGCGTGTTAGGGCGTGTCCAGGCTTGTTTGGGGCGTGTCCAGGCTTGTTTGGGGCGTGTTAGGGCACGTCCAGGCATGTTAGGGCGTGTTGAGGCGTGTTACGGCCCGCCGAGGCGTTTGGAGCGTGTTGAGGCGTGTCAGGGCCGTGTTTTTGCGTGCCGAGGCGTGTTTTTTACGTGTCAGGGCGTGCTTAGGGCCGTATAACTCCGCCGCAGCGCACGTCGGGGCGTGTCCGTCCGTGTCGGGGCGTGTCCGTCCGTGTCGGGGCGTGTTCCCGCGGGGCTGAGGCGTGTTCTTGGCGTGTCCCCGGCGCAGCCGTGGCTCAGCGACCCCGAGGACGCCCCCTTCCTCGACCCCGTCCTGCGCAAACGCGCCGTCAAGGTCAAGCACGTCAAGCGCCGCGAGAAGAAGTCGGACAAGAAGGTGGGTGGCCGGGCGCCCGGGGCGCTACTGGGAGCTACTGGGAGGCACTGGGAGGGTTCCTGGGAACTGTTCTGGCCTTCTGGTGGGCACTGGGAGGGCTCCTGGGAACTGTTCTGGGGTTCTGGTGGGTACTGGGAGCTACTGGGAGTCACTGGGAGTGCTCCTGGGAACTGTTCTGGGCTTCTGGTGGGCACTGGGAGGCACTGGGAGGGCTCCTGGGAACTGTTGGTGGGGTACTGGGAGGCACTGGGAGCTACTGGGAGGCGCTGGGAGGGCTCCTGGGAACTGTTCTGGGCTTCTGGTGGGCACTGGGAGCTACTGGGAGTCACTGGGAGGGCTTCTGGGAACTGTTCTGGGCTTCTGGTGGGCACTGGGAGGCGCTGGGAGGGCTCCTGGGAACTGTTCTGGGGTTCTGGTGGGCACTGGGAGCTACTGGGAGGTACTGGGAGGGTTCCTGGGGACTGTTCTGGGGTTCTGGTGGGCACTGGGAGCTACTGGGAGTCACTGGGAGTGCTCCTGGGAACTGTTCTGGGCTTCTGGTGGGCACTGGGAGGCACTGGGAGGGCTACTGGGAACTGTTGGTGGGGTACTGGGAGGCACTGGGGTTTACTGGGAGGCGCTGGGAGGGCTCCTGGGAACTGTTCTGGGCTTCTGGTGGGCACTGGGAGCTACTGGGAGTCACTGGGAGGGTTCCTGGGAACTGTTCTGGGTTTCTGGTGGGCACTGGGAGTCACTGGGAGAGCTACTGGGAACTGTTGGTGGGGTTATGGTGGGCACTGGGAACTACTGGGAGGCACTGGGAGGACTCCTGAGAACTGTTCTGGGGTTATGATGGGCACTGGGAGCTACTGGGAGGCCCTGGGAGGGCTCCTGGGAACTGTTCTGGGCTTCTGGTGGGCACTGGGAGCTACTGGGAGTCACTGGGAGGGCTCCTGGGAACTGTTCTGGGCTTCTGGTGGGCACTGGGAGGCGCTGGGAGGGCTCCTGGGAACTGTTCTGGGCTTCTGGTGGGCACTGGGAGCTACTGGGAGGCACTGGGAGGGCTCCTGGGAACTGTTCTGGGCTTCTGGTGGGCACTGGGAGGCACTGGGAGGGCTCCTGAGAACTGTTCTGGGCTTCTGGTGGGCACTGGGAGCTACTGGGAGGCACTGGGAGGGCTCCTGGGGACTGTTCTGGGGTTCTGGTGGGCACTGGGAGCTACTGGGAGTCACTGGGAGGGCTCCTGGGAACTGTTCTGGGCTTCTGGTGGGCACTGGGAGGCACTGGGAGGGCTCCTGGGAACTGTTCTGGAGTTCTGGTGGGCACTGGGAGCTACTGGGAGTTGCTGGGAGGGCTCCTGCGAACTGTTCTGGGCTTCTGGTGGGCACTGGGAGGCGCTGGGAGGGCTACTGGGAGCTACTGGGAAGCACTGGGGTTTACTGGGAGTTATTAGGAGGAGGACTGGGAACTGTTGGTGGGGTACTGGGAGGCACTGGGGTTTACTGGGAGTCACTGGGAGGGCTCCTGGGAACTGTTCTGGAGTTCTGGTGGGCACTGGGAGCTACTGGGAGTCGCTGGGAGGGCTCCTGGGAACTGCTCTGGGCTACTGGTGGGCACTGGGAGCTACTGGGAGTTGCTGGGAGGTGCTGGTGGGGTGATGGGCACTGGGAGGCACTGGCAGGGATAGTGGTGGGTACTGGGAGACACTGGAAGGTGTTGGTGGGGTTCTGGTGGGTACTGGGAGGCACTGGGACTTACTGGGATGGCCACTGGCTGGGCTCTTGATGTGCTTGAAAGCCTTACTGGTGCGAACTGGGGCTTACTGGGACCCGCTGGGAGGCTGCCAGGGTTACTGGGACACGCTGATGGTTACTGGGAGGCACTGGGTGGGCTCCTGGTGGTCTCTGAGAGCCTTACTGGGAGGCCCTGGGGGTGACTGGGAGGTACTGGGAGGGCAGCTGTGCCTCCCGGTGCCCCCACGGTGCCCCACGGTGCCCCCCAGTGCCTCACGGGTGCCCCCGGTGCCCCCCAGTGCCCCACTGGTGCCTCACAGGCACCCCCTGGTATCCCCCAGTGCCCCCCCGGTGCCTCACTGGTGCCTCATGGTGCCCCATGGTGCCCCCCAGTGCCCCCCCGGTGCCTCACTGGTGCCCCCCGGTGCCCTCACGGTGCCCCATGGTGCCTCATGGTGCCCCCCTGGTCCCTCCCCGGTGCCTCACAGTGCCCCCCGGTGCCCCCCAGTGCCTCACTGGTGCCTCACGGGCACCCCCCGGTATCCCCCAGTGCCCCCCCAGAGCCTCCTGGTGCCTCACGGGTGCCCCCCGGTGCCTCCCGGTGCCCCACGGTGCCTCCCCGGTGCCCCCCGGTGCCCCCCCGGTGCCTCACGGGGTGCCTCTTGGTGCCCCCCGGTGCCTCACGGGCACCCCCCAGTGCCCCCCCGGTGCCTCACTGGTGCCTCCCGGTGCCCCACGGTGCCTCCCCGGTGCCCCCCGGTGCCCCCCCAGTGCCTCACGGGGTGCCTCTTGGTGCCCCCCGGTGCCTCACGGTGCCCCCCGGTGCCTCACTGGTGCCTCACGGGCACCCCCCGGTATCCCCCAGTGCCCCCCCAGTGCCTCACTGGTGCCCCCCAGTGCCCCCCCGTGCCTCCCCGGTGCCCCACGGTGCCTCCCCGGTGCCCCATGGTGCCTCCCCGGTGCCTCACGGGGTGCCTCGTGGTGCCCCCCGGTGCCTCACTGGTGCCTCACTGGTGCCTCACGGGCACCCCCCGGTATCCCCCAGTGCCCCCCCAGTGCCTCACTGGTGCCCCCCAGTGCCCCCCCGTGCCTCCCCGGTGCCCCACGGTGCCTCCCCGGTGCCCCATGGTGCCTCCCCGGTGCCTCACGGGGTGCCTCGTGGTGCCCCCCGGTGCCTCACTGGTGCCTCACTGGTGCCTCACGGGCACCCCCCGGTATCCCCCAGTGCCCCCCCAGTGCCTCACTGGTGCCCCCCGGTGCCCCCCCGTGCCTCCCCGGTGCCCCATGGTGCCTCCCCGGTGCCCCACGGTGCCTCCCCAGTGCCTCCCCTGCACCCCCCGGTGCCTCACCTGTGCCTCCTTGTGCCCCCCGGTGCCCCCCGGTGCCCCCCGTCCCGCCCGGCGCGCGGCGGCAGAAGGAGGAGCGCTACAAGCGGCACCGGCAGAAGCCGCGGCACCGGGAGCGCAGCCGCCACCCCGAGCGCCCCGACGCCCGCGACCCCGCCGGGCGCGGCCAGTGCCTGGGCCCCGCCTGCACCCGCCCCGCCCGGCCCCCCTCCAAGTACTGCAGCGAGGCCTGCGGCATCAAGCTGGCCGCCAAGTGAGTACCCCCCAGTATGAACCAGTACGGACCAGTATAAACCAGTATAGAGCCTCGCAGACCCCTGGGGTGGCTCGGGCATCCCAGTGCTGGCAGGAAGATGGGGATACTAAAGTGATAGAGATTAATATGGACCAGTATAAACCAGTATAGGCCAGTGAAAACCAGTGTAGGGAAGTACAAACCAGTATGAACCAATACAGACCAGTATAAACCAGTATAGAGCCTCGCAGACCCCTGGGGTGGCTCGGGCATCCCAGTGCTGGCAGGAAGATGGGGATACTAAAGTGATAGAGATTAATATGGACCAGTATAAACCAGTATAGGCCAGTGAAAACCAGTGTAGGGAAGTACAGACTAGTATGAACCAGTACAGACCAATATAAACCAGTATAGAGCCTCGCAGACCCCTGGGGTGGCTCGGGCATCCCAGTGCTGGCGGGAAGATGGAGATACCAAAGTGATAAAGACTAATGTGAACCAGTATAAACCAGCATAGATCAGTGTAAACCAGTATAGAGAAATGGAAACCGGTGCCGACCAGTATAAACCAGTATAAGTTAATATAGAGTAGTGTTGGGTGTAACAGACCTCTGAGCTGGCCCAGTCATCCCACTGCTGGAGGGAGGATGGTGGTACCAAGGTGGTTGCCAAGGAGATATAGCTTAATATGGACCAGTACAAACCAGTATGGAGAAGCGCACACCAGTATGAACCAGTACAGACCAGTAGAGACTAATATAAACTAGTATAGAGTCTTGCAGATCCCTGTGGTGGCTCGGGCATCCCAGTGCTGGCGGGAAGATGGGGATACCAAGGTGATAGAGACTAATATGGACCAGTATAAACCAGTGTAGGCCAGTGAAAACCAGTGTAGGGAAGTACAGACCAGTATGAACCAGTACAGACCAATATAAACCAGTATAGAGCCTTACAGATCCCTGTGGTAGCTCGGGCATCCCAGTGCTGGCGGGAAGATGGGGATACCAAGGTGATAGAGACTAATATGGACCAGTATAAACCACTGTACGCCAGTGTAAACCAGTACAGAGAAATACAAACCAGCGTAGACCAGTATAAACCAGTATAAGTTAACATAGAGTAGTGTGGGGTGTAACAGACCTCCGAGCTGGCCCAGTCATCCCACTGCTGGAGGGAGGATGGTGGTACCAAGGTGGTTGCCAAGGAGATATAGCTTAATATGGACCAGTACAAACCAGTATGGAGAAGCGCACACCAGTATGAACCAGTACAGACCAGTAGAGACTAATATAAACTAGTATAGAGCCTTGCAGATCCCTGTGGTGGCTCGGGCATCCCAGTGCTGGCGGGAAGACGGGGATACCAAGGTGACAGAGACTAATATGGACCAGTATAAACCAGTGTAGGCCAGTGAAAACCAGTGTAGGGAAGTACAGACCAGTATGAACCAATACAGACCAGTATAAACCAGTATAGAGCCTCGCAGACCCCTGGGGTGGCTCGGGCATCCCAGTGCTGGCAGGAAGATGGGGATACCAAGGTGATAGAGATTAATATGGACCAGTATAAACCAGTGTAGGCCACTGTAAACAAGTATAGGGAAATACAGACCAGTGTAGACCAGTATAAACCAGTATAAGTTAACCTAGAGTAGTGTGGGGTGTAACAGACCTCCGAGCTGGCCCAGTCATCCCACTGCTGGAGGGAGGATGGTGGTACCAAGGTGGTTGCCACCGTGATGCAGGTTAATATGGACCAGTATAGACCAGTATAAACCAATGTGGAGAAGTACCCACCAGTATAAAGCAGTGTGGACCAGTATGGGCAAGTATAGTCCAGTATGGCCCAGTATAGCCTAGTATGGGTAAGTAGAGCCCAGTATGGCCCAGCACAGCCCAGTATGGCCCAGCACAGCCCAGTATGGCCCAGCATAGACATCTACGGCTTAGTATAGACTAGTATGGCCCAGTATGGGCAACTACAGGCCAGTATGGCCCAGTATAGACATCTATGGGCAAGTAGAGTCCAGTGTGGCCCAGTATGGGCAACTACAGGCCAGTATGGGCAAGTAGAGCCCAGTATGGCCCAGTATAGACCAGTACGAGCAAGTAGAGCTCAGTATAGATCAGTATGGGCAGGCAGAGCCCAGTGTGGCCCAGTATAGACCAGTATAGGCAATTACAGGCCAGTATGGCCAGTACAGACCAGTATGGGCAGGCAGAGCCCAGTGTGGCCCAGCATAGACCAGTATGGGCAGGCAGAGCCCAGTGTGGCCCAGTATAGGCAACTACAGGCCAGTGTGGCCCAGTATGGGCAACTACAGGCCAGTATGGCCCAGTATAGATCAGTATGGGCAGGCAGAGCCCAGTGTGGCCCAGTATAGACCAGTATGGGCAACTACAGGCCAGTATGGCCCAGTATAGATCAGTATGGGCAGGCAGAGCCCAGTGTGGCCCAGTATAGACCAGTATAGGCAACTACAGGCCAGAATGTCCCAGTATAGATCAGTATGGGCAGGCAGAGCCCAGCGTGGCCCAGTATAGACCAGTATAGGCAATTACAGGCCAGTGTGGCCCAGCATAGACCAGTATGGGCAGGCAGAGCCCAGTGTGGCCCAGCATAGACCAGTATGGGCAGGCAGAGCCCAGTGTGGCCCAGCATAGACCAGTATGGGCAGGCAGAGCCCAGTGTGGCCCAGCATAGACCAGTATGGGCAGGCAGAGCCCAGTGTGGCCCAGTATAGATCAGTATGGGCAGGTAGAGCCCAGTGTGGCCCAGTAATGACCAGTATGGGCAACTACAGGCCAGTATGGCTAGTATAGACCAGTACAGAGGAGCGCGGAGCGTCTGGGGTGCCCCCTTGACCCCGTCTCGCCCCCCCCCCCCAGCCGGATCTACGAGATCCTGCCGCAGCGCATCCAGCAGTGGCAGCAGAGTCCCTGCGTGGCGGAGGAACACGGGAAGCGGCTCCTGGAGCGCATCCGGCGGGAGCAGCACCAGGCCCGCCTCCGGCTCCAGGAGATGGAACGGCGTTTCCACGAGCTCGAGGGGCTCATCGCCCGCGCCAAGGGGCACCCGCCCCGCGAGGACGAGGAGGTGGGTGGTGATACCCCACCCCCACCAGCGGCTTGATCCCGTCCCGGGGGCCCGGATCCCTCCGCCGGGCTCCTGGATCCCCCTGGTCCCCTCCCCCCGGTTGCCTGGATACGTCCCTGGTTACCTGGATCCCTCTGGTTGCCTGGATACATCCCTGGTTACTGGATCCCCTTCCCTGGTTACTGGATCCCCCTGGTCCCCACCTCTCGGTTGCCTGGATACATCCCTGGTTACTGGATCCCCTTCCCTGGTTACTGGATCCCCCTGGTCCCCACCCCCTGGTTGCCTGGATACATCCCTGGTTACTGGATCCCCTCCCTGGTTACTGGATCCCCCTGGTCCCCACCCCCCGGTTGCCTGGATACGTTCCTGGTTACCTGGATCCCCCTGGTTGCCTGGATACATCCCTGGTTACCTGGATCCTCTCCCTGGGCTCCTGGATCACCCCCCGGTTGCCAGGATCCCCCACCCCCGACACCCACATCCCCCTCCCGGTCACCAGGATCCCCTCCCTGGGTGCCTGGATCCCCCCCCCCCCCCAGTCACTGGGATCCCCTCCCAGCACCCAGATCCCCTCCCAGCACCCAGATCCCCTCCCTGGGTGCCTGGATCCCCCCCCCCCAGTCATTGGGATCCCCCCCAGCACCTGGATCCCCCTCCCAGCACCCAGATGCCCCCCCCCCAGTCACTGGGATCCTCCCCCAGTCACTGGGATCCCCCCCCAGCACCCAGATCCCCTCCCCCAGCACCTGGATCCCCCTCCCAGCACCCAGATGCCCCCCCCCCAGTCACTGGGATCCCCCCCCCAGTCACTGGGATCCCCCCCAGCACCCAGATCCCCCCCCACTCACTGGGATTCCCCCCCCCCCAGCACCCAGATTCCCCCCCCAGTCACTGGGATCCCCCCCCCAGTCACCATGATCCCCCCCCGGCCCCCCTTTGCTGCCGGCCCCCCCGTGTGACAGGCTCCCTGGGCGGGGGGGGGGGACACACACGCCCCCCCCTCTCCCCGGTGTCCCCCGCGCAGAGCACGGAGGGTGACAGCGAGGACACGGACCTGCAGATCTTCTGCGTCTCCTGCGGCCACCCCATCAACCCCAAGGTGGCCCTGCGGCACATGGAGCGCTGCTACGCCAAGGTGGCCGGGGGGGGGCGCGGGGGGGGGGCTCTAGGGGCTGGGGGGGGGGTCTGTAGGGGCTGGGGGGGGCTATGGGGGCTGTAGGGGGTGGGGGGGGCTGTAGGGGGCTGGGGGGGGCTGTGGGGGGCTATGGGGGCTGTGGGGGGCGGGGGGGCTGTAGGGGCTGGGGGGGGCTATGGGGGCTGTAGGGGCTGGGGGGGGTGTCTATAGGGGCTGGGGTGGGGTCTATAGGGGCTGGGGGGGGGCTATGGGGGCTGTAGGGGCTGGGGGGGGGTCTATAGGGGCTGGGGGGGGCTATGGGGGCTGTAGGGACTGGGGGGGGGGGGGCTGGGCGGGGGCTATGGGGGCCGGGGGGGAGGGCTGTAGGGGCTGGGGGGGGCTGTAGGGGGGGGGGGGGTGTCTATAGGGGCTGGGGGGGGGGCTATGGGGGCTGTAGGGGCTGGGGGGGGTCTATAGGGGCTGGGGGGGGCTATGGGGGCTGTAGGGGCTGGGGGGGGTGTCTATAGGGGCTGGGGTGGGGTCTATGGGGGCTGGGGGGGCTATGGGGGCTGTAGGGGGTGGGGGGGGCTGTAGGGGCTGGGGGGGGCTGTAGGGGGCTGGCGGGGGGGGCTGGGTGGGGGCTATGGGGGCTGGGGGGGGGGCCTATAGGGGCCGTAGGGGCTGGGGGGGGTGTCTATAGGGGCTGGGGGGAGGCTATGGGGGCTGTAGGGGCTGGGGGGGGTGTCTATAGGGGCTGGGGGGGGGCTAAGGGGGCTGTAGGGGCTGGGGGGGGTGTCTATAGGGGCTGGGGGGGGGCTATGGGGGCTGTAGGGGCTGGGGGGGGTGTCTATAGGGGCTGGGGGGGGGCTATGGGGGCTGTAGGGGCTGGGGGGGGTGTCTATAGGGGCTGGTGGGGGGCTGTAGGGGGCGATGGGGGGCTATGGGGGCTGGGGGGGCTATGTGGGCTGGTGGGGGGCCGTAGGGGCTGGGAGGGGGGGGGGTTATGGGGGCTGGTGGGGGGCCGTAGGGGCCGGGGGTGGGCTGGGTGGGGGCAGAGTGGGGGCTGTAGGCGCTGGCGGGGGGGGTTATGGGGCCGGGGGGGGGGGCTGTAGGGGGCTATGGGGGGCTGTAGGGGGCGGGGGGGGCTATAGGGGCTGGGCGGGGGCTGTAGGGGCTGCGGGACCCCCCCCGGGGCTCGGCAGCGCCCCCCAGCGCCCATAGAGACTCCTGGGGCTGGGGTCTGGGGGGCTATAGGGGCCATATGGACCCTCTGCTGGGGATCTGTAAGGGGCTATAGGGACTCTTTGGGGGGTATAGGGGCCATATGGGCTGGGCTCTATAGGGTCTGTAGGGTTTCTATAGGAGCCATAGGGGCTGGGCTCTATGGGGTCTGTAGGGTTTCTATAGGAGCCATAGGGGCTGGGCTCTATGGGGTCTGTAGGGTTTCTATAGGAGCCATAGGGGCTGGGCTCTATAGGGTCTGTAGGGTTTCTATAGGAGCCATAGGGGCTGGGCTCTATGGGGTCTGTAGGGTTTCTATAGGGGCCATATGGGCTGGGCTCTATAGGGTCTGTAGGGTTTCTATAGGGGCCATATGGGCTGGGCTCTATAGGGTCTGTAGGGTTTCTATAGGGGCCATAGGGGCTGGGCTCTATAGGGTCTGTAGGGTTTCTATAGGGGCCATATGGGCTGGGCTCTATAGGGTCTGTAGGGTTTCTATAGGGGCCATAGGGGCTGGGCTCTATAGGGACTGTAGGGTTTCTATAGGGGCCATAGGGGCTGGGCTCTATAGGGTCTGTAGGGTTTCTATAGGGGCAATAGGGGCTGGGCTCTACAGGTGCCATAGGGTTTCTATAGGGACCATAGGGGCTGGGCTCTATAGGGTCTGTAGGGTTTCTATAGGGGCCATAGGGGCTGGGCTCTATAGGGTCTGTAGGGTTTCTATAGGGGCCATATGGGCTGGGCTCTATAGGGTCTGTAGGGTTTCTATAGGGGCAGTAGGGGCTGGGCTCTATAGGGTCTGTAGGGTTTCTATAGGGGCCATAGGGGCTGGGCTCTATAGGGTCTGTAGGGTTTCTATAGGGGCCATAGGGGCTGGGCTCTATGGGGTCTGTAGGGTTTCTATAGGGGCCATATGGGCTGGGCTCTATCGGGTTTCTATAGGGCCCGATGGGGCCAGAGGGGCCCTACAGCCCCCGCTGTGGGTGTCTATAGGGCCCCCTAGAGGCTCTATAGGTACCCGCAGCCCCTATAGCTGACCCCCCGCCCCCCCCCCCCCCGCAGTACGAGAGCCAGACCTCCTTCGGGTCCATGTACCCCACCCGCATCGAGGGGTGAGCGGGGGCTATGGGGGGGCTTGGGGGGGGGGGGGGGGGGGCTGGGGGTGCCGTGGGGGGGGGGGGAGGGGGCCACCTGGATCCCC
>JAQBHY010000131.1:0-26266 GCA_027574665.1 Rhynochetos jubatus
AGGGGGGGGGCGGGGCCGGCGTGGCCCCTCCCCCAGCGTGGCCCCTCCCCCGGCGTGGCCCCTCCCCCTCACCGGTAGCCCTGGTAGCCGTAGTAGTTCCTGTAGTAGCGGTCTCTGTCCTGGTAGTAGCTCTGCCACTGCGGGGGGGGGGGAGAGGAGCTCAGGGGGGGGCTGGGGGGGGGGGTGGGGGAGGGGCGGGGGGTGGGGGAGGGGCGGTACCTCCCGGTTGTACTGCCGGTAGTAGTCGCGGGTAGCGGTTGTAGTCGTAGTCGCGGCCGTAGAAGCGGTCGTAGTCGCCGCGGTAACGGTCGTAGAAGTTACGGTAACCCTGGGGGGGGGGAGGGGAGGGGGGAGGTTGAGGGGGGCGGGGCAAAGGGTGGGGGGTGGGGGACGAACGGCGGGAGGGAGGGGGGAGGGGGTCCCGAGAGAAACGGGGGACGGAACGGGGATTTGGGGACAAAGGTTGGGGTTTTGAGAGGAAAATCGGGAATTTGGGAGGAAAATTTGGAGATTTGAGAGAAAATTGGGGATTTGGAGAGAAATTTGGGATGAAATTTGGAGATTTGAGAGAAAATTGGGGATTTGGAGAGAAATTTGGGAGGAAAATTTGGAGATTTGAGAGAAAATTGGGGATTTGGAGAAATTTGGGATGAAAATTTGGAGATTTGAGAGAAAATTGGGGATTTGGAAAGAAATTTGGGAGGAAAATTTGGAGATTTGAGAGAAAATTGGGGATTTGGAGAGAAATTTGGGAGGAAAATTTGGAGATTTGAGAGAAAATTGGGGATTTGGAGAGAAATTTGGGAGGAAAATTTGGGGAGATTTGAGAGAAAATTGGGGATTTGGAGAGAAATTTGGGACAAAAATTTGGAGATTTGAGAGAAAATTGGGAATTTGGAAAGAAATTTGGGATGAAAATTTGGAGATTTGAGAGAAAATTGGGGATTTGGAGAGAAATTTGGGATGAAAATTTGGAGATTTGAGAGAAAATTGGGGATTTGGAGAGAAATTTGGGACGAAAATTTGGAGATTTGAGAGAAAATTGGGGATTTGGAGAGAAATTTGGGACGAAAATTCGGAGATTTGAGAGAAAATTGGGGATTTGGAGAGAAATTTGGGATGAAAATTTGGAGATTTGAGAGAAAATTGGGGATTTGGAAAGAAATTTGGGAGGAAAATTTGGAGATTTGAGAGAAAATTGGGGATTTGGAGAGAAATTTGGGAGGAAAATTTGGAGATTTGAGAGAAAATTGGGGATTTGGAGAGAAATTTGGGACGAAAATTTGGAGATTTGAGAGAAATTGGGGATTTGGAGAGAAATTTGGGACAAAAATTTGGAGATTTGAGAGAAAATTGGGAATTTGGAAAGAAATTTGGGACAAAATTTGGAGATTTGAGAGAAATTGGGGATTTGGAGAGAATTTGGGGACGAAATTTGGAGATTTGAGAGAAATTGGGGATTTGGAGAGAAATTTGGGACGAAAATTTGGAGATTGAGAGAAAATTGGGGATTTGGAGAGAAATTTGGGATGAAAATTCGGAGATTTGAGAGAAAATTGGGGATTTGGAGAGAAATTTGGGACAAAAATTTGGAGATTTGAGAGAAAATTGGGGATTTGGAGAGAAATTTGGGACGAAAATTTGGAGATTTGAGAGAAAATTGGGGATTTGGAGAGAAATTTGGGATGAAAATTTGGAGATTTGAGAGAAAATTGGGGATTTGGAGAGAAATTTGGGATGAAAATTCAGAGATTTGAGAGAAAATTGGGGATTCGGAGAGAAATTTGGGACAAAATTTGCAGATTTGAGAGAAAATTGGGGATTTGGAGAGAAATTTGGGATGAAAATTTGGAGATTTGAGAGAAAATTGGGGATTTGGAGAGAAATTTGGGATGAAAATTCAGAGATTTGAGAGAAAATTGGGGATTCGGAGAGAAATTTGGGACAAAAATTTGGAGATTTGAGAGAAAATTGGGGATTTGAGAGAAATTTGGGAGGAAAATTTGGAGATTTGAGAGAAAATTGGGGATTTGGAGAGAAATTTGGGACAAAAATTTGGAGATTTGAGAGAAAATTGGGGATTTGGAGAGAAATTTGGGATGAAAATTTGGAGATTTGAGAGAAAATTGGGGATTTGGAAAGAAATTTGGGAGGAAAATTTGGAGATTTGAGAGAAAATTGGGGATTTGGAGAGAAATTTGGGAGGAAAATTTGGAGATTTGAGAGAAAATTGGGGATTTGGAGAGAAATTTGGGACGAAAATTTGGAGATTTGAGAGAAAATTGGGGATTTGGAGAGAAATTTGGGACAAAAATTTGGAGATTTGAGAGAAAATTGGGAATTTGGAAAGAAATTTGGGATGAAAATTTGGAGATTTGAGAGAAAATTGGGGATTTGGAGAGAAATTTGGGATGAAAATTTGGAGATTTGAGAGAAAATTGGGGATTTGGAGAGAAATTTGGGACGAAAATTTGGAGATTTGAGAGAAAATTGGGGATTTGGAGAGAAATTTGGGATGAAAATTCGGAGATTTGAGAGAAAATTGGGGATTTGGAGAGAAATTTGGGATGAAAATTTGGAGATTTGAGAGAAAATTGGGGATTTGGAAAGAAATTTGGGAGGAAAATTTGGAGATTTGAGAGAAAATTGGGGATTTGGAGAGAAATTTGGGAGGAAAATTTGGAGATTTGAGAGAAAATTGGGGATTTGGAGAGAAATTTGGGACGAAAATTTGGAGATTTGAGAGAAAATTGGGGATTTGGAGAGAAATTTGGGACAAAAATTTGGAGATTTGAGAGAAAATTGGGAATTTGGAAAGAAATTTGGGATGAAAATTTGGAGATTTGAGAGAAAATTGGGGATTTGGAGAGAAATTTGGGATGAAAATTTGGAGATTTGAGAGAAAATTGGGGATTTGGAGAGAAATTTGGGACGAAAATTTGGAGATTTGAGAGAAAATTGGGGATTTGGAGAGAAATTTGGGATGAAAATTCGGAGATTTGAGAGAAAATTGGGGATTTGGAGAGAAATTTGGGACAAAAATTTGGAGATTTGAGAGAAAATTGGGGATTTGGAGAGAAATTTGGGACAAAAATTTGGAGATTTGAGAGAAAATTGGGGATTTGGAGAGAAATTTGGGATGAAAATTTGGAGATTTGAGAGAAAATTGGGGATTTGGAGAGAAATTTGGGATGAAAATTCAGAGATTTGAGAGAAAATTGGGGATTCGGAGAGAAATTTGGGACAAAAATTTGCAGATTTGAGAGAAAATTGGGGATTTGGAGAGAAATTTGGGATGAAAATTTGGAGATTTGAGAGAAAATTGGGGATTTGGAGAGAAATTTGGGATGAAAATTCAGAGATTTGAGAGAAAATTGGGGATTCGGAGAGAAATTTGGGACAAAAATTTGGAGATTTGAGAGAAAATTGGGGATTTGAGAGAAATTTGGGAGGAAAATTTGGAGATTTGAGAGAAAATTGGGGATTTGGAGAGAAATTTGGGACAAAAATTTGGAGATTTGAGAGAAAATTGGGGATTTGGAGAGAAATTTGGGACGAAAATTTGGAGATTTGAGAGAAAATTGGGGATTTGGAGAGAAATTTGGGACAAAAATTTGGAGATTTGAGAGAAAATTGGGGATTTGAGAGAAATTTGGGATGAAAATTTGGAGATTTGAGAGAAAATTGGGGATTTGAGAGAAATTTGGGAGGAAAATTTGGAGATTTGAGAGAAAATTGGGGATTTGGAGAGAAATATCACACAAAATTGGGGATTTGGAGAGAAAATTGGGGATTTTGGAACCAAAATCTGAAATTTTGATAGAAAAATCTGGAATTCTTAGAGAAATTTGGGTCAAAATTGGGGATTTTGAGGGAAAAAATGGGATTTTAAGAGAAATTTGGGACAAGAATTTGAAGATTTGAGAGAGAAATTGGGATTTTGGGAAAAAACCTTGACTTTTGAGAGAAATTTTAGAGAGTTTGAGAGAAATTTGGGTCAAAATTGGGGATTTTGAGAAAAATTTGGGATTTGGGGACAAAAATCTGGAATTCTGAGAGAAAAACCTGGAATTTTTGAGAGAAATCTTTGAGATTTGGAGAGAAAATTTATGATTTTGGGACAAAACTCTGGAACTTTGAGAGAAATTTGGGAGATTTTGAGAAATTTGGGACAAAATTGGGGATTTTCAGACAAAAATTTGGAATGTTGAGGCAAAAATCTGGCACTTTGAGAGAAATTTTGGAGATTTTGAGAGAAACTTGGGACAAAACATGGAGATTTGAGAGAAAACTTGGGATTTTGAGAGAAATTTGGGACAAAATTTGGGATTTTGAGAGAAAACTTGGAATTTTGGGACAAAAATGTGGAATTTTGGGACAAAATTCTAGCACTTTGAGAAAAATCTGGGGAATTTTGAGACAAATTTGGGACAAAATATGGAGATTTGAGAGAAAATTTGGGATTTTGAGAGAAATTTGGGACAAAAATATGGAATTTTGAACAAAATATTGGTGATTTTGAGAAATTTGGGGACAAAAACTTGGGATTTTGAGAAAATCTGGGGATTGGGGGGAAAACTTGGATTTTTGAGAGCAAAGTCTGGGCGTTTGAGAGGAATTTGGGACAAAATGGGGGGTTTTGGTAGGAGATTTGGGGATTTGGGGACAACACGTGGGGGTTTGGGGACAGAATTTGGGGCGTTTCCACCCGGGTGGGGGCTGTTGGGGGCGGGGGGGGCTCCGGATCGGGGAGACGGGGGGGGGAGGGGAGGGGTCCCGGGGGGTGGGTGGGGGGTCCCGGGGGGCTCACCCCTCGGTTGCCGGGCTGCCCCCAGTACTGCTGCTGCCCGTAGACCCGGTTGTCGTAGCCCCGGCGCTGCCCCCCCACTGCGGGGAGAGCCCAGTCAGAGAGCCCCTCCCCCCGCTTCACCACAGCCCCGCCCCTTCGCCCCGCCCCCTCAGTGATATCCCCGCCCTCCTTCTATAGCCCCACCCCCATAACCACACCCATAGCCCCGCCCCACGGCCCTTTTCCATAGCTCCGCCCCTTTCTATCCCCTGCCCCTCCCCATGATCCCGCCCCCTCCCTGTAGCCCCGCCCAACAGCCCTGTCCCCCCCCACAGCCCCACCCTCTGCCAACAGCCCTGCCCCCTCCCCCAAGCCCCGCCCTCTTCCCCAACGGCCACGCCCCCTCCCCAGAGTCCCTGCCCTGTCTCTAGCCCTGGCCCTCCCTGCGGCCCCGCCCCCCCGGTTGCCATGTCCATAGCCCCGCCCCCTCCCCACAGCCCCGCCCCCACCTGTAGACCTGTCCATAGCCTCACCCCTCCCCCTCCCATAGCCCTGGCCCTCCCACAGCCCTGCCCCTCCCCCAGCCCCACCCCTGCCCCCTCCCTCAGCCCCACCCCCTCCCGTAGCCCCACCCCCTCCCACGGCTCTGTCCATAGCCCCACCCCTCCTGCAGCCCCACCCCCTCCCATAGACCTGTCCATAGCCCCACCCTTCCCTCCCATAGCCCCGCCCCCTTCCCAGCCCCACCCCTCCTCCCACCGCCCCGCCCCTCCCGTAGCCCTGCTCCCAGCCCCACCCCTCCCTCCTGCAGCCCTGCCCCCTCCCATAGCCCCGCCCCTCGGCCCCACAGCCCCGCCCCCACCCCTACTGTAGCCCTGCCCCTAGCCCTGCAGCCCCGCCCCTCCTTTCCGCAGCCCCGCCCCCCGGCCCCACCCCTACCGTAGCCCCGCCCCTAGCCCCCTCCCTCCTGCAGCCCTGCCCCATGGCCCCGCCCCATGGCCCCACCCCCAGCCCTACCATAGCCCTGCCCCTACCCCCCTTCCTCCTGCAGCCCCGCCCCCAGCCCCACTCATACCGTAGCCCCGCCCCTCCTTTCTGAAGCCCCGCCCCCGGCCCCACCCCACCATAGCCCCACCCCTCCTTTCTGTGGCCCCGCCCCTGGCCCCACTGTAGCCCTACCCCTAGCCCCACCCCTCCCTCCTACAGCCCCGCCCCTGGCCCCACCACTACCATAGCCCCGCCCCCAGCCCCACCCCTCCCCAGCCCCGCCCCTACCATAACCCTACCCCAGCCCCCTCCCTCCTGCAGCCCCGCCCCTACTGTAGCCCTGCCCCCAGCCCCTCCCTTCCCGTAGCCCCGCCCCTCCCTTCCACGGCCCCGCCCCCGGCCCCGCCCCTACTGTAGCCCTGCCCCCAGCCCCTCCCGTACCGTAGCCCCTCCCCTCCCCTCCGCGGCCCCGCCCCGGCCCCGCCCCTACCATAGCCCCGCCCCGGCCCCGCCCCTACCGTAGCCCTGCCCCTCCCCTCCGCAGCCCCGCCCCGGCCCCGCCCCTACCGTAGCCCTGCCCCCAGCCCCTCCCGTACCGTAGCCCCGCCCCGGCCCCGCCCCTACCGTAGCCCCGCCCCTCCCCTCCGTGGCCCCGCCCCAGCCCCGCCCCTACCGTAGCCCTGCCCGCGGTTGCGGTTCTGGCGGTTGCGCTTGTTGCGGTTGTTGCGGCGGTTGGCCCGTTTCTCCGAGGGCGGGAGCAGCTTGCGCGCCTCCTCCCGGTACCGGCTGACCAGCGGCTGCGCCTCCTCCCGGCCCAGCTCCCCGAACAGCACCTCCTCCACGAACTCGCTCTTCTCCGGCAGCGAGTAGTTGGCTGGGGGCAGGGCCGTCAGCCGCGGGGCGGGAGCGGGGAAGGGGGAAACCAGGAAAACACGGGGAAAAAGAGCACGGAAAATGAGCAGGGAAATGGGGAAAAATGGAGAAAAACAGGGAAAATGAGCGGGGAAAGGGGAAAAAACAGGGAAAAACAGGGAAAAAGAGCAGGGAAATGGGGAAAAACAGGGAAATGGACAGGAAAATGGGGAAAATGAGCAGGGAAATGGGGAAAAACAGGGAAAATGAACAAGAAAATGGGGAAAAAACAGGGAAAAACAGGAAAAATGAGCGAGGAAATGGGGAAAATGAGTGAGGAAATGGGGAAAAACAGGGAAAATGAATAAGAAAATGGAGAAAAAACAGGGAAAAACAGGGAAAATGAGCAGTGAAAATGGGGAAAAACAGGGAAAATGAACAAGAAAATGGGGGAAAAACAGGGAAAATGGGCAGGAAAATGGGGAAAAACAGGGAAAGTGAGCGAGGAAATGGGGAAAAACAGGGAAAGTGAGTGAGGAAATGGGGAAAAACAGGGAAAGTGAGCGAGGAAATGGGGAAAAACAGGGAAAGTGAGCGAGGAAATGGGGAAAAACAGGGAAAGTGAGTGAGGAAATGGGGAAAAAACAGGGAAAATGAGCAGTGAAAATGGGGAAAAAACAGGGAAAATGAGCAGGAAAATGGGGAAAAACAGGAAAAATGAGCAGGAAAATGGGGAAAAACAGGAAAAATGAGCAAGAAAACGGGGAAAATGAGCAGGAAAATGAGTAAAAACAGGGAAAATGGGCAGGAAAATGGGGAAAAACAGGGAAAATGAGCAAGAAAATGGGGAAAAACAGGGAAAATGGGCAGGAAAATGGGGAAAAACAGGGAAAGTGAGCGAGGAAATGGGGAAAAACAGGGAAAGTGAGCGAGGAAATGGGGAAAAACAGGGAAAATGAGCAGTGAAAATGGGGAAAAACAGGGAAAATGAACAGGAAAATGAGGAAAAACAGGAAAAATGAGCAGGAAAATGGGGAAAATGAGCAGGAAAATGAGTAAAAACAGGGAAAATGGGCAGGAAAATGGGGAAAAACAGGGAAAATGGGCAGGAAAATGGGGAAAAACAGGGAAAATGAGCAAGAAAATGGGGAAAAACAGGGAAAATGGGCAGGAAAATGGGGAAAAACAGGGAAAGTGAGCGAGGAAATGGGGAAAAACAGGGAAAATGGGCAGGAAAATGAGCGGGAAAATGGGGAAAACGCGGGGAAAATGACGAAAAACCAGGTAAAATTAACGGGGAAAACGAGGAAAAAACAGGGAAAATGAGCCAAAAATTAGGGAAAAAACAAAGAAAATTAACGGGGAAAATGGGGAAAAACCAGGGAAAGTTTGCAAAGAAAACAAGGAGAAAAGGGGAAAAATTTGGGGGGAAAACCAGAAAACATTTAGGAAAAAACCCACGAAATATTGTGGAAAACCCACAAAAAATTTGTAAAGAAACCAAGAAAAATTGGGGAAAAAACGGGAAAATCTGGGGATGAAAATCAGGAAAAACTGAGAAAAACGAGGAAAATTTTGGGGAAAAACTGGGAAAATCTTGGGGGAAAAACCCAGGAAAAATTGGGAAAAACTGGGGAAAACCCCAGGAAAAATGGGGAAAATTTGGAGGAAAAAACTGGGAAAATCTGGGGATAAAACCCAGGAAAAATGGGGAAAAACCCGAGGAAAAATCAGGGAAAATTTGGGGAAAAAACTGGGAAAATCTGGGAATAAAACCCAGGAAAAACGAGGAAAAAACAGGGAAAATTTGGGGGAAAAAACTGGGAAAATCTGGGAATAAAACCCAGGAAAAACTGGGGAAAAACGAGGAAAAACAGGGAAAATTTGGGGGAAAAATTGGGGAAAACCCCGGGAAAAATTCACGGGAAAAACCCAGGAAAAACGGGGAAAAACCCAGGAAAAATTCTGGGCAAACCCCATGAAAAATTGGGGGAAAAATCCAGGAAAAGAAGGGCAGCCGGCGGGCCAGACCCCCCCCCTCGGCGCCCCCCCCCCCACCTTTCATCTCCAGCATGACCGAGTCGGGCACGTCCTCGCCCTCCGCCTCCCGCCGCAGCTCCAGGCGCCGCTGCCAGTCGCCCTCGGGGGGGACGATCACCACCACGCGCCGCGCGAAGCCCTTGAAGGCCACCAGCTTCCGCCGCTGCCCCGAGTTGTACACGTTGCACTGGGGGGGGTGGAGGGACGGACACGCGGGGGTGTGTCAGCGAGGGGGTGTGGCGGGGGGGGCGACGGCACGGCGGGGCCGGGAGGGGGGGCTCACCTGGTCGAGGATGAAGTTGCGCTTGGCGCGGGGCGCGATCTGCACCAGTTTGCTAAGGCACTGCGCCGCGCGCTGCAGCAGCTGGTCGCGGGCCTTGGCGTCCAGCTCCTCCGCGTCCGGGCCCTTCGGCTGGGGGGGGGGGGGGGGGACGGGCGGTGAGGGGGGGGGGCTCGTGGGAAGGGGGCTCCTGGATTGCCAAGTGGGCTCGTTGGGCTAGGAAAGGGTTAACTGGGCAGGGAAGGCGCTCACAGGGCAAGGAAGGGGGCTCATTGGGCAATGGGGGGGACTGTGGGGCTAGGAAAGGGTTAACTGGGCAAGGAAGGGGCTCACTGGGTGGGGAAAGGGGCTCAGTGGGCAATGGGGGGGACTGTTGGGCTAGGAAAGGGTTAACTGGGCAAGGAAGGGGGCTCATTGGGCAATGGGGGGGACTGTGGGGCTAGAAAAGGGTTAACCGGGCAAGGAAGGGGCTCATTGGGCAATGGGGGGGACTGTGGGGCTAGGAAAGGGTTAACCGGGCAAGGAAGGGGGCTCATTGGGCAATGGGGTGGGCTGTTGGGCTAGGAAAGGGTTAACCGGGCAAGGAAGGGGGCTCATTGGGCAATGGGGGGGCTGTTGGGCTAGGAAAGGGTTAACTGGGCAAGGAAGGGGGCTCATTGGGCAATGGGGGGGACTGTGGGGCTAGGAAAGGGTTAACTGGGCAGGGAAGGGGGCTCGTTGGGCAACGGGGGGGGACTGTTGGGCTCAGAAAGGGTTAACTGGGCAGGGAAGGGGGCTCATTGGGCAATGGGGGGGACTGTGGGGCTAGGAAAGGGTTAACTGGGCAGGGAAGGGGCTCACGGGGTGGGGAAGGGGGCTCCTGAAGTGCCAAGGGGGCTCGTTGGGCAATGGGGGGGCTGTTGGGCTAGGAAAGGGTTAACTGGGCAGGGAAGGCGCTCACAGGGCAAGGAAGGGGGCTCATTGGGCAATGGGGGGGCTGTTGGGCTAGGAAAGGGTTAACTGGGCAAGGAAGGGGGCTCATTGGGCAATGGGGGGGCTCGTTGGGCTAGGAAAGGGTTAACCGGGCAAGGAAGGGGGCTTATTGGGCAACGGGGGGGGCTGTTGGGCTACAAAAGGGGCTCACGGGGCAAGGAAGTGGGCTCGGTGGGCAATGGGGGGGGCTGTTGGGCTAGGAAAGGGTTAACTGGGCAAGAAAGGGGGCTCCTGGAGTACCAGTGGGGCTCATTGGGCAACTAAGGGGGTCTTGGACTGCCAAGGGGTCTTGCTAGGCTAGAAAAGGGGTAACTGGGCAAGGAAGGGGGCTCATTGGGCAATGGGGGGGGACTGTTGGGCTAGGAAAGGGTTAACCGGGCAAGGAAGGGGGCTCATTGGGCAATGGGGGGGACTGTGGGGCTAGGAAAGGGTTAACTGGGCAGGGAAGGGGGCTCATTGGGCAATGGGAGGGACTGTTGGGCTAGGAAAGGGTTAACTGGGCAGGGAAGGGGCTCACGGGGTGGGGAAGTGGGCTCTCGTTGGGCAATGAGGGGGCTCGTTGGGCTAGGAAAGAGTTAATTGGGCAACTAAAGGGCTCCTTGGGCAACAACAGGGTCTCGGAGTGCCGAGGGGGCTCGTTGGGCAAGTAAGGAGGCTCCTTGGGCAATGAGGGGGCTCGCCGGGCAAGGAGAGGGGTTCTTGGAGGCCAATGGGCTCGCTGGGGGCCTGTCGGGCAACAAGGGGGCTCCTGGGGCAACAAGGGGGCCCTGAGGGGGCTCATGGGGCAATGAGGAGGCACCTGGGGGGCTCTTGGGGCAATGGGGGGGCCCTGAAGGGGCTTATGGGGCAATGAGGGGGCTCATGGGGTGCTGAGGGGGCTCTTGGGGCAACGAGGAGGCACCTGGGGGGCTCTTGGGGTGCTGAGGGGGTATTCAGGGGATTCTTAGTGCAATGAGGGGGCACCCAGGGGGCTCATGGGGCAACGGGGGGGGCCCTGAAAGGGCTTATGGGGCAATGGGGGGGTATTCAAGAGGCTCTTGGGGCAACGAGGGGGCACCTGGGGGGCTCTTGGGGCAATGAGGGGGCACCCGGGGGCTCATGGGGCAACAAGGGGGGCCCTGAAAGGGCTTATGGGGCAATGGGGGGGTATTCAAGAGGCTCTTGGGGCAACGGGGGGGTATTCAGGGGGCTCTTGGGGCAACGAGGGGGCACCTGGGGGGCTCATGGGGCAACGGGGGGGGCCCTGAAAGGGCTTATGGGGCAATGGGGGGGTATTCAAGAGGCTCTTGGGGCAACAATGGGGCACCTGGGGGGCTCTTGGGGCAACAGGAGGGCACCCGGGGGCTCATGGGGCAACAGGGGGGGGCCCTGAAAGGGCTTATGGGGCAATGGGGGGGTATTTAAGAGGCTCTTGGGGCAATGAGGGGGCACCCGGGGGCTCATGGGGCAACAAGGGGGGCCCTGAAAGGGCTTATGGGGCAATGAGGGGGTATTCAAGAGGCTCTTGGGGCAACGGGGGGGTATTCAGGGGGCTCTTGGGGCAACGAGGGGGCACCCGGGGGCTCATGGGGCAACGAGGGGGGCCCTGAAAGGGCTTATGGGGCAATGGGGGGGTATTCAAGAGGCTCTTGGGGCAACGGGGGGGTATTCAGGGGGCTCTTGGGGCAACGAGGGGGGCCCTGAAAGGGCTTATGGGGCAATGGGGGGGTATTCAAGAGGCTCTTGGGGCAACGGGGGGGTATTCAAGAGGCTCTTGGGGCAACGAGGGGGCACCTGGGGGGCTCTTGGGGCAATGAGGGGGCACCCGGGGGCTCATGGGGCAACGGGGGGGGGGGCCCTGAAAGGGCTTATGGGGCAATGGGGGGTATTCAAGAGGCTCTTGGGGCAACAATGGGGCACCTGGGGGGCTCTTGGGGCAATGGGGGGGTATTCAGGGGGCTCTTGGGGCAACAAGGGGGCACCTGGGGGCTCATGGGGCAATGAGGGGGCTTATAGGGTGCTGAGGGGGCAACGAGGAGGCACCTGGGGGGCTCTTGGGGTGCTGAGGGGGTATTCAGGGGGCTCTTGGTGCAATGAGGGGGCACCCAGGGGGCTCATGGGGCAACGGGGTGGGCCCTGAAAGGGCTTATGGGGCAACGGGGGGGGTATTCAAGAGGCTCTTGGGGCAACGAGGGGGCACCGGGGGGGCTCTTGGGGCAACGAGGGGGCACCCGGGGGCTCATGGGGCAACGGGGTGGGCCCTGAAAGGGCTTATGGGGCAACGGGGGGGTATTCAAGAGGCTCTTGGGGCAACAATGGGGCACCTGGGGGGCTCTTGGGGCAATGGGAGGGCACCCGGGGGCTCATGGGGCAACGGGAGGGCACCCAGGGGCTCATGGGGCAACGGGGGGGGCCCTGAAAGGGCTTATGGGGCAATGGGGGGGTATTCAAGAGGCTCTTGGGGCAACAATGGGGCAACAATGGGGCACCTGGGGGGCTCTTGGGGCAACGAGGGGGCACCCAGGGGGCTCTTGGGGCAATGAGGGGGCACCTGGGGGCTCATGGGGCAATGGGGGAGGCCCTGAAGAGGCTTATGGGGCAATGAGGGGTCTCATGGGGTGCCGAGACGGCAACGATGGGGGCTCTTGGGGCAAGGAGGGTGCCCCCGGGGGGGGGGGGGGGGAGCCGGGAACGCCCCGAAGTCGGCGGGGTGCCCCCCTCCGGGTGGGTGGGCTCTCACCCCCATCTGGTGCAGGACGCTCTCGGTGCCCAGGATGTTGTAACGCTTCTCCCGGTTCTCCTGCGCGTGGTTCCGCGCCCACTGGCTCTTCCCGGAACCCGGCAGCCCCACCATCAGCAGCACCTACGGGTCAGGGGGATGGGGGGTGAGGGACAAGGCCTGGGTGGGGCGTGGGGGCTCCTGGGGTGGGCGAAAAAGAAGAACGCACCTCACATTCCTCGGTGGTTTTGGGAGGGAGGGGAGTACGGACGCGATCTTCCACGGGAACGGCGTGGATAAAGACGTAACCTTCCGGAACGGGATGAAAAGGTTCTTCTTTCTGCCCGAAATTGAGTTCCACCACGCAACTTCGACACAAGACGTGAGGCAGGAGGGCCCTGGCGCCTAACGATTCCTTCCCGACCCGAAACGCCGTTCCCAGTTCTTCTCCGTTTTTAGAAAAGGAAAGTTCCACCGTTTCTTCCCCCTGGAAATCCTACGGAAAAAGGAAAAAAAAAACCCAAAACCAAACGGGCGGCGGTGGAACGCGACGGCAAACGGAGGCGGAACGCGGCAGCGGAACGCGGCGCCGGAACGCGTTGCCGCGTTCCGGCGCCGCGTTCCGCCGCGGCGTTCCTCGGGAGACTCACCGCGAAGCAGCCGATCACGTCGTTTTCCCCAAAGCTCTGACCGAATTCCTGGAATTGGCCGTTTTCCACCTTCAGGCCTCGCCCGTCGTAGCCGTAAGAAAACTCGTCCTCCCCTGGGACGACGTGGGGTGAGGGGATGGGGGTTAGCGGGAATGAGGGGGGGGTGAGGGGGGGGGTTTGGGATGGGGGAGGGGTGTGTTACCGAGCTGGGAGTGGGAGAAATCCACGGACCAGCCCACGCGGAAAAGGGGAACCTCCGCGCTGCCCTCCTTCACCGGGAGGTACTGCGTCACCTGCGGGGAGAGCCGGCGGAGCTGGGCCGGGGGCCGGGAGGGGCCGGGATGTGGGGCGAGGGATGGGGAGGGGAGCTGGGGTGAGGGATGGGGAGGGGAGCTGGGCCGTGGGGTGAGGGATGGGGAGGGGAGCTGGGGTGAGGGATGGGGCCGGGAGCCGGGGTGAGGGATGGGGAGGGGAGCTGGGATGTGGGGTGAGGGATGGGGCCGGGAGCTGGGGTGAGGGATGGGGCCGCGATGTGGGGTGAGGGATGGGGAGGGGAGCTGGGATGTGGGGTGAGGGATGGGGCCGCGATGCGGGGTGAGGGATGGGGCCAGGATGTGGGGTGAGGGATGGGGAGGGGAGCTGGGATGTGGGGTGAGGGATGGGGCCGCGATGCGGGGTGAGGGATGGGGCCAGGATGTGGGGTGAGGGATGGGGAGGGGAGCTGGGATGCGGGGTGAGGGATGGGGCCGGGATGTGGGGTGAGGGATGGGGCCGGGAGCTGGGGTGAGGGATGGGGCCGGGAGCTGGGATGTGGGATGGGGAGGGGAGCTGGGATGTGGGGTGAGGGATGGGGCCGGGAGCCGGGGTGAGGGATGGGGAGGGGTGCTGGGGTGAGGGATGGGGCCGGGAGCCGGGGTGAGGGATGGGGCTGGGAGCCGGGGTGAGGGATGGGGAGGGGAGCTGGGCCAGGGGCCGGGATGTGGGGCAGGAATGGGGCCGGGATGTGGGGTGAGGGATGGGGCTGGGAGCCGAGATGCGGGGCAGGGATGGGGCCGGGAGCTGGGATGTGGGGTGAGGAGATGGGATAGAGAACTGGGATGCGGGACAGGGATGGGGCCAAGATGTGGGGTGAGGGATGGGACCAGGAGCCAGGATGCAGGTGAGGGATGGGGCCGGGATGCAGGTGAGGGATGGGACCGCGAGCCGGGATGCGGGGTGAGGGATGGGGCCGGGATGTGGGGTGAGGGATGGGGAGGGGAGCTGGGATGCGGGGCAGGGATGGAGCCAGGATGTGGGGTGAGGGATGGGGCCGGGAGCCAGGATGCGGGTGAGGGATGGGGCCGGGATGCGGGTGAGGGATGGGATAGAGAACTTGGATGCGGGGCAGCGATGGGGCTGGGATGTGGGGTGAGGGATGGGGCCAGGAGCTGGGATGTGGGGCAAGGGATGGGGCCGGGGTGCAGGATGTGGGGTGAGGAGTTGAGATAGAGAGCTAGGATGCGGGGCGAGGGATGGGGCCAGGAATCGGGATGTGGGGCGAGGGGAGCTGGGATGAAGGACGGGGCCGGGATGTGGGGTGAGGAGTTGGGATGGAGAGCCGGGATGAAGGCGAGGGATGGGGCCGGCATGCGGGGCAGGGATGGGGCTGGGATGCAGGGCGGGGGGTCAGGATACGGGGCGAAGGATGGGAAGTTGGGATGTGGGGTGAGGGATACTTGCCCCTAAAAGCCCTTCCAGGACCCCAAAAAGCCCCAAACTCACCCCAAAAAGCCCTTCCAGGGCCCCAAAAAGCCCCAAACTCGCCCCAAAAAGCCCTTCCAGGGCCCCAAAAAGCCCCAAACTCGCCCCAAAAAGCCCTTCCAGGGCCCCAAAAAGCCCCAAACTCGCCCCAAAAAGCCCTTCCAGGGCCCCAAAAAGCCCCAAACTCACCCCAAAAAGCCCTTCCAGGACCCCAAAAAGCCTCGAACTCACCCCAAAAAGCCCTTCCAGGGCCCCAAAAAGCCCCAAACTCGCCCCAAAAAGCTCTTCCAGGACCCCATAAAGCCCCAAACTCACCCCAAAAAGCCCCAAACTCACCCCAAAAAGCCCTTCCAGGACCCCAAAAAGCCCCAAACTCACCCCAAAAAGCTCTTCCAAGACCCCAAAAAGCCCCAAACTCACCCCAAAAAGCCCCAAACTCACCCCAAAAAGCCCCAAACTCACCCCAAAAAGCCCTTCCAGGGCCCCAAAAAGCCCCAAACTCACCCCAAAAAGCCCTTCCAGGGCCCCCAAAAGCCCCAAACTCACCCCAAAAAGCTCTTCCAGGGCCCCCAAAAGCCTCAAACTCAACCCAAAAAGCTCTTCCAGGGCCCCAAAAGCCCCAAACTCACCCCAAAAAGCCCCAAACTCACCCCAAAAAGCCCTTCCAGAGCCCCAAGCCTGCCTGCCTTGACCTAAAATGCCCCCGAGTCACCCCAAAAAGCCCTTTGGGGCCCCCAAAGGCCCCTGAGTCGCTTACAAATTGTCCTTCGAGGACCCCAAAGCGCCCGAGTTGGCCCAAAAAGCCCCCAGTGTGCCCCAAAAAGGCCTCCAAGAACCCAAAGAGCCCCCAGGGACCCCCAAAACTCTTAACGTGGCCCCAAACGCCCCCAACTCACTCAAAAAACACGTCGAGGATCCCAAAATCCCCCATCACACCCCAAAAATGCCCTAAAAGGACCTCAAGGACCCCAAAAAAGCTTCATTCAGCCACGAAAAGCCCCCAACTCACCCCTAAACGCCCCCCCCCCCCCCCCCAAGGCCCCCAAATGCTCTCCAAGCTCCCCAAAAAGGCCTCCAAGGACCCCCAAGAGTCCTCCAAGGACCCCAAAAGGCCCCCAAAACTCCCCTAAAAGGCCCCCAGGACCCCAAGAAGGCCCCCCGGGGGCCTCCAAGGACCCCAAAAGGCCCCCAAAACTCCCCTAAAAGGTCCCCAGGACCCCAAGAAGGCCCCCCGGGGGCCTCCAAGGACCCCAAAAGGCCCCCAAAACTCCCCTAAAAGGTCCCCAGGACCCCAAGAAGGCCCCCCGGGGGCCTCCAAGGACCCCAAAACTCCCCTAAAAGGCCCCCAGGACCCCAAGAAGGCCCCCCGGGGGCCTCCAAGGACCCCCAAAACTCCCCTAAAAGGCCCCCTGGACCCCAAAAGATCCCTCAAGGGCTTCCAAAAGGCCCCCCCCCCCCAGGACCCCACCTTGGCCTCGAAGCAGACTTTGCCCTTGGTGACGCCGTGGGTGCTGCGGGCGCCGGACCAGAGGGCGGGGAACTTCTCGGCGAAGAGGGGCTGCCCCCCGTAGCGGTCCCGGCTGGCCTTGAAGTGCAGGTCCGAGGTGTCTGAGGGGAGAGGAACCGTCGGCGCCGGCCGCCCCCACACAGCACCCCCGGGAGGGTGGGGGTCGGGTTCGGAGGTGATGGGGAGCTGAGGGTGGCACGGGACCCCAAAGGGCCTCAAACTGCCCCAAATAACCCCAAACACCCCCTCAAATGACCCCAAACCCCCCTGAAATCCCCTCAAACTGCCCCAAATAACCCCAAACGCCCCTGAAATCCCCTCAAACTGCCCCAAATAACCCCAAACGCCCCTCAAATCCCCTCAAACTGCCCCAAATAACCCCAAACCCCCCTCAAATCCCCCCAAAGCCCCTGAAATCCCCTCAAACTGCCCCAAATAACCCCAAACGCCCCTCAAATGGCCCCAAACCTCCCTGAAATCCCCTCAAACTGCCCCAAATAACCCCAAACGCCCCTCAAATCCCCTCAAACTGCCCCAAATAACCCCCAACCCCCCTGAAATCCCCTCAAACACCACTGCAATCCCCCCAAAGTGCCCCAAATAACCCCAAACACCCCTCAAATCCCCCCAAACTGCCCCAAATACCCCTCAAACACCACTGAAATCCCCCCAAAGACCATTAAAATCCCCCCAAACTGCCCCAAATACCCCTCAAATGCCCCCAAACTGCCTCACACTCCCCTGAAATCCCCTCAAACTGCCCCAAATGCCCCTCAAATGCCCCCAAACACCCCTGAAATCCCCCCCAGGTGTCTCAAATCCTCCCCCAAACCACTCCAATCCCCCCCAAATGCCCCTTAAACCACCCCACATCACCCCCAAGTCCCCCTCAACCTCCCCCAAATCCCCTCAAACCCCCTGGAAACGCCCCTCAACCCCCCCCCCCGAACATCTCACATCACCCCAAACGCTCCTTAAACCCCCTCAAACCACCCCAAATCTCCCCCAAACATGCCTCAGACCCCCCAAACACCCCTCACACAGCTTTAAATCACCCCAAATGTGCCTCTAACTTCCCCCAAATGCCCCTCAAATCGCCTCAAACCACCCCAAATACCTAAGACCCCCCAAACATCCCCCAAGTCCCCCTCAAACCCCCCCAAGCCTCCTTCAAACAGCCTCTCAGCCCCCCCAAACACCCCTCAAGTCCCTCTCAAATCGCCTCAAGACCCCCTCAAGTCACCCCAAACACTCCTGAAAAAACTCTCAACCCCCCCAATACCCCTCAAGTCCCCCCCAACACCCCTCAAGTCCCTCTCAAATCACCCCCAGCCCCCTCAAATGCCCCAAAACACCCCTCAAACCTCCCCAACCCACCCTCAAGTCCCTCTCAAATTGCCCCCAGCCCCCCTCAAACCACCCCAAATGCCCCAAAACACCCCTCAATCCCCCCAAACACCCCTCAAATCCCTCTCAAATCACCTGCAGCCCCCCTCAAACCACCCCGAACACCCCTGAAATAACTCTCAGCCCCCAACACCCCTCAACCCCCCACAAATACCCCTCAAACGCCCCCAACACCCCCCAAGTCCCTCTCAAATCGCCCCAAGGCCCCCTCAAACCACCTCAAATCGCCCCAAGCCCCCCTCAAACACCCCTCAAGTCCCTCTCAAATCACCCCCAGTCCCCCTCAAACCACCTCAAATCACCCCAAACGCCCCAAAACACCCCTCAAACCCCCCTCAAGTCCCTCTCAAACCGCCCCAAGCCCCCCTCAAACCCCCCCAAAACACCCCTCAAACACTCCTCAAGTCCCTCTCAAATCGCCCCCAGCCCCCCTCAAACCACCTCAAACCACCCCAAACACCCCTCAAATCCCCCAAACGCCCCTCAAACCCCTCTCAAATCGCCCCAAGCCCCCCTCAAACCCCCCCAAAACACCCCTCAAACCCCCCAAACACCCCTCAAACACTCAAGTCCCTCTCAAATCGCCCCCAGCCCCCCTCAAACCACCTCAAATCACCCCAAACACCCCTCAAATCCCCCAAACGCCCCTCAAACCACCCCAAGCGCCCCGAAACACCCCTCAACCCCCCCAAACACCCCTCAACCCCCTCTCAAATCGCCCCAAGCCCCCCGAAACACCCCTCAACCCCCCCAAACACCCCTCAACCCCCTCTCAAATCGCCCCAAGCCCCCTCAAACCACCTCAAACCCCCCCAAACGCCCCTGAAACACCCCTCAATCCCCCCCAAAGAGCCCCAAACCCCTCCGCCCGCAGCCCCCCCGGGACAGCGCCGGCCCCAGCTCGCCCCACGTACACGTGTCCAGGATGACGACGGTCTCGTCGTCTTCCCCTTCCCTCGGTTCTTCCTCCGGCGGCGGCGGCGACTTGGACCTGGGCGGGCAGCGAGAGCGTGAGGGGAGGGGGCCGTGCGGGGAGGGGGCGGCCGGAGGGGGAGGAAGGCCACGGCCCGCTCACCGGCTGTTGTAGGCCTCCTCGCGGAACTCGTAGTAGGCCCGGCCGTGCTCATCCTTCTCGTCCCGCTGCCTCTTGACGCCGCGTCGTTCCCCATCGGAACCGGCCGGTTTGGACTTGTCGTCCTCGTCCGCTGCGGAGCCGGGGGGGGGGGAGACGGAAAAACACCCGTTTGTACGGGCAGAGGGGAGAACTGCCGGGATTCAGGGCTGAGGTTGGGGCCCAACCGGGGAAAACCCGGACGATCCGCCACCCAAACCTGGCGTTGGATGCTGGGGGAGCCGGTGGTACCACCCGCTGGTACCCAACGGGGGAAACCGGCGCCACTCAGGAGCAAAGCTGGGGGTTTCACGGAGAAACGCTGGAAAAAGCGCCCAATTCCACCCAAAACCACCAAAAAAACCCTCGTAACGTCGCAGCCTGCTGTTCGTTTTGCGCTCCGCTGAACCCAAACTCCACCGAATCCCACCCAAACCGGGCGAAAGGCACAGAAACCGGGACGATAGGTTCCGGCTTTCCGCTGAGCGACACCAAAACCCATCGGTTTTCAGCAAAACGTGGGGGGAAACTCCCCAGATTCCGGCCCCAAACTGAGCGTTTGCCGCTCAGAGAGACCTCGAACCCCCCCCGATTTCTGGGGAAAGGGGGCAAACGGGGGGAAACTCAGCACCAAAATTGGGGGTTTTCCACTGAAAGAGGCACAAAACCCAGATATTTACCAAAACAGGAAAAATTTTAGGAAACTCGTGATCCTACTATGCTTTTTTCTCACTAAGAGAAACCAAAACTCTGTAATTTGTAACAAAACTGAAAAAAAAAAAGATTTAGACGACAAAACTCCAGCCTCAAACTGGTGTCTTATTTCGAAAAACAGCAACGTCCCCTCAGTCCCTCCCAAAAACGCGAAAAACTCCCCCAATTCCAGCCCAAAATTGGGTGTTTTTGTTCAGAAAACAGGAATATCCCCTTCATCTCTCACAAAAACGGGGAAAACTCCCCCAATTTCAGCACAAACTTGGGTGTTTTCATTCAGAAAACAGGAATATCCCCTCCATCTCTCACAAAAATGGGGAAAACTCCCCCAATTCCAGCCCAAAATTGGGTGTTTTTGTTCAGAAAACAGGAATATCCTCTTCATTTCTCCAAAAAACGGGGAAAACTCTCCCAATTCCAGCCCAAAATTGGGTGTTTTTGTTCAGAAAACAGGAATATCCCCTTCATCCCTCCAAAAAACAGGGAAAACTTGCCCAATTTCAGCCCAAAATTGGGTGTTTTCATTCAGAAAACAAGAACATCCCCTTCATCCCTCCAAAAAACAGGGAAAACTTCCCCAATTCCAGCCCAAAATTGGGTGTTTTCATTCAGAAAAGAGAATTATCCCCTTCATCTCTCCAAAAAAAACCAAAAACTCCCCCAATTCCAGCCCAAAATTGGGTGTTTTCATTCAGAAAACAGGAATATCCCCTCCATCTCTCCCAAAAATGGGAAAACTCCCCCAATTCCAGCCCAAAATTGGGTGTTTTCATTCAGAAAACAGGAATATCCCCTCCATCTCTCCAAAAAAATGGAAAAAATCCCCCAATTGCAGCCCAAAATCGGGTGTTTTGCTTCAGAAAACGAGAATATTCCTTCAGTTCCTCCCAAAACCGGGGAAAACTCCCCCAATTCCAACCCAAAACAGGGTGTTTTCATTTAGAAAAGGGGAAAACCCCCTCAGTCCCTCCCAAAACCGGGGAAAACTCCCCCAATTCCAACCCAAAACAGGGTGTTTTCATTTGGAAAAGGGGAAAACCCCCTCAGTCCCTCCCAAAACCTGGGAAAACTCCCCCAATTCCAACCCCCAACTCCCCCCCCACCAGCTTCCACCGCTTCCCGCCCCGGGGAGCCCCGCGGCACCCCCCGCCTGCGCTCGTGGCGCCTCCGAGAGGGGCCCGAGCGACCCCAAAGCCGCCGGCCACCCCCCCCCCATGCATGGACCCCCCCCTCCCCCCAAACCCCCCCAGCCGGGCCCTTCCTCACCCAACGGGGCCAAACCCCGCGAGTGGAGCTCCCGGTGGCTCCAAACCCGCCAGGTTTCGGCAATCCCAGCGCCCAAACCCCCCCAAAAACGGGCGTTCCCCCCTCTTCCCACCCCCCCCACCCCCCCCCCCCGGGGCCCCGGTGATGCCTTCGCCCCGGCTGACGCCCCGGGGCCGTCCCTCGCTGGGAATCTCGTGGAAAACGGGGGTTTTGACCCCAAAAAGGAGCGCTCTGCCCCGTGAGCCCAGCGGGATTCATCCCCAGCTCCCCCCCCCTTTTCCTTCTTTCGCTTAAAAGCGTCTCCAAACCTGCGTTTTTGGGGTTTTGGGGTTTTTTTTTTTTTCCCCGCTCGGCAAACGAACCCGTTTCCAGTGTCCGGCCCCAAACCGGCAGCACAGGGGGAAAATCCTGCTTTTGCCCCGTTTCGCAGCTCCCGAGCGGACGCGGGGGGGAGAGCGGAGGGCTCTGGCCCTGGTGGACCCCCCACCACGAGCGTGGGGCGAGGGGCTCCAGACCCCCCCCCAGAGCAGGGGGATGGGAGGGGAGTGAACCAGGGGGGAGGTGATGGGGTGATGGTGGGAGGGGAGCCAGGGGGTTGGGGGGAGGGGATGTGGGGTCTGGGGGTGCTGTGGGGGGAAGCGGGAGGAGGCGGGTGGGTAACGCTGGGACAGGTTGGGCGGGGGGAAAACACGGGCAGAGCCTCGGGGGAAGCAGGCGGGAGGGGGCCCGGGGGTCCTGCGGCCCCAGGGGGAGGCTGGAATGGGGCTAAAGGGGGAGGGGGGGAGGCCCCGGCCCGGTGGGGAGACTGGAACCGGGCTAAGAAGGATGCCCCGGCCCGGTGGGGAGCCCGGAACCGGGCTAAGGAGGGAGGGGAGGAGACCTCGGCCCGGTGGGGAGGCTGGAACCGGGCTAAGGGGGATGCCCCGGCCCGGTGGGGAGGCCGGAACCGGGCTAAGGAGGGAGGGGAGGAGGCCCCGGCCCGGTGGGGAGACTGGAACCGGGCTAAGGGGGATGCCCCGGCCCGGTGGGGAGGCCGGAATCGGGCTAAGGAGGGAGGGGAGGAGACCCTGGCCCGGTGGGGAGGCTGGAACCGGGCTAAGGAGGGAGGGGAGGAGGCCCCGGCCCGGTGGGGAGGCCGGAACCGGGCTAAGGAGGAGGCCCCGGCCCGGTGGGGAGGCCGGAACCGGGCTAAGGAGGAGGCCCCGGCCCGGGGGAAGCAGGACGGGGGTCCCTCCCGGCGCTTACCGGCCTGCGCGCCTTCCTCCTTGGCCTCAGCAGCGGCGGCTTCGTCCCCGCTGGGTCCTTCCTCCTGCGGCCTCTCGGCTCCGTTCACGCCGCCGCCGCCGCCGCCCTCGGGACATTCGGGCTCCGGCTCCGGTTCCCCTTCCGCCCCCGGCTGCTCCTGCGGCTGCTGCTGCTGTTGTTGTTGTTGCTGCTCCGGCGGTGGCTGCTCCTCCACCGCGGTCTCCTCCGCTGCTTCCACCGCCTCCTCCTCCTCCTCCTCCTCCTCCGGGGGGCCGGGCTGGGCCGCCTCCGCCTCGTCGGGGGCCGCCGCCGCCGCTACTCCCGCCGTGGCGACGGCCGGCTCCTCCTCATCGGCCAGCAGCGCCTCCTCGTCCTCCTCCTCCTCCTCTTCCTCCTCCTCCTCTTCTTCTTCTTCTTCTTCTTCCTCCTCCTCCTCCTCCTCCTCCTCCTCGCCCCCAGCGCCGCGGTGATGCGCGGGGGGGCCGCCGGCCGGCCCCGCTTCCCCGGTGCAGGCCCCAGGCCCGGCGGGGCCTCCTTCCTCGGGCCCAGCCGCCAACATCTCGGCGTCCAGGGCCTCCTGCAGCCGCTGCGCCAGCTCCACCTTCAGGCCGCGGGAATCCAGGCCGCGGCGGCCCAGCTCGGCCCGCAGCTCGGTCACCTTCAGCCGCTTCACGTCCATGGCGACGGCGGGGCGGGCTGGGGAGGAGGGGGGGGGGGGGAAAGGGAAGGGAGGGGAAGCGGAAGCGAGGGCGCGCGTGAGGCGGCGGCGGCGTCGCCGAGGCCGAGCGGCGGGAGGGTCGGGCCTAGGCCCCGGGGCGGGGAAGGGGAGGGAGAGGGAAGGGAAGGGGGAGGGGAAGGCGGGGCCTACGCGAAGGGCCGCGGCCGGGGGGCGCGGAGGGGTGCTGAGCGCCGCGGGCCCTGCCCTCCCCGCTGCCGTCTCTCCGCCGCCGCCTCACGACGCGGCGCCCCCCCCCCTCCTCCTCCTCCTCCTCCACCACCACGCACGGCTCTACGCGCCACCGCGCATGCGCCCGCGCCACCGCGCACGCGCGCCGCCCGCTCCCCCACCCTCTCTTCTGCCCCGAGGCGCGTGCGCGATCTGCGGGAGCTTACGGCGCGCATGCGCGAGCGTCCCGGCGGAGGCCGGCGCATGCGCGGTGCCCGCTTCCCTCCCCGCCAGCCCCACCTACGTGCGCAACGGTCGGTGCGAGCGGCGGGTCCCCCCCCCCCCACTCCCCCTCCCCGCGCGCTGCGCCTATTTTGTCATTGGCCGCGCCGCGCCCTATCGGAAGGCGGCGAGGGCGCGGGGCGCCGGGTTCTGCCTAGCGACGGGCCGAGCTCGTTTCCTATTGGAGGAGCGCCCCCCTCGCTCGCTTTCCCGCCCGCCGGGCTGCGGCGGCCATTTTGACCCGGTGCCTCAGCGCGGGGGCGGGCGAGGCCGGGCCGGGGGGGGCTCCCGATACCGGGCTGGTCACGGTGAACGGGCGGACGGGGGCGTGAGAAATCCCCCGAAGCCGCCCGTTTGCGCTGCACGAACGCCTGTAAGGCGGTCGTTTTCCGTGAGGCGCAGGATGGCGCGAAGCTCCCGGTGAGCGAGCTCCAACCCGCCGCAGGGGCACCGGGAGGGGAACGTCCACCCCCGGCGGGTCCCCGCGGCGCCGCTGCCGGCTCCCGCGGCGGGGCGGGGCCGTGAGGGGAAAGCGGCTGCGGGCCCACCGGGGAGGGGGGGGCTGTGGTGCCTCGGGGATGTCCCGGAGGCACGCAGGAACCATTCGCCTTTAATGACCCTTAACGAGCTGCTGCAATAAAGCGAAGCGCAACCGGATGACACCCCCCCCCGGTGACCGGCCCCGCCGCCTCCCGCCACAACCAAGCCCAGGGATCGCGTGCGCATGCGCCGCGCCCCTCAGCGCGCTGCACGCGCGCTGCCTTTTCCCGCCTTTTCTCCCCTGGCCGCCGGGGCGCACGCGCCTGCCTGCCCTTCCCAGCATGCCCCGCGGCCTATTTAAAGGCGCGGGCGGCCGCGGGGCGACCATTTTGTCGCTGCAGCCAGGGCGGGTGGGTGAGTGCGGGGAGACGCTCCGCCTCAGCGCGTTGGTGGGGGTGGGGGGGTCTCGGGGCTGGCGCGGAGAGGGGCGAGACCCTTCCTGTGCCCGTCTCCTTCCTCCCTGAGGCGTTGGGGGTTCTCCCGTATCGCCGCGGGATCTCCTTCGCGGAGCCGCCATTTTGTGCCTCTCCCTGAGGCGAGGCCATTTTCCCGCGCGCGGGAGGCCCCGCCGTGGCATGGGGGGGGGGGGGGCGCTGCTCAGTGATGAGCTTGCACAGACCTGTACTGAGGGCGCGGTGATGGGTTGTAGCGACTGAGGAGAGCGGCCGCCACCCACCCTCCTTCGGGCTCTCCCCGTACACGCTTTTTCCCTGCCTCACGCTGGTGTTTTTTCGCCTTTTTCCAGGTTTTTAGCCCTCGCCATGGAACTCCGGCCGCGGGTGAGTGCGTGCGCCGCCCGGCGGGGGGGTTGTGCTCGGGACTGCGGCGGGTGAGCGCCCCGCGGGCGCGGCAGGGATGAGCCCACGGAACTCTCTCTTACCGACTGCCCCGTGGAGGAGCTGCTGATCCGCTCCTGAGCCCCCCGGGGGGCGCCGCTGGGTACCGGGATGTGTGTGTGTGTGTGGGAGGGGGGATCACCCTGCGCGTGGAGCCCCTTCCTCACCCGCTTTTCCTTTCGCAGCCGTGGGAGCGGTCACGGGTGGGCGGCAGCTGCGGCCCAGGTGAGCTCGGTGAGGGAAACGCGGGCTTTTCACCCCAAAAAACCTCATCCCCGGGGTGCTGCCCCCGGAGGGAGGGAGAATGGACCCTCCACCCCACCCGTGACGCCCGTGGGGGGGGGGGGGTTGGGGGGTTGGTTACCCCCTTTTTCTCGGCGGTCGGTGACGATCGCCACGGACAAGCATATGGCTGAGGCCCTGATGCCACCCACCCGCTGAGACCCGCCGGGCGCTGGGGGCGGGGCCTCGCTGCGCTCATTACCGCTAATTAACCCGCCTTAATGACCTTTCCGCAGCCGGGGGGGGGGCCGGAGTGACCCCCCCTTGAGCCCCAAACCGCCCGGATTTCACCCGAAAACTTGCAGCGGCCCCTCCACCCGGCCCCGTGGGTGCCCCCTCCCCACGCAGGTGAGCCCCCTTACCCCCCCGCGCGGCCCCCACCCCCTCCCCCCCCCGCCCGGTCCGAAGCGATGACCCCCCCGGGCTGGACGACGCGTGTCCCATGGCAGCTCCGTTACCAAAGCCCTGATCGGACCGTGGCTTCAGCGCCCGCCCCCGGGGGGGGTGGGTTCCCCCTTTCCGTGACACTCCCCCCCCCCCCTTCCTCCCGTTGTCTCTCCGCAGCCCCCGCGGCCCCCCATGAGGACACCCCCGCGCGTCTGACCCCCCCCCGCACGCCAGAACCTGCCAAGGTTGAACCCACTGGGGACGGCGGGGGGGACAGGGGGACGCCTCGTCCCGAGTGGACGGTCTGAGGGGGCCTGGGGGAGGGGGGGCGTGGGGTCACCGCCGCGGGGGGGGGGCACCCGCTGACCACACCCCCCCCCCCCTTTGTCCTTCCGCAGGGACGGGACCGGCGGGGCCGCGGGAACCAGGTCAGCGCCCCCTCCCCACCGGGGTCCCGAGCGGGTGTGCCTGCCCGTGGGTGGGGGTCGCAGGAGCCCCCCCCGCGCGGTGGGGAGGGGTCCCCGGGGGGGTGATGACCCCAGGAATCTCGTTCGGCTGAGCCGCGCTGCTGAGATGCACATGGCTGACCCCGGGGGGGGGGGGGGGGGGGGGGGGCTGTGTGACACCCCCCGACCCCCCCCCCCACCCCCTGACCCCCCGTGTCCCCGCAGGGCGTGGCCGAGGGACCCTGACACACTCCTGGTAGGTTGGTGATGCGGTGGTGACGTCACGATGACGTCAGAGCCCCCGTCTCGGTGATGATGCGAACTAGCTCACTTTGACCCTGAAAACACC
>JAQBHY010000132.1:0-25728 GCA_027574665.1 Rhynochetos jubatus
AGAGACGGCCTGTCCTTGTCCCTGTCACCCACAGCCACCATCACCCACAGTGACAGCCTGTCCCTGTCACCCAGGGCCACTGTCACCCTGACACATAGCCTGTCACCCACAGCCACCAACACCACAGGTGACAGCCTGTCCCTGTCACCCATGGGCCACTGTCACCCACAGTGACAGCCCACCCTTGTCACCCAGAGCCAGTCACCCCTGACAGCCTATCACCCATGGCCACCACCATGCACAGCGACGGCCTGTATCTGTCACCCCTGGCAATTGTCACCCTGAGAGACAGCCTGTGCCTGTCACCCACAGTGACAGCCTGTGCCTGTCACCTACAGTGACAACCCTGTCACTCACAACCACTCTCACCCACACTGACAACCTGTCCCTGTCACCCATAGCAACCAACACCCATGGTGACAGCCTGTCCCTGTCACCTACAGCCGCTGTCACCCACACTGACAACCCTGTCATCCACAGCAACCAACACCCATGGTGACAGCCTGTCCCTGTCACCTACAGCCACTGCTGAGAGACAGCCCTGTAACTCACAGCAACCAACACCCCATGGTGACAGCCTGTCCTGTCACCTACAGCCACTGTCACCCACAGTGACAGCCCTGTCACCCACAGCAACCAACCACCCATGGTGACAGCCTGTCCCTGTCACCTACAGCCGCTGTCACCCTGAGAGACAGCCCTGTAACTCACAGCAACCAACACCCATGGTGACAGCCTGTCCCTGTCACCTACAGCCGCTGTCACCCACAGTGACAGCCCTGTCACCCACAGCAACCAACACCCACGCTGACAGCCTGTCCCTGTCACCTACAGCCGCTGTCACCCACACTGACAACCCTGTCACCCACAACCAGACACCCACGCTGACAGCCTGTCCCTGTCACCCAGGGCCACTGTCACCCTGAGAGACAGCCCTGTAACTCACAGCAACCAACACCCATGGTGACAGCCTGTCCCTGTCATCTACAGCCGCTGTCACCCACAGTGACAGCCCTGTCACCCACAGCAACCAACACCCACGCTGACAGCCTGTCCCTGTCACCTACAGCCACTGTCACCCTGAGAGACAGCCCTGTAACTCACAGCACCACACCCATGGTGACAGCCTGTCCCTGTCACCTACAGCCGCTGTCACCCACAGTGACAACCCTGTCACCCACAGCAACCAACACCCACGCTGACAGCCTGTCCCTGTCACCCAGGGCCACTGTCACCCACAGTGACAACCCTGTCACCCACAGCAACCAACACCCATGGTGACAGCCTGTCCCTGTCACCTACAGCCGCTGTCACCCTGAGAGACAACCCTGTCACCCACAGCAACCAACACCCACGGTGACAGCCTGTCCCTGTCACCCAGGGCCACTGTCACCCACAGTGACAACCCTGTCACCCACAGCAACCAACACCCACGGTGACAGCCCGTCCCTGTCACCCACAGTACCTTGTCACCAGGGTGACAGCCCCACCCCGCCATCCCCAGTCAGTGTCCCCTGCTGCTGCAGGGTGTCACCACCACGTCACCATTTCAAACCTCTGTCCCCAGCCCCCCGTGTCCCCCAGCGATGTCACCATGGGGGTGTCCAGTTTCGGGTGACACCCAGGGCAGCCTCTGGCAGGGTGCCAACACCCTGGGGCGTACGGGGACACAGTGACGTGGGGATGGGGGACACGGGGATGTGGGGACATGGGGGACCGGGTGGCCATGGGGTCACGGGGGGCACAGGCACAGAGGGCCAGGGGGCCACGGGGCCACCTGAGCAGAGGGACAGGGGACACAGCGGGGACACGGCGTTGTTTGAGCCCGGGGAGGGGACACAGGGCCTGTGCCCCCCCCCCCGAGGTGGCCCCACGTCCCAGAGACCCCTGTGCCCCCGAGGGGTCCCCATGGTGTCCCCGTGCCCCCTATGCCTCCCCTTGGCCCCCCAAGGACCCCAAGATCCTGTGACACCCCTCCCCCCCCCCCCGCCCGGCTGAACCTCTACCCCCATTCCACCACACACGCAGGGCCCCGCCCCCCGACGCGGCCCCGCCCACCTCCGAGGCTCCGCCTCCGCCTCGCTCCTCGCCTCGCGGCCCACGCGGAGCCGTTCCCCTGCCCACAGCGGCGCCCTCACGGCAAGCTCATTGGCTGCCTCCGCCGTCACTCCGCGCTTCCGCTTCCCATTGGCCGCAGTCCGTCAGGCGTTCATGTTGCCCCGGAAACGTAGAGAGCAGGGAGAGGCGAGGGCGGGGGCGGACCGGTCGGGCCCCCAGGCCCTGATTGGCTGGTTGCCACCACCCGCGCTGCGGCGATTGGCGGCGGCGCGGGCCACGCCCGCCAGGTGAAGGGACGGATCACGTGGGGGGACCGGGGCAGCGGCGGGAGCGGCGGCGGCGGCGGAGCAGCGGGTGGCCATGAAGCACTACGAGGTGAGGCGGCGCAGCCCGCCACGGCGCCGGCGCGGCGCCGGCACGGCCCCGGCCCCGGCCCCACCTGCGGCTCCCCCACACGGCCCGGCCCCGGCCCATCGACCCCTCGCTGTTCCCTGCGGGCCGACGCGAGCATTCCGCGCATGCGCCGGAGGCCCGGGGCCGCACCACTGCGCATGCGCGCGGCGGCGCGCGGGGCTGCTGCTACCAGCGGGGAGGGGGCGTGGGGGGGAAGCGGCTCGGTGTGCGCATGCGCCGCAGGACGGCGCGGGGTGCGGGTGACCGCGCGTGCGCAGCAAGACAACACACCCTACCACACATACCCCCCCCATGCCCGCGCATGCGCAGCGGGGGTGGGGGGGGTGCGTACGCACGCGCAGTGGAGGGTGCGAGGGCGCGGTCTGGGCCGGCCGGTCCCGCCGGCGGGGCCTTGTGCCTGCGGTGGGGCCCGGCCCGGTTCAGCGGGGCCCGGGCTGACTTGGCAGGGCACGGCCGCGCCCCTGGGCCCCTCCTGCCGTGCCCCGGGCCCGCCGGGCCCCTGCCCGGGCCTGTCATGGCCGCGCCTCGCCGCGCTGGCGCCGCTCACGCCCTGCCGCGTCAGCCGTGAGGGGGCGACGGGCAGCCGCGACGGTAACCGAGACGGTAACCGAGACGGTAACCGAGACGGTAACCGAGACGGTAACGGGGCGTGCAGGCCGCCCGCCGCCCCCCGGCCCGCGCAGGAGACGAGCGCGGGTGTCACCCCCGGGGCGGCGGGGGGCTCGGTGCCCCCTCAGGCACGGCGCCGGGGGGGTCCCTGCTGCCCCTCCCCGGCGGGGATGAGCCTCGTGCCTGCACCGGCAGCGCTCACCCCCCCCCGCCCCCCCCGGTGGGACGCCATGGGCGGGGGGCTGGGCGGGCGGCTCCTGCCCGCGGCGCTGCCGGCCCCCGGCCTGCCCGGCCCGCCGGGGGGGCAGCGAGCAGCGCCCCCGCGTGGTGCCCCCGACCCCCCCCGGGGGCCGCAGTGACACCGTCACGGCCCCCGCGCCCCGGTGGGAGGGACCCCAGCCCCCGGGGGGCCCCGTCCCGGCCGTGGCAGCGGGAGGGGCTGGGCCGCGGGCGGATGCCCGGCATAGTTTGGCGGTGACGGGGCGACGCCGCCGCGGGTGGGGACGCGGCCTCGGGGGGGGGGGAAGGAAGAGCCAAAATAAACCTTCCCCCCCCCCGGCCCTGTCTCCGTCACCACGGTACCCACGCGCCTCGATTGGCATGTCCAGGATGGCCCGTGGGGTGTCACACCCGCAGTCCCCCTGCGGTGACAGCCCCTGTCCCTGGCGAGGTGCCACGAGGTGACCCACCCCCGTCACCGCCGGGGTGGCACGTGGTGACAGCCCCTGTCCCTGGCGGGGTGCCACGGGGTGACCCACCCCCGTCACCGCCGGGGGTGGCACGTTGTGACAGTCCCTGTCCCTGGTGGGGGGTGCCACGGCGGTGACCCACGCCCATCACCACCTGGGTGGCACGTTGTGACAGTCCCTGTCCCCATCGGTGTCCTGGGGGTGACGTACCCCCGTCCCTGGGGGGTGCCACGGGGTGACCCACCCCTGTCACCGCCGGGGTGGCACATTGTGACAGCCCCTGTCCCTGGTGGGGGGTGCCACGGGGTGACCCACCCCCCGTCACCGCCGGGGTGGCACGTGGTGACAGCCCCTGTCCCTGGGGGGGTGCCACGGGGTGACCCACCCCCGTCACCGCCGGGGTGGCACGTTGTGACAGTCCCTGTCCCTGGTGGGGGGTGCCACGGGGTGACCCACGCCCGTCACCACCTGGGTGGCACGTTGTGACAGTCCCTGTCCCCATCGGTGTCCTGGGGGTGACGTACCCCCGTCCCTGGGGGGTGCCACGGGGTGACCCACCCCCGTCACCGCCCGGGGTGGCACATTGTGACAGCCCCTGTCCCTGGGGCGGGGTGCCACGGGGTGACCCACCCCCGTCACCGCCAGGGTGGCACGTTGTGACAGCCCCTGTCACTGGCGGGGTGCCACGGGGTGACCCACCCCCCCGTCACCGCCGGGGTGGCACGTTGTGACAGCCCCTGTCCCTGGTGGGGGGTGCCACGGGGTGACCCACCCCCGTCACCGCCGGGGTGGCACATGGTGACAGCCCCTGTCCCCATCGGTGTCCTGGGGGTGACCCACCCCCGTCCGTGCTGGGGTGTCACGGGGTGACATACCCCGGTCCCCAGCATGGTGTCCCCCCGGCTGACAAACCCCTGTCCCCGTTGCGGTGCCACAGGGTGACACAGACCTGTCCGTCCCCCCCCCCCCGGGTGACACCCAGCCGCGTGGCTGCGCTTCGGCCAGGCCTGTCCTACCCTGGTGGCACTGAGGGCCTCGGGGACCGGGGGGCGTTGGGGGGGCCCAGCCTTACCTCCTGCCTGTGCCGCGCTCCTGTCCCCTCCGTCCTGTCCCCTCCGTCCCCGCTGGCCACCAGTCCCCTCCCCCCCCCCAGTCACCGGGTGCCTCTGTCCCTCCCTTGGCCACCTCCAGGGCCACCTCCAGGGCCACCAGGGCCAAGAGCCACCCCGGGGTGGGGGGGAGGGTTATATTTAGCCGCTCCCTGGGGACCGATCGGGTTTCGGCTGGGTGCGCCGGCGTCCCCGCGGTGTCCCCGGGGGCCAGTGACATGGAGGGAGCGGGATTGCCCCGCGAGGGGGGCCAGGTGTCCCCGTCCCCCATCCTGGGGCTGTGGCGCCAGGCTCCCCCCGCCAAGAAGGTGAAGAGAGCCGTCGTCTTCTTCGAGGTGGAGATCCTGGATGCTCGGACGCGGGAGAAGCTCTGCTTCCTCGATAAGGTACCTGGAGGGGCGGGGTACGCCCCCCCGCTGCGCCTTGTCCCCTGTCCCCCGGGCTGGGGGGCTGGGAGGGGGGAAACTGAGGCAGGGGTGCCCCGGCAGCCCCCTCACCGCTGTCGGTTGCCCGCAGGTGGAGCCCCACGCCACCGTCGCCGAGATCAAGAGCCTCTTCACCAAGGCCTGTACGTATGGATGGGGACAGGGACGGGGACGGGGACCCTCCGCTGGGGACCCTCCGTGGGGTGCTGGGGACCCATCACGGGGCCATCGCGGTGACCAGGGACCCGTCATGAGGCTTTGGGGAACCTCATCGTGGCCAAGGACCCAACGTGGGGTCATGGGGACACCCCTCATGGGGTGTGGGGACCCTTGTCCCAGCTGGGGACTGGTCACAGGGCCATCGTGGTCAGCACCGTGGCTGGGGACCCATCATGGGGCCTTGGGGACCCTTGTCGTGGCTGGGGACCCCCGTCACAGGGTGATGGGGACCCTGGTTGCACTTGGGGACCCGTCACAGGGCCATCGTTGTCACCATTGTTGCTGGGGACCCGTCACAGGGCTGTGTGGTTCCCATCGCGGCTTGGGGACACGGCTGTCATGGTCCCCATCACGGCTGGGGACGTGTCACAGGGCTGTGGAGACCCCCGCTGTGACCAGGGGGTGAGGGGACCCCCATCGTGACAAAGGACCTGTCACGGGGCCTTGGGCACCCCCGTTGCAGATGGGCACCCATGCCGGGGCCGTGGGGACCTGTCCCGTGGCGGTGGGGACCCCTGTCATGTCTGGGGACCCTTCGTGGGGACATTGTGGTCCCCATAGTGACCGGGGGGCCCATGGCGGGGACCCCTATCATGACCAGGGACCTGTCATGGGGCCATGGGGACCCCCGTCACAGCCAGGGACAGTCCCCATCGTGCCCAGGGACCCACGATGGCACTGTGGGACCCTCCTTGTCACCTGTGCGGCACCCTGGGGACCCCCTGGTGACCGGGTCCCCGCCCCGGTGCCATCGCTGTCCCCAGCGCAGCCGTGTCCCCGCGGTGCCACCGACACCGTCCCTTCTCTCCCGCAGATCCCCAGTGGTACCCGGCCAGACAGTCCCTGCGCCTGGACCCCAGTGAGTGCCACGGGGGGGGGCGTCCCCGGGGGGTCCCCGGGGGGTCCCCAGCCCGGCGGGTGGTGGTCACCTGGGAGTGTCCCCGCAGAGGGCAGGTCCCTGAAGGACGAGGATGTGCTGCAGAGCCTGCCCGTCGGCACCACCGCCACCTTCTACTTCCGCGACCTGGGGGCCCAGATCAGCTGGGTGACGGTGAGCCCTCCGCCGCCCCGGGTGTCCCCCGTCCCTCTGTCCCTCCATCCCTCCGCCGCCCTGGGTGTCCCCCGTCCCTCTGTCCCTCCATCCCTCTGCCGCCCCGGGTGTCCCCCGTCCCTCTGCCACTCTGAGTGTCCCCCGTCCCTCTGCCACCCCGGGTGTCCCCCATCCCTCTGTCCCTCCATCCCTCTGCCGCCCCAGGTGTCCCCCATCCCTCCGCTGCCCCGGGTGTCCCCCCGGTCCCTCCGCCGCCCCGGGTGTCCCCGGTCCCTCTGTCCCTCCATCCCTCCGCTGCTCCGGGTGTCCCCAGTCCCTCTGTCCCTCCATCCCTCTGCCGCCCCGGGTGTCCCTGGTCCCTCTGCCGCTCCGGGTGTCCCCCATCCCTCTGTCCCTCCATCCCTCCACCACCCCAGGTGTCCCCGGTCCCTCTGTCCCTCCATCCCTCTGCCGCCCCGGGTGTCCCCCGTCCCTCTGTCCCTCCATCCCTCCACCACCCAGGGTGTCCCCGGTCCCTCCGCCACACTGGGTGTCCCCGGTCCCTCTGCTGCTCCGGGTGTCCCCCGTCCCTCTGTCCCTCCATCCCTCCACCACCCAGGGTGTCCCCGGTCCCTCCGCCGCCCCGGGTGTCCCCGGTCCCTCTGCCGCTCCGGGTGTCCCCCGTCCCTCTGTCCCTCCATCCCTCCGCCGCTCCGGGTGTCTCCGGTCCCTCTGTCCCTCCATCCCTCCACCGCCCCGGGTGTCCCCTGTCCCTCCGCCACCCCGGGTGTCCCCGGTCCCTTTGCCACTCCGGGTGTCCCCGGTCATTCTGTTCCTCCATCCCTCCGCCGCCCCGGGTGTCCCCGGTCATTCTGTCCCTCCATCCCTCCACCGCCCCGGGTGTCCCCGGTTCCTCTGTCCCTCCATCCCTCCGCCGCCCCGGGTGTCCCCGGTCCCTTTGCCACTCCGGGTGTCCCTGGTCATTCTGTCCCTCCATCCCTCCACCACCCCGGGTGTCCCCCGTCCCTCCGCCACCCCGGGTGTCCCCGGTCATTCTGTCCCTCCATCCCTCCACCGGTCCAGGTGTCTCTGGTCCCTCTGTCCCTCCATCCCTCTGCCACTCCATGTGTCCCCCATCTCTCTGTCACTCCAGGTGTCCCCAGTCCTTCTGTCCCTCCGTCCCTCCACCACTCTGGGTGTCCCTCTGTCCCTCTGTCTGTCCCCGTACTGCCATCTCTCTGTCCCTCAGCTGTCCCTCGGTGGCCCTGTATCCCTCTGTCTGCTCCTGCCTGTCCCTGCCCGTGTCCCTCTGTCCCTCCCTCCAGTGGCACCGCTGTCCCCGTGCCCCTCCAGCCTTCATCCGTCCCTCTGTCTGTCCCCGTGTCCCTCTGTCCCTCAGCCCCCGCATTCCTGTGTCCCTCTGTCTGCCCCCGTGACCCTCTGTCCCTCAGCCCCCCCATCCCCGTGTCCCTCTGTCTGTCCCCGTGTCCCTCTGTCCCTCAGCCCGCCCATCCCCGTGTCCCTCTGTCTGTCCCCGTGTCCCTCTGTCCCTCAGCCCCCCCATCCCCGTGTCCCTCTCTCTGTCCCCGTGTCCCTCTGTCCCTCAGCCCCCCATCCCCGTGTCCCTCTGTCTGTCCCCGTGTCCCTCTGTCCCTCAGCCCCCCCATCCCCGTGTCCCTCTGTCTGTCCCCGTGTCCCTCTGTCCCTCAGCTCCCTCATCCCCGTGTCCCTCTCTCTGTCCCTGTGTCCCTCTGTCCCTCAGCCCCCCCATCCCCGTGTCACTCTGTCTGTCCCCATGTCCCTCTGTCCCTCAGCCCCCCATCCCCGTGTCCCTCTCTCTGTCCCTGTGTCCCTCTGTCCCTCAGCCCCCCATCCCCGTGTCACTCTCTCTGTCCCCGTGTCCCTCTGTCCCCACATCCCTCTGTCCCTCAGCCCCCCCATCCCCGTGTCCCTCTGTCTGTCCCCATGCCCCTCTGTCCCTCAGCCCCCCCATCCCCGTGTCCCTCTGTCTGTCCCCGTGTCCCTCTGTCCCCACGTCCCTCTGTCCCCACGTCCCTCTGTCCCTCAGCCCCCCCATCCCCGTGTCACTCTCTCTGTCCCCGTGTCCCTCTGTCCCTCAGCCCCCCCATCCCCGTGTCCCTCTGTCTGTCCCCGTGTCCCTCTGTCCCTCAGCCCCCCATCCCCGTGTCACTCTCTCTGTCCCCGTGTCCCTCTGTCCCTCAGCCTCCCATCCCCGTGTCACTCTCTCTGTCCCCGTGTCCCTCTGTCCCTCAGCCCCCCATCCCCGTGTCACTCTCTCTGTCCCCGTGTCCCTCTGTCCCTCAGCCCCCCCATCCCCGTGTCCCTCTGTCTGTCCCCGTGTCCCTCTGTCCCTCAGCTCCCCCATCCCCGTGTCACTCTCTCTGTCCCCGTGTCCCTCTGTCCCCACATCCCTCTGTCCCTCAGCCCCCATCCCTCTGTCCACGTGTCCATCCCTGCCTCCCTCCGTGTTCCTCTGTCCCTCCAGCCCCCCCTTTCCCCCACCTCATCCACCCTCTGCGTGTCCCTCGTCCCCCCGGGTGTCACGGTGCCCCCCCAGGAGCCCCCCCTCACCCCCCGCCCCCCCAGGTGTTCCTGACGGAGTACGCGGGGCCGCTGCTCATCTACCTGCTCTTCTACTTCCGCGTCCCCTTCCTCTACGGGCCCCGCTACGACTTCACCGCCAGCCGCCACCCCGTCGTGCAGTCAGTGGGGGCGGGGGGCGCGGGGGGGGGCGGGGGTCGCCCCAGAGGGGCTGGGGGTTGTGGGGCGGGAACCAGGGAGCTGCACTGGGGCTTAGATGGGGGAGGGGGGGTGAATTTGGGGGTCATAGGCCATGGGGGGGGTTGGGCTGGGGGGGTTGGGGGTGCTAACACCTGCGGGGCTGCTCGGGGGGGGGCAGGTTGGGCCATGCGGGGGGGTTCGTGGGGCTCAACTCGGGGTCCTGGCACCTGGGGGGGCTGCCCTGGGGGGCTCAAGGAGCGGGGGGCGGGCTGCTTTGAGAGAGGCTGAACTGGGGGGGTCTTGAGACTGGGGGGTGCTGCTGTAGGGGGGCTCAGGGGGATGCTCTGAGGGGCCTGAATTAGGGGCCGGCATATGTGGGGGGCCTGTCCTGGGGGCTGCACTGGGGGTCGTTGGACAGGTGGGGGGGGCTGATTTGGTGGTCCTGAGGCCTGGGGGGGGGTTCTGGGCCTGGAGGGGGGGGTCCTGCACCCCCAAGGACGATAGCGGGAGGACACTGGGGGACAAGAGCCAGCACGAGCGGGGACAGAGGGGCGTGAGGGTCCCCCTGGGGGCACATCCCTGTGTCCCCTCCATGTGCCCATGTCCCCTCGTGCCCCCCCATGTCCCCCCGTGCCCCCCCAGCCTGGCGTGCTGCTGTCACTCCTTCCACTACGTCAAGCGCCTGCTGGAGACGCTCTTCGTCCACCGCTTCTCCCACGGCACCATGCCGCTGCGCAACATCTTCAAGGTGCCCCCCCGGCCCCCCGCTGGCCCCTCCCCGGCCCCACTGCGGCCGGGACCCCGGCACCCCCCGCCGTCCCCTCCCTGTCCCCACCACAGCTGGGCCCCCCGGCACCCCCCCCCCCGCGTCCCTTTGGCCCCCCCCCAACACCCGCACGGGAACACCCGCGGGCCCTGGGCGCTGGCATCCGGCGGTCCCCGGGTGCCCCCCCAGTGTCCCCACGTGTCCCCCCAGTGTCCCCACGTGTCCCCAGCACCCCCCCACTTCCCCCCAGAACTGCACCTACTACTGGGGCTTCGCCGCCTGGATGGCCTATTACATCAACCACCCGCTGTACACCCCCCCCGGTGAGTGTCACCCCCCTGTCACATCAGCCACCCGCTGTGCACCCCCCCCGGTGAGTGTCACCCCCCCGTCACATCAGCCACCCGCTGTGCACCCCCCCCGGTGAGTGTCACCCCCCCGTCACATCAGCCACCCACTGTGCACCCCCCCCCGGTGAGTGTCACCCCCCGCCACCCCCCGTCACATCAGCCACCCGCTGTGCACCCCCCCTGGTGAGTGTCACCCCCTGCCACCCCCCGTCACATCAGCCACCCGCTGTGCACCCCCCCCGGTGAGTGTCACCCCCCCGTCACATCAGCCACCCGCTGTGCACCCCCCCCGGTGAGTGTCACCCCCCGCCACCCCCCGTCACATCAGCCACCCGCTGTACAACCCCCTGGTGTGCGTCACCCCCCGCCACCCCCCGTCACATCAGCCACCCGCTGTGCACCCCCCCTGGTGAGTGTCACCTCCCGCCACCCCCCGTCACATCAACCACCCACTGATCCCCCTCCCCCCCAGTCACTGTCCCCTGTCCCATCCCCCCCCGTGGGAACACTGTGGTGGGGGCTGTTGGTGTCCCTGACCCGCCCCCCCCCGTGTCCCCTCCTGTCCCCATGTCCCCTGTGGGGACACTGTGATGGGGGGGTTGGTGTCCCTGACCTGCCCCCCCCCCCCCCCCGTGTCCCCCAGCCTATGGTGACGAGCAGGTGAAGCTGGCACTCGCTGTCTTCCTGGTGGGTGCTGGGGGGACATGGGGTGCTGGGGGGGGACATGGGGTGCTGGGGGGGCCATGGGGTGCTGGGGGGACATGGGGTGCTGGGGGGGCCATGGGGTGCTGGGGGGGACACAGGGTGCTGGGAGAGGGACGTGGGGTGCTGGGGGGGCCATGGGGTGCTGGGGGGCCATGGGGTGCTGGGAGAGGGATGTGGGGTGCTGGGGGGGGACATGGGGTGCTGGGGGGCCATGGGGTGCTGGGGGGGGCACAGGGTGCTGGGGGGTCATGGGGTGCTGGGGGGACATGTGGGTGCTGGGGGGGACATATGGGTGCTGGGAGAGGGACGTGGGGTGCTGGGGGGGCCATGGGGTGCTGGGGGGACATATGGGTGCTGGGAGAGGGACGTGGGGTGCTGGGGAGGCCATGGGGTGCTGGGGGAGGGGCAGATGGGGCAGGTGGGTGCTGGGAGGAGGCGTGGGGTGCTGCGGGATGCAGGTGGGTGGGACAGCTGGGGGGACACTGGGATGCAGGGGGGCAGAGGTGGGTGTCGGGGGCGGGTCTGGGGGCCACCTGCAGCTCAGAGATCTCCCCCCCCCCCCCCCCCCAGTTCTGCCAACTCGGCAACTTCTCCATCCACGTGGCGCTGCGGAACCTGCGCCCCGCTGGTGAGGGGGGGGGCGCGGGGGGCGTTGGGACGTGGGGAGGGGTGTGGGGGACACAGGGACACGGGGGGGCACAGCGGGCGCAGGGCTACGCGTGTCCCTTGGGAGGTGCTTGGGGGGGGCACACGGGGGGGCTGCGCACACAAATTTGGGGGGGGGGCACGCACAGGGCACGTGGCAACACGTGTGTGACAGCACCCACGGGGGGGGCGGGGGGGCATGTGACAGGGCAGGGGCACACGCGCGTGAGGGGGCACCGCGCGGGCACACGGGCACGCACACGCGTGTGGGAGGGCACACGGGCTGGGGGGGGGGGGCACAGGGAGGGCCGGTGGGGGGGCACAGCACCGGGGGGGGCACACACGTGTACACGTGTGCCGCGCGTGTGCCGCGACAGGCTCCAAGACCCGGAAGATCCCGTACCCCACCCGCAACCCCTTCACCTGGCTCTTCCTCCTCGTCTCCTGCCCCAACTACACCTACGAGGTGGGGGGGGCGCCGCGGGGGGCGGGGGGGTGACACCTCGCGGGGGACAGGGGGGTGACACCGCGTGGGGGACGGGGGGGTGACACCACGCGGGGGGCGGTGGGGTGACACCACACGGTGGGGCACAGGGGGACAGGGAGGGGGGTGAGTGCCCCGTGGGGAGCTGCCCCCCCCTAACGGGTGCTGCCCCCCCTCCATGGGGGCTGCCCCCCCCCCCCCCCCCAGGTCGGGTCCTGGATCGGCTTCACCATCATGACACAGTGTCTGCCCGGTGAGCGGGGGGGCACCGGGGGGGGTTACACGGGGAGGGGGCACTTGGGGGGGGCGTTGTGGGGGGGCGGTGCTCGCCCTGGGGAGGGGGCACCCTGGGTTGTCCCCATGGCCCCTGCCCCGCCACACACATCCCATGTGCCACCCTGGGGTCAGTGTCCCACCCCGGCTGCCCACGTACCCCTGGGGTCCCCGTGTCCCCCACCCCCCCCCCAGGGTCCCCTGTCCCACCCTGAGGTCCCCATGTCCACCTCCTATGTCCCCTACCCCTCCCTCCCAGGGTCCCCACATCCCCCCCATGTCCCCTGTCCCACCCTGGGGTCCCCATGTCCCCTCCCCCTGGGGTCCCCATGTCCCCCATCCCACCCTAAAGTCCCCATGTCCCCCCCACATGTCCCCTGACCCCTCCCTGGATTTCCCATGTCCCCCCTCCCCCGGGCCCCATGTGCCACCCCGGGCTCAGCATCCCACCCCCGGCTGCCCCCGTACCTCTGGGGTCCCCGTGGCCCCCCCGAGGGTCCCCGTCCCCCCTCCAGGGTCCCCGTGGCCCCAGCCTCCCCCAGGGTCCCCGTGGCCCCCTGCTATGTCCCCTGTCCCACCCTGGGGTCCCCCCTCCCACGTCCTCTCTCCCCCCGGGGTCCCCGTGCCCCCCCCGTGCCCCCTGGTGACGGTGGCCCCGCAGTGGCCCTCTTCTCGCTGGTGGGCTTCGTGCAGATGGCGATCTGGGCGCAGGGCAAGCACCGCAGCTACCTGCGGGAGTTCCGCGACTACCCCCCCCTGCGCTCCCCCATCCTGCCCTTCCTGCTCTGACACCGGGACACCCCCGGACACCCCCGCCGGGACACCCCCGCCGGGACACCCCTCGGACACCCCCGCCGGGACACCCCTGCCGGGACAGCCCCCGGACACCCCCCGGACACCCCCATCCTGCCCTTCCTGCTCTGACACCGGGACACCCCCGGACACCCCCGCCGGGACACCCCCGCCGGGACAGCCCCTGGACACCCCCATCCTGCCCTCCCTGCCCTGACACTGGGACGACCCCTGGGACACCCCCCAGCCGGGACACCCCTCACCGGGACACCCCCGAGCCAGGACACCCCCGAGCCAGGACACCCCCCGCTGGGACACCCCCTGGACACCCTGTGCTCCCCCATCCTGCCCTTCCACCAGGACGGCCCCCCAGGGACACCCCCAGCCCTGACACCCCCCGCTGGGACACCCTGCGTCCCCCTGTCCCCCCCTCCTGCTCTGACACTGGGACACCCCTGGGACACCCCCGAGCCAGGACACCCCCCGCTGGGACACCCTGCGTCCCCCTGTCCCCCTCTCCTGCTCTGACACTGGGACACCCCTGGGACACCCCCCACTGGGACACCCCCAGCCCTGACACCCCCCACTGGGACACCCTGTGTCCCCCCGTCCCCCCCTCCTGCCCTGACACTGGGACACCCCTGGGACACCCCCCACTGGGACACCCCCAGCCCTGACACCCCCCACTGGCACATCCTGTGTCCCCCCGTCCCCCCCTCCTGCCCTGACACCGGGACAGCCCCCCCAGCCGGGACACCCACCCCCCCCAGGACACCCCGCGACACCCCAGCCCCCATCATCCCCCGGGAACAGCCCGCAGGGACCCCCCCCCAGCCAGGACACCCCGACCTGTCCCTGTCACCCCCCTGCACTGAGCCTTGGGGACAGCGCGGGGACACCCTGGTAGCGCCCTGAGCCAGCGCTGGGGACAGGGACACCAGGACAGGGACACGAGCCCGTCCCCGCGCTCACGGCAGGACACGGGTGGCCCCAGTGTCCCCGTCCCCTCCTGGGGCCACCCCCGCTGTCCCCTCCCTAGTGGACACCGTGGGTGACACCCACAGGTGGTCACCGTGTCACCGACAGTGACCCGGAATGACCTGTCTCCCACGGGTGACCTGTCACTGTCCCCCCCCCTTGTCCCCACAGGTGACAATAAATCACGTCCCCCTCCCCCCTGCGTGTGGGCCCTTACTGTCCCGCCCCAGGGGACACGTGGGGGTCACAGCCACCCCGTGGGGACGGTCCCCAAGCTGGAGGGGTCACAGCCAGTGTCCCCGCTGTCCTCCAGCGCAGTGACAGGCCGGCGCAGGGTCGGAGCCGCAGGTTTATTGCGCGGTGAGTGTCCCCGCGTCCCCGGTGTCCCCGCGTCCGTCACTCGCCGGTGGCAGCTGCCGCCTCCCGCTGCCGGAGCCGCTGCTGGCGCTGGAGCAGCCGCCGCTCCCGCTCGAACTCCTTCATGCGCATCACGTAGCTGGGGACAGGCCACCCGTCACCCCCCGCCCCGGGGCCCCCCCGCCGGGACCCCCTCCCATGGCCCTGTCACCCCCTGTGATGTGTCCCCCCCGGCCCTCTCCCGCCGTCCCCAGTGCCCCCCCATGTCCCCAGTGCCCCCCCATGTGCCCCCTCCCCTGCCACCTCCTTGTTACCCGGTCCCCACCCCGCTGTCCCCTGCCTGTGTCCCTCTCGCCCTCCCCTGTCCCTGTGCCCCCCCCGCGGGTGTCCCCGTGTCCCCCTGCCGTGTCCCAGGTCCCCTGTACGCTCCATGTTCCCCCCCCCCGCACACCCACCCCCCAATGTCCCCCCGTGTCACTCCCACTGTCCCTGTGCCCCCTCCCCTATATCCAAGCTTCCAGGTGTGTCCCCGTGTCCCCACCCCCCCATGTCCCCCTCCATGTCCCCCCCTGTGCACCTCCATCCCCCTGTGTCCCCTCCCCCGTCTCCACCCCCCTCGTATCCCCCCATATCCCCCCATGGCCCCTCCCATGGCCCCCCCCATCTCCATCCCCCCCGTGTCCCCTCCCCATGCCCCCAGCCCCCTGTGACCCCCCATGTCCCCCCCCGTGTCCCCTCCCCATGCCTCCATCCCCCCCATGTGCCCCCCCGTCTCTCCATCCCCCTGTGACCCCCCCATGTCCCCCCCTGTGTCCCCGTGTCCCCCTCTCCGTGTCTCCACCCCCCCGTATCCTCCCAGGTGCCCCCGTGTCCCCCACACACACACCTGTCCCCCACACGTCCCTGTGTCCCCCTGTGCCTCCATGTCCCCATCCCTGTGTCCCCCCCACATCTCCATCCCCCCATGTCCCTCCATGTCCCTCTGTGCCCCCAGCTCTGCCCGCCGTGTCCCCGCGTCCCCTCGTCCCCATGTCCCCGCATCCTCTTGTCCCCGCGTCCCTGCATCCCCGTGTCCCCCTGTGCCCACGTCCCCCTGTGCCCACGTCCCCATGTCCCCACCTCCCCGTGTCCCCGCATCCTTGCGTCCCCGGGTCCCCTCACCCGTGTCCCGGTGTCCCCGCATCCCTGCGTCCCCGTGTCTGTGTCCCCATGTTCCCATGTCCCCGCATCCCCGTGTCCCCCTGTGCCCACGTCCCCATGTCCCCACCTCCCCTCATCCCCGTGTCCCCGCATCCCCGTGTCCCCGCATCCCCGCGTCCCCATGTCCCCTCACCCGTGTCCCGGTGTCCCCTCATCCCTGCGTCCCCGTGTCTGTGTCCCCATGTTCCCGTGTCCCCATGTCCCCGCATCCCTGTGTCCCAGCATCCGTGTCCCCATGTCCCCGCATCCCCGTGTCCCCTCCTCCCCGTGTCCCCATGTCCCTGGGTCCCCATGTCCCCGCATCCCCGTGTCCTCTCCTCCCCGTGTCCCCGCATCCCCGCGTCCCCATGTCCCCGCGTCCCCATGTCCCTGGGTCCCCATGTCCCCTCACCCCTGTGTCCCGGTGTCCCCGCATCCCTGCGTCCCCGTGTCTGTGTCCCCATGTTCCCGTGTCCCCATGTCCCCGCATCCCTGTGTCCCAGCATCCGTGTCCCCATGTCCCCTCATCCCCGTATCCCTGTGTCCCCATGACCCAGTGTCCCCGTGTGCCCGCGTCCCCATGTCCCTGGGTCCCCATGTCCCCGCATCCCTGCGTCCCTGTGTCTGTGTCCCCACGTTCCTGTGTCCCCATGTCCCTGCATTCCTGTGTCCCAGCATCCATGTCCCCATGTCCCCTCATCCCCGTGTCCCCGTGTCCCTGCATCCCCGTGTCCCCATGTCTGTGTCCCTGTGTCCCAGTGTCCCCGTGTCCCAGTGTCCCCGTGTCCCCATGTCCCTGGGTCCCCATGTCCCCTCATCCCTGTGTCCCTGTGTCTGTGTCCCCATGTCCCCATATCCCCTCATCCCTGTATCCCTGTGTTCCCATGTCCCTGGGTCCCCATGTCCCCTCATCTCTGTGTCCCCATGTCCCCACATCCCTGCATCCCCGTATCCCTGTGTCCCCGTGTCTGTGTCCCCATGTCCCCGTGTCCCCTCATCCCTGTGTCCCTGTGTCCCCGCATCCCTGCGTCCCCGTATCCCTGTGTCCCCGCGTCCCCCCGTCCCCGCGTCCCCCCGTCCCCGTGTCCCCGCACTCGCGGTGCTGGCAGGCGTCCCAGGCGTGGCGCAGGGGCTGGCACTCCCAGGGCGCGGGGAAGGCGTCGCGGTGGCAGCGCAGGAGGCGCAGCAGGTGGTGGGCGCAGAAATCCCGCTGCTCCAGCGGCACCCGGCCCCCCGCCAGCTGCTCCGCCGAGGCCACCATGGCTGCGGGGACAGCGTCAGCGCCCGCGGGGCACGGCCGTGGGGCGCGGGGACAGGCAGCGGGGCCGGGACGCGGGTGGCATGTGGGCACAGGCAGCGGGGCCGGGGACATGGCGGGCGGCCATGGGGACATCAGCACGGGTGGCGCGCGGGGACAGGCAGCAGGGGTGGGGACACGGGTGGCATGTGGGGACACACAGCAGGGCTGGGACATGGTGGGTGGCCACGGGGACATCAGCACACATGGCACACGGGACACGCAGCAGGGCTGGGGACACGGGTGGCCACGGGGACATCAGCACGCATGGCACACAGGGACACGCAGCGGGGCTGGGGACACGGGTGGCATGTGGGGACACACAGCAGGGGTGGGACACAGGTGGCCACGGGGACATCAGTTCCCGTGGCGTGGGAGGACACGCAGCGGGCTGGGGACACGGAGTGGCATGTGGGGACACGCAGCAGGGCTGGGGACACACATGGCAGGTAGGGACACACAGCAGGGCTGGGGACATGGTGGGTGGCCACGGGGACATCAGCACACATGGCACACGGGGACACGCAGCAGGGCTGGGGACACGGGTGGCCACAGGGACATCAGTACCCACGTGGCACATGGGGACAGAGACCAGGGACGTGGCAGGGTTGGGACACAGCGAGCAGCCACCACGGGGGGACACGTGGGGACACACAGCAGGGCTGGGGACACAGAGGGTGAGCACCCTGGGGACACTGGCACACAGCTGGCATCTGGGGACACAGCAGGGACAGAGCAAGGGACGTGACAGAGTTGGAGACACGGCGAGAGGCCACCACGGGGACACGGGGACACACACTGCATGCGGGGACACGGTGGGTGGCTCCCTTGGGACACTGGCACCATGTGGCACGTGGGGGCAGAGCGCAAGGACAGAGCAGGGACGTGGCAGGGCTGGGGACACAGCGAGAGGCCACCACGGGGACACCTGGTGGCATGAGGGGACACAGCGGGACACACGTGGGACACACCGCAGGGCTGGGGATATGAGGGACACACCGCAGGGCTGGGGACACACGAGGGGACACACCGCAGGGCTGGGGACACGCGAGGGGACACACCGCAGGGCTGGGGACACACCATGGGACACACCGCGGGGTTGGGGACACACGAGGGGACACACCGCGGGGTTGGGGACACGCGTGGGGACACACCGCAGGGTTGGGGACACACCGTGGGGACACACCGCGGGGCTGGGGACACACCATGGGACACACCGCAAGGGCTGGGGACACACGAGGGGACACACCGCAGGGCTGGGACACGCGTGGGACACACCGCGGGGCTGGGGACACGCGGTGGGACACACCGCAGGGTTGGGACACACCGTGGGGACACACGAGGGACACACCGCGGGGCTGGGACACACGAGGGGACACACCGCAGGGCTGGGACACACGAGGGGACACACAGCAGGGCTGGGGACACACGAGGGGACACACCGCGGGTTGGGGACACACCATGGGGACACACCGCAGGGCTGGGGACACGCGTGGGGACACACCGCGGGGTTGGGGACACACGAGGGGACACACCGCGGGGCTGGGACACACCGTGGGGACACACCGCGGGGTTGGGGACACACGAGGGGACACACCGCGGGGTTGGGGACACGCGAGGGGACACACCGCAGGGCTGGGGACACACGAGGGGACACACCGCGGGGCTGGGGACACACCGTGGGGACACACACCGCAGGGTTGGGGACACGCGTGGGGACACACCGCGGGGTTGGGGACACACCGTGGGGACACACCGCGGGGTTGGGGACACACGAGGGGACACACCGCGGGGCTGGGACACACCGTGGGGACACACCGCGGGGTTGGAGACACACGAGGGGACACAGACCGTGGGGACACACGAGGGGACACACCGCAGGGTTGGGGACACGCGAGGGGACACACCGCGGGGTTGGGGACACACCGTGGGGACACACCGCGGGGTTGGGGGACACACGAGGGGACACATCCGCGGGGCTGGGGACACACGTGGGGACACACACCGCAGGGTTGGGGACACGCGTGGGGACACACCGCGGGTTGGGGACACACGAGGGGACACACCGCGGGCTGGGGACACACGAGGGGACACACCGCAGGGTTGGGGACACGCGAGGGGACACACCGCGGGGTTGGGGACACACCGTGGGGACACACCGCGGGGTTGGGGACACACGAGGGGACACACCGCGGGGCTGGGGACACACCGTGGGGACACACACCGCAGGGTTGGGGACACGCGTGGGGACACACCGCGGGGTTGGGGACACACGAGGGGACACACCGCGGGCTGGGGACACACCGTGGGGACACACACCGCAGGGTTGGGGACACGCGTGGGGACACACCGCGGGGCTGGGGACACACGAGGGGACACACCGCGGGGTTGGGGACACACGAGGGGACACAACCGCGGGGTTGGGGACACACGAGGGGACACACCGCAGGCTGGGGACACACGAGGGACACACCGCGGGGTTGGGGACACGCGAGGGGACACACCGCGGGGTTGGGGACACACCGCAGGGCTGGGGACACACCGTGGGGACACACCGCGGGGCTGGGGACACACGAGGGGCGGGGCTGGGGACACACGAGGGGACACACCGCAGGGCTGGGGACACGCGAGGGGACACACGAGGGGACACACCGCGGGGTTGGGGACACGCGAGGGGACACACGAGGGGACACACCGCGGGGTTGGGGACACACGAGGGGACACACCGCGGGGCTGGGGACACGACACGAAGGGGACACACCGCGGGGTTGGGGACACACGAGGGGACACACCGCGGGGTTGGGGACACACGAGGGGACACACCGCGGGGTTGGGGACACGCGAGGGGACACACGAGGGGACACACGAGGGGACACACCGCAGGGTTGGGGACACACGAGGGGACACACGAGGGGACACACGAGGGGACACACCGCGGGGCTGGGGACACACGAGGGGACACACGAGGGGACACACGAGGGGACACACCGCGGGGTTGGGGACACACGAGGGGACACACCGCGGGGTTGGGGACACGCGAGGGGACACACCGCGGGGCTGGGGACACACGAGGGGACACACCGCGGGGTTGGGGACACGGCGGGTGGCCCCTGCGTGGACATCGGCGCCCCCACGGCACGGGGGGACACGCGGGGGGACACGGCGGGGCGGGGACCGAAGGGACAGCGGGGCGGGGCCGCGGCGTGGCACGGGGGGGCCACGGCAGCGGGGGGGGGGGGCCAGGGGCGGGGGGGCACGGGGGGGGCTCACGGGAGGGGCACGGGGGCGCGCGGGGGGGCCGGTGCGGCGGGGACACCCCAAGGGCAGCGCCGGGCGGGCGCCACCCCCGGGGCGGGACTGACCGCGGGGGGCGCGGCGGGGCAGCCCCAGCTCGGCGGGGAAGGTCGGCAGCCGCAGCGGGTCCGGCTCCGTCTCCGCGTCCCCCAGGTAGCGCCGCGCCAGGTGCGCGCCCATGGCCCAGCCGAACCGGCACCGGCACCGGAACCGGAACGGCGCCGCCGGAAACGCCGGGCGGGCCCGCGGGGGGCGGAGCCGCGGAACGGGGGGTCCCGCCCACCCGGTACCATCGAGGCGGCGCTTCAGCGTCTAGCGCCGCCCTGGCGGGCGGGAGGTCCGGGGGGGTGGGGGGGTCCGGAGGGGTGGGGCGGGTCAGGGGCGCTGTGTGGGGCGGGTTGGGGGGCTCAGGGAGTTTAGGGGTGCAGGGGGCGTTGGGGGGTCAGGGATTGGGGGGGTCAGGGTTGGGGTCTCAGGGGTTGGGGGGTCAGGGATGGGGGGGTCAGGGGTGGGGGTGCAGGGGGCGTTGGGGGTCTCAGGGGTTGGGGGGGTCAGGAGTTGGGGTCTCAGGGGTGGGGGTGCAGGGGGGGTTGGGTTCTCAGGGGTTGGGGTCTCAGGAGTTGGGGGGCTCAGGGGTTGGGGGTGCAGGAGGTGGGGGGTCAGGGGTGGGGGTCTCAGGGAGTTTAGGGTGCAGGGGGCATTGGGGGGTCAGGGATTGGGGGTCTCAGGGTTGGGGGGTCAGGGTGGGGGTGCAGGGGGGGTTGGGTTCTCAGGGGTTGGGGTCTCAGGAGTTGGGGGGCTCAGGGGGTGGGGGACTCAGGGGTTGGGGGGGTCTCAGGGCTTGGGGGTGCAGGGGGGTGGGGGTCTCAGGGTTGGGGGGCTCAGGAGTTGGGGGGCTCAGGGGGTGGGGGGGTCAATGAGTGGGGGTGCAGGGGTGGGAGGGGTCAGGGTTGGGGGTCTCAGGGGTTGGGGGGTCAGGGGTGGGGGTGCAGAGGGGTTGGGGGTCTCAGGGGGTGGGGGTCTCAGGGGTTGGGGGGGTCAGGGGTGGGGGTGCAGAGGGGTTGGGGGTCTCAGGGGGTGGGGGTCTCAGGGGTTGGGGGGGTGCAGGGGGGTGCAGGGGCACTGCGGTCCCCCCGGCGCAGCCTGGCAGCACCCAAGCGTGTCCCCCCCTTCCTGCTGTCACCCACGGGCGCCCGGGGGGGGGCAGGGACGGGTGGGGACCCGGGGGGGGGCGGGGCCATCGGGGTCCCCAGGGGACACGGGGGAGCGCGGGGGGGTGTGGGGGGAGCGCAGGGGGGTGTCAGCGGTGTTGGGGACACTTGGGCACCGTTGGGGTCACTTGGGGACACGGGGGGGGGGTCTCAGGAGTGTCGGGGACCCTTGGGGACACTTGGGACCCTCAGGACACTGGGGGTGTTCGGGGGACCCTTGGGGACATTTGGGGACCCTCAGGGACCCCTGAGGGTGACAGGGACCCTTGGGGACCCTCAGAGACCCAAGGGGTGATGGGGACCCTTGGGGACACTTGGGGACCCTCAGGACGCTGGGGGTGTTCGGGGGACACTTGGGGACCCTCAGGGACCCCTGAGGGTGATGGGGACACTTGGGGACACTCAGGGACCCCCAGCGACCCCTGAGGGTGACGGGGACCCTTGGGGACATTTGGGGACCATCAGGGACCCCCAGAGACCCCTGAGGGTGATGGGGACCCTTGGGGACCCTGAGGACGCTGGGGGTGCTCGGGGGACCCTTGGGGACACTTGGGGACATTTAGGGACCCCCAGAGACCCCTGAGGGTGACGGGGACCCTTGGGGACCCTCAGAGACCCAAGGGGTGACAGGGACCCTTGGGGACACTTGGGGACATTTAGGGACCCCCAGCGACCCCTGAGGGTGACGGGGACCCTTGGGGACCCTGAGGACGCGGGGGGTGCTCGGGGGACCCTTGGGGCCAGCGGGGAGGGGCCGGCAGCCGTTGGGGCCCCCGGGGAGGTTGGGGACAGCCGTGTCCCCCCCCCGCACCTGGGGCGGTTTCGGTTCCCCCGCGCCCGGGACGTGGTGGCTGGTGGCCCGCGGGGTCACACTGCGCCGAGGTGGGGCCGGGGGACCCCAGCCCCGGGGCCCCGGGGTGGGGACACGGGGGGTGGCAGGGACGTCCCAGCGGGGACACGGGGGCTCCGGGCGCGGGAGGGGGCACGTGGGGACGCGGCCCCTGGTGGGGACAGGGGGCTCGGGGACAGGGACCGCGCCCGGGCACGTGGCCGGGGGGGCACTGGGGGGCAGGGGGTGGCACTGGGGGTCGCGGGGTGGCGGGAGGTGGCACTGGGGGGCAGGGGGGTGGCACTGGGGGTCGCGGGGTGGCACTGGGGGTCGCGGGGTGGCGGAAGGTGGCACTGGGGAACACGGGGGTGGCAGGGGGTGGCACTGGGGATTGCAGGGTGGCACTGGGGGGCAGGGGGGGTGGCGGGGGGTGGCACTGGGGGTCGCGGGGTGGCGGGAGGTGGCACTGGGGGGCAGGGGGGTGGCACTGGGGGTCGCGGGGTGGCAGGGAGTGGCACTGGGGATTGCAGGGTGGCACTGGGGGGCAGGGGGGTGGTGGGGGATGGCACTGGGGGTCACGGGGAGGGGTGGCACTGGGGGTCGCGGGGTGGCACTGGGGGGTGGCACTGGGGGGCAGGGGGGTGGGGGGGTGACACTGGGGGTCGCGGGGTGGCACTGGGAGGCAGGGGGGTGGCACTGGGGGTCACGGGGGTGGCGGGGGGTGGCACTGGGGGGGCAGGGGGGTGGGGGGTGGCACTGGGGGACGCAGGGTGGCACTGGGGGACGCGGGGGTGGCACTGGGGGTGGCACTGGGGGGCAGGGGGGGTGGGGGGTGGCACTGGGGGACGCGGGGGTGGCGGGGGGTGGCACTGGGGGTCGCGGGGTGGCACTGGGGGGCGTGGGGATGGCGGGGGGTGACACTGGGGGACACGGGGGTGGCAGGGAGTGGCACTGGGGATTGCAGGGTGGCACTGGGGGGCAGGGGGGTGGCGGGGTGTGACACTGGGGGTCGTGGGGATGGCGGTTGGTGACACTGGGGGTCGCGGGGTGGCACTGGGGGCAGGGGGGTGGCGGGGGGTGGCACTGGGGGACACGGGGATGGCAGGGTGTGACACTGGGGGTCGCGGGGTGGCACTGGGGGGGCAGGGGGACGGTGGAGGGTGGCACTGGGGGGACACGGAGGTGGCTGGGGGATGGCACTGGGGGGCAGGGGGGTGGGGGGGGTGGCACTGGGGGATGGCACTGGGGGCAGGGGGGTGGGGGGGGTGACACTGGGGGTCGCGGGGTGGCACTGGGGGACACGGGGGTGGCACTGGGGGTTGCGGGGTGGCACCGGGGGGTGGCACTGGGGGTCGCGGGGTGGCACTGGGGGACACGGGGGTGGGGGGTTGGCACTGGGGGTGGCGGGGGGGTGGCACTGGGGGTCGCGGGGTGGCACTGGGGGTCGCGGGGGTGGCACCGGGGGTGGCACTGGGGGGTCACGTCCTCGCGGGGGAACAGCCGGTGGGGGATGGGGACAAGACGGGGGCCGGGGGTCCCCTCCCCCCGTGTCCCCCTGTCCCCCCCCAGGGCCCACACTCGGTTCCAGGCCCGGCCCCTCCCCCACCATGAAGTCCCAAGGTAGAGGGGGCGGGGCTAAGGGAGGGGCGGGGCTAAGGGAGGGGCGGGGCTAAGGGAGGGGCGGGGTCAATGAGAATGTGTGGGGTTGGGGGCGGGGTTACGGGAAGGGGTGGAATGGAGAGTGGGCGTGGTCACGGGGATGGGCGTGGTTACAAGGAACGGGCGGGGTTACGAGGAAGAGGCGTGGTCAAATGTAAGGGGCGGGTTTGGAGAAATGGGCGTGGTTAAGGAGAAGGGGCGGGGGGGGGGGTGGGGCAGGCGGGGAGGGGGGCAAAAATTGGGGCGGTTGGGGGGTGCCGGGGGGGGGGTTGGGGTGTTTGGGGGGTTTGGGGGGTTTGGGGGGTGTTTGGGGGTGCCGGGGGGGGGGTTGGGGGGTTGGGGGGTGTTTGAGGGGTTTGGGGGGTTTGGGGGGTGTTTGGGGGTGCCGGGGGGGGGGTTGGGGGGTGTTTGGGGGGTGCCGGGGGGGGTTTGGGGGTGCCGGGGGTGATGTGGGGGTCGTGCCCCCCCCAGGCTGCCCCTGTGAGGACCCCGAGGACTACGAGAACGTGGTGCCCCCCCTGCCCCACCCCCACATCCCCCTCCGGGCCCTGGCGCCCCCCCAGCCCCTCCCCCGCCTGCCCCACGGCGGGGGCACAGGTACCCGGGGGGCAGATGGGGGGGGGCAGGGGGCGATTTGCCCCCCGGGGGGGGATTTCCTCATCGGGGGGGGGGAGGGGGGGGAGGGGGGGTGTACCCTGGGGGTCTGCGCCCCGGGGGGGGGAGGGGTCTGTGCCCCCGGGGGGGCGCAGTTACCCCACGGGAGGGGTTATGAACCCCGGGGAGGTTCCCCCCACAAAGGGGGGGCTTTCCCCGGTCCCACCTGCCCCTCCCCCTCCTAGGTGCGCCCCCCAGCCCCCCGCCCGCCCCCCCCCCCCGCGAGGCCGGGGGGGCCCCCCCGGGGCGGCGGCTGCTGGGCCTGGCCCTGGCCTTGGGGGTCCTGGCGGCCGCCGGCGCCGTCGGCATCGGCCTGGGCACGGGGTGAGGGGGGGGCGCGGGGGGCCCCCCGGGGGGCTGGGCCCCACTGATGGGGGGCAAACCCTGTTGGGGGGGGCTGAGACCCATCTGGGGGGGGTCTGTGCCCTGTTTGGGGGGGCTGAGCCCCATTGATGGGGGGTAAACCCTGTTGGGGGGGGCTGAGACCCCTTTGGGGGGGGGTCTGGGCCCTGTTGGGGGGGACCGAGCCCCCTTTGGGGGGGTCTGGGCCCTGTTTGGGGGGGTCTGTGCCCTACTTTGGGGGGCTGAGCCCCATTGATGGGGTCTGAGTCCCACTTGGGGGGGGGCTGAGCCCCACTTGGGGGGGGGGGTGTCCTATTTTGGGGGGTCTGAGCTCCATTTGGGCGGTGCCTGAACCCCATTTGGGGGGGGGGCTGAGCCCCACATCTGGGGGGCCAAACCCTACTGGGGGGGGGACTGAGCCCCGTTTGGGGGGGGTCTGAGTCCCACATGGGGGTCTGGGCCCTGTTTGGGGGGGCAGAGCCCTAATTTGGGGGGGCAGAGCCCCACATCCGAGCAGTCAAACCCCACTGGGGGGGGCTGAGCCCCACTGGGGGGGTCTAAACCCCATTTTGGGGGGGGCTGAGCCCCATTTGGGGGGGTCCAAGACCCACCTGGGGG
>JAQBHY010000143.1:0-25052 GCA_027574665.1 Rhynochetos jubatus
ACCCCCCCAAACCCCACCCCGGACCCACGGTGACCCCCCCCAAACCCTCCAAAACCCCCCCTGGGTCTCCCTGTGACCCACTCCACAACCCCCAAACCCCCCAAAACCCACTCCAAGACCCTCTGTGACCCCCCAAACCCCCCTGGGTCTCCCTGTGACCCACTCTGTGACCCCCAAACCCCCAAAACCCACTCCAGGACCCCCTGTGACCCCCCCAACCCCCCCCGGACCCACGGTGACCCCCCCCCAAACCCTCCAAAACCCCCCCTGGGTCTCCCTGTGACCCACTCCGTGACCCCCAAACCCCCCAAGACCCACTCCAGACCCCCTGTGACCCCCCAACCCCCCCTGGGTCTCCCTGTGACCCACTCTGTGACCCCCAAACCCCCCAAGACCCACTCCAGGACCCCCTGTGACCCCCCCAACCCCCCCTGGACCCACGGTGACCCCCCCCCAAACCCTCCAAGAACCCCTCTGGGTCTCCCTGTGACCCACTCCGTGACCCCCAAACCCCCCAAGACCCACTCCAGGACCCTCTGTGACCCCTCCAAACCCCCCCAGGACCCCCTGAGACCCCCGTCCCGCCCCCCCCATCTCACCCGGCCCAGGTACTTCCAGTCGAGCAGGTCGGAGAGGCGCTCGGTGCGGTTGCGCTGGACGATGCGCTGGCGCCGGCTCTGCTGGCAGAAGCCGTAGAGGAAGGCGGTGAGCTGCGCGCACGACTCCCTCGGGCGCCCGGAACCGCCGGTCCACGATGTAGATCCCTGCGGCGGCATCGCGTCAGCCGCCGGGGAAACGGGGTGGGGGACACGGCACGGCGCTGGGAGAGGGGAGGGGGGACACACGCACACACACAAGGGACACAAGGGGTTGGGGGACACTGGGAACCGGGTGGGTTGGGACACTGGGAACTGGGGATGCGGGTGGTGGGGGACCCAAGGGGTCAGGGACACGGGTGTCCAGGGACCCAGGGACACAAGGGGTCAGGGATCCAGGGATCCAGGGACCCAAGGGGTCAGGGATCAGGGATCCAGGGACCTGGGTGTCCAGGGATCCAGGGACCCAAGGGGTCAGGGACACGGGTGTCCAGGGACCCAGGGACCCAAGGGGTCAGGGATCCAGGGATCCAGGGACCTGGGTGTCCAGGGACCCAGGAACACAAGGGGTCAGGAATCCAGGGACCCAAGGGGTCAGGGACACGGGTGTCCAGGGATCCAGGGACCCAAGGGGTCAGGGATCCAGGGATCCAGGGACCCAAGAGGTCAGGGACACGGGTGTCCAGGGACCCAGAGACCCAGGGAACCCAGTGTCCAGTGACCCAAGGGGTCAGGGACGCAGGGACCCAGAGACCCAGGGACCCAAGGGGTTGGGACCCAGGACCCCAGTGTCCAGGGACACTGGGATCCAGGTGTCCAGAGACCCCAGGGGAACAAGGACCCAGGGACCCAAGGGGTTGGGGATCCAGGGACCCAGGTGTCCAGGGACCTGGGGACACAAGGACCCAGGGACCCCAAGAGGTTGGGGACCCAGGGACCCCAGTGTCCAGGGACCCCGGGATCCGGGTGTCCAGGGATCCTGGGACACAAGGACCCAGGGGACCGGGGTGTCCAGGGACCCAAGGGGTTGGGGACCCAGGAATCCAGGGACCTGGGGACACAAGCATCCAGGGACCCAAGGGGTTGGGACCCAGGGACCCAAGAGGTTGGGGACCCAGGGACCCCAGTGTCCAGGGACCCAGGGACCTGGGTGTCCAGGGATCCAGGGACACAAGGACCCAGTGACCCAGAGACCCCAGTGTCCAGGGACCCAGGGATCTGGGTGTCCAGGGACCCAGGGACCCAAGGGGTCAGGGACACAGGGACCCCAGTGTCCAGTGACCCAAGAGGTCAGGGACCCAGGGATCTAGGGACTGGGGTGTTCAGGGACCCAGGGACCCAAGGGCTTGGGGACCCAGGGATCCAGGGACATGGATGCCCAGGGATCCAGGGACACAAGAACCCAGGGACACAAGGGGTTGGGGACCCTAGGGCCTGGGGATGCGGGTGTCCAGGGACCCCAGTGTCCAGGGCTCCAAGGGGTTGGGACCCAGGGACCCAGGTGTCCAGGGACCCAGGGATCCAGGGACCTGGGGGACACAAGGATCCAGGGACCCAAGGACCCAGGGACCCAAGGGGTTGGGGACCCAGGGACCCCAGTGTCCAGGGACTCCGGGATCTGGGTGTCCAGAGACCCAGGGACCCAAGGGGTTGGGGGACACTGGGAACCAGGTGGGTGGGGACCCTGGGAGCTGGGGATGCGGGTGGTGGGGGACCCAAGGGGTCAGGGACACGGGTGTCCAGGGACCCAGGGACCCAAGGGGTCAGGGACCCAGGGATCCAAGGGGTCAGGGACACGGGTGTCCAGGGACCCAGGGACCCAGGGATCCAGGGACACGGGTGTCCAGGAATCCAGGGACCCAAGGGGTTGGGGGTCCAGGGACCCCGGGATCTGGGTGTCCAGGGGCCCAGGAACCCAAGGGGGTCAGGGACTTGGGGACCCAGGGGGGTGGGTGTCTGGGGAACAAGGGGCCCAGACTCCTGGGGACCCCCCACTTAGTGGATCCTGGTGTCCAGGGACCCCCCACTCAAGGATCTCAGGGACCCCCCACCCAAGGAACCCAGGCTTCTGGGACACCCCCACCTGTGGTCCCAGGCCTCAGGGACCCCCCTCACCATGCCCCCAGGGCCCCCCCTCCATGGTCCCAGAGACCCTCACCCATGGCCCCAGGGCCCCCCACCCATGGCCCCAGACCCCCAGGACCCACTCCCTGTACTCCCAGGCCCCCCCCCCCATGGCCCCAGCCCCTCAGGGCCCACTCCCCGTGCCCCCAGCCCCCCCAGGGCTCCCCTGCACATAGGCCCAGGGACACCTCCCCATGCCCCCAGCCCCCCAGGACCCCACACATGCTCCAAGGCCCCCCCACCCATGGCCCCAGCCCTCAGGGCCCACTCCCCATGCCCCCAGCCCCCCAGGGCTCCCCCGCACATAGCCCCAGGAACCCCTCCCCGTGCCCCCAGCCCCCCAGGACTCCCCCGCACATAGCCCCAGGGACCCCTCCCCGTGCCCCCAGCCCCCAGGGCTCCCCCGCACACAGCCCCAGGAACCCCTCCCCGTGCCCCCAGCCCCCCAGGACTCCCCATATGCTCCCAGGGCCCCTCACCCATGACCCCAGCCCCTCGGCCCACTCCCTGTGCCCCCAGCCCCCCAGGACCCCCACACATGCTCCCAAGGCCCCCCCACCCATGGCCCCAGCCCCTCAGGGCCCACTCCTCGTGCCCCAGCCCCCAGGGCTCCCCCACATGCTCCCAGGACCCCTCACCCATGCCCCCAGCCCCCCAGGACCCCCCCACATGCTCCCAAGCCCCTCCCACCCATGACCCCAGCCCCTCAGGGCCCACTCCCCGTGCCCCCCAGTCCCTCAGGGCTCCCCCGCACATAGCCCCAGGGACCCCTCCCCGTGCCCCCAGCCCCCCAGGACCCCCCCACATGCTCCCAAGGCCCCCCCACCCATGACCCCAGCCCCTCAGGGCCCACTTCTCGTGCCCACAGCCCCCCAGGACTCCCCCGCACATAGCCCCAGGACCCCTCCCCGTGCCCCCAGCCCCCCAGGGCTCCCCCGCACACAGCCCCAGGAACCCCTACCCGTGCCCCCAGCCCCCCAGGACCCCCCCACATGCTCCCAAGGCCCCTCACCCATGACCCCAGCCCCTCGGGCCCACTCCCCGTGCCCCCAGCCCCCCAGACTCCCCCACATGCTCCCAGGGCCCCTCACCCATGACCCCAGCCCCTCGGGCCCACTCCCTGCCCCCAGCCCCCCAGGACCCCCACACATGCTCCCAAGGCCCCCCCACCCATGGCCCCAGCCCCTCAGGGCCCACTCCTTCGTGCCCCCAGCCCCCAGGGCTCCCCCACATGCTCCCAGGACCCCTCACCCATGCCCCCAGCCCCCCGTGCCCCCCACATGCTCCCAAGGCCCCTCCCACCCATGGCCCCAGCCCCTCAGGGCCCACTCCCCGTGCCCCCAGTCCCTCAGGGCTCCCCCGCACATAGCCCCAGGGACCACTCCCCGTGCCCCCAGCCCCCCAGGACCCCCCCACATGCTCCCAAGGCCCCCCCACCCATGACCCCAGCCCCTCAGGGCCCACTCCCCGTGCCCCCAGTCCCCCAGGACCCCCCCACATGCTCCCAGGGCCCCTCACCCATGACCCCAGCCCCTCAGGGCCCACTCCCCGTGCCCCCAGCCCCCCAGGACTCCCCCGCACATAGCCCCAGGGACCCCTCCCCGTGCCCCCAGCCCCCCCGTGCCCCCCCCCCCGCTGACCGTAGGCCGAGGGGTCGGCGATGTGCTCCTCCATGAAACACCCGAACCCCGAGAGGTTGGTGGAGACGCTGGGGATGCCCATGACCGTGCACTCAGCTTTGGGAGGGGGGGGGCGGCGGGGACAGCAGACAAAAATGGGTCAAGGGAACCCCCCTCACCGGGGTGGGGGGCCCCCCCCAGAGCTTCTCTTACCGGGGGTGTAGCCCCAGGGTTCGTAGTAAGAGGGGAAGACCCCCAAGTGACACCCCCGGACGAACTCCTCGTAGTCCACGGGGAGGAGGGGGCTGGTGGAGGACAGGAACTCCGGATGGAAAATTATCTGGGGGGGGGGAAACACCGTCATAACTGCTCCCTGCCCCCCCCCCCCCCCGGGACCCCCAGATCCCTCTGGGAACCCCCAAACCCGCCCCCACCCCAAGACCCCTCAGCTCTGGGAGCACTGAGACCCCCGTGAGATGGTCCAGACCCCCCTGGGAACCCACCCCAGGATGCCCCCACCCCCTCCAACATCACCCCCCTTCTGAGCCCCCCCTGTTCTCTGGACCCCCCCTCAATTCTCACTGAATCTCTCCAGACCCCCCCAAAACCCTCCCCAATCCCCTCTTTAACGCTCCCCAACCCCCTCTACACCCCCTCCCCAATACCCCTGCCCCCCCAGTGCCCCCCCCATCCTCTGTACCCCCCCCAATTCCTCCCTGACCCCCCCCAGACCCACCAAATCCCCTCCCAGATCGCCCCTAAACCCCCTCAATCCCCTCTTTAACCCCCCACAACACACCCTACACCCCCCAAAACCCCCTCCCAGATCCCCACAACCCCCCCAAACCCTCTCCCCATCCCCTACCCAGTACCCCCACCTCCACCCAGCGCCCCCCCATCCTCTGTACCCCCACAACTCCTTCCTGACCCCCCCAGACCCCCCCAACTGCCCCAAATCCCTACTTTAACCCTCCCCAACCCCCCCTACACTCCCCAAAACCCCCTCCCCAGTATCCCCACCCCACCCAATGCCCCCCCATCCTCTGTATCCCCCCCAACTCCTTCCTGACCCCCCACAGACCCACCAAACCCCCTCCCAGACCCCCCCAACTGCCCCAAATCCCTACTTTAACCCTCCCCAAGCCCCCTACACTCCCCAAAACCCGCTCCCCAGTACCCCCACCCCATCCAGTGCCCCCCATCCTCTGCACCCCCCCCTAATTCCTCCCTGACCACCCCCAAGACCCCCCAAACCCCCTCCCAGATCCCCCAAACTGACCCCAAACCCCCTCAATCCCCTCTTTAACACCCCCAGCCCCTCCCTACACCCCCCAAAACCCCCTCCCCATCCCTTCCCCAATAACCCTGTCCCACCCAGTGCCCCCCCCATTCTCTGGACCCCCCCAATTCCTCCCTGATGCCCCCCATACCCACCAAACCCCCTCCCAGATCCCCCCTCAACCACCCCAAATCCCTACTTTAACCCTCCCCAACCCCCCCTACACCCCCCCAAAACCCCCTCCCCGGTACTCCCACCCCCCCAGCGCCCCCCCATCCTCTGTACCCCCCCCAATTCCTCCCTGACGCCCCCCAGACCCACCAAACCCCCTCCCAGATCCCCCCCAAATCCCTACTTTAACCCTCCCCAACCCCCTCTACACCCCCCTACACCTCCCCAAAACCCCCTCCCCGGTACCCCCGCCCCCCCAGCGTCCCCCCATCCTCTGTACCTCCCCCAATTCCTCCCTGACGCCCCCCAGACCCACCAAACCCCCTCCCAGATCCCCCCCAAATCCCTACCTTAACCCTCCTCAACCCCCTCTACACCCCCCTACACCTCCCCAAAACCCCCTCCCCGGTACCCCCGCCCCCCCAGCGTCCCCCCATCCTCTGTACCTCCCCCAATTCCTCCCTGACGCCCCCCAGACCCACCAAACCCCCTCCCAGATCCCCCCCAAATCCCTACTTTAACCCTCCCCAACCCCCTCTACACCCCCCTACACCTCCCCAAAACCCCCTCCCCGGTACCCCCGCCCCCCCAGCGTCCCCCCATCCTCTGTACCCCCCCCCAATTCCTCCCTGACGCCCCCCAGACCCACCAAACCCCCTCCCAGATCCCCCCCAAATCCCTACTTTAACCCTCCCCAACCCCCTCTACACCCCCCTACACCTCCCCAAAACCCCCTCCCCGGTACCCCCGCCCCCCCAGCGTCCCCCCATCCTCTGTACCTCCCCCAATTCCTCCCTGACGCCCCCCAGACCCACCAAACCCCCTCCCAGATCCCCCCCAAATCCCTACTTTAACCCTCCTCAACCCCCTCTACACCCCCCTACACCTCCTCAAAACCCCCTCCCCGGCACCCCTGCCCCCCCAGCGCCCCCCCAGTGCCCCCCCCCCCCCAACCTTGACGCGGTCGTTGCTGCTGTTGAAGAGCCCGATGCGGCGGATCGTGGTCAGGATGGGGTCGGTGGCGTCGTCCAACATGTTGTGGGTGCAGACGGGGGGGAAGGATTGACGCTGGGAGGGGGGCGGGGGGCACAACCCAAAACAAAAATGGGTCTCAAGGGATTGCACGACCCCCCCCCCCGCCCCCCCACCAAAAAACCCCACGGGGGGGGGGGTCATACCTGGGTAGCAAAAATGGCTCTTTTCATCATGGTGAAATCCTCCCGGTCCAGCATCTTGTTCATGTCCGGGAGGTTCCCCCTGGGAATTTGGGGGGGGGGTGGTGTTAAAAATGACCCCCCCCTCAGCCCCCTCTGTCCCTAAGGAAGGGTCCCAGGTGCTCAGGGTTGGGGGGGAGGGGGATATTACTCACACCAGCAGCGATTCGTAGAGTTTCTTCCCGAATTTTTCCTTTACGGCGTTGGCCGTGTCCCTGCGGGGGGGGGGGGGAAGGGAAAAGGGGGGTTGGGGGGGGGGGGTCTCGGGGGGTTTGGGGGGTCCCTGGAGGTGTCCCTAGGGGCATGTGAGGGTTTGGGGGGTCCCTGGGGGGGGATCCCTGGGGGTTTTCCCAGGGGTTTGAGGGCTCCCCAGGGTGGTTGGGGGTGTCCCTGGGGTTGTGTGGGGGGGTGTCTATGGGGGCTTGGGGGGTCCCTGGGGGAGATCCCTGGGGGCGTGGGGGGGTTTGGGGGGGTCCCTGGTGGGGTTCTCTGGGGGTTTGGGGGGTCCCTGGGGGTTTTCCCAGGGGTTTGAGGGCTCCCGAGGGGGGTTGGGGGTGTCCCTGGGCGTGTGTGGGGGGTCTATGGGGGTGTCCCTGGGGGCGTGTGGGGGTTTGGGGGGTCCCTGGGGGGGTTCTCTGGGGGTTTGGGGGGTTCCCTGGGGGTTTTCCCAGGGGTTTGAGGGCTCCCCAGGAGGATTGGGGGTGTCCCTGGGGGTGTGTGTGGGGGTCTATGGGCGTTTGGGGGGTCCCTGGAGGGGGTCCCTGGGGGCGTGGGGGGGTTTGGGGGGTCCCTGAGGGGAATTGGGGGGGGCCTATGGGGGGGCTCCCTTAGGGTTTTGCCCTCTCCCCCTCCGGGTTTCAGGGCCCCTCCCCAGGTTTTGTGTCCCCCCCATGGGGTCCCCCCAGTTTTGGGGTCCCCCCCGGGGTTCCAGGATGCCCCCCATGGGTTTTGTGTCCCCCCCATGGGGTCCCCCCAGTTTTGGGGTCCCCCCCGGGGTTCCAGCATCCCCCCCAGGGTTCCAGGGTCCCCCCCAGTTCCAGGGTCCCCCCCGGGGTTTTGGGGTCCCCCCCGGTTTTGGGGTCCCCCCCGGGGTTCGGGATGCCCCCCACGGGTTTTATGTCCCCTCCCAAGGTTTGTGCCCCACCCCCGGGGTTCCAGCATCCCCACCGGGGTTCCAGGGTCCCCCCCCAGTTTCGGGGTCCCCCCCAGGGTTTCAGGGTCCCCCCCCGGTTTTGGGGTCCCCCCCGGGGTTCAGGATGCCCCCCACGGGTTTTATGTCCCCTCCCAAGGGTTGTGCCCCGCCCCCGGGGTTCCAGCATCCCCACCGGGGTTCCAGGGTCCCCCCCCAGTTTCGGGGTCCCCCCCAGGGTTTCGGGGTCCCCCCCGGTTTTGGGGTCTCCCCCAGGGTTCGGGATGCCCCCCCCGGGTTTTGTGTCCCCTCCCAAGGGTTGTGCCCCGCCCCCGGGGTTCCACCATCCCCCCCAGGGTTCCAGGGTCCCCCCCCAGTTTCAGGGTCCCCCCCGGGGTTTCGGGGTCCCCCCCGGTTTTGGGGTCCCCCCCGGGGTTCGGGATGCCCCCCACGGGTTTTATGTCCCCTCCCAAGGTTTGTGCCCCGCCCCCGGGGTTCCAGCATCCCCCCCAGGGTTCCAGGGTCCCCCCCAGTTCCGGGGTCCCTCCCCAGTTTCGGGGTCCCCCCCAGGGTTTCGGGGTCCCCCCCCACCAGAGCTGCTTGCGCACGGCCTGCCCCTTGAGGGACTCCACGTTGAAGTTGTTGGTGCGCGCCGGCATGATGAAGAAGGCCACCACCGTCACCTCGCTGCCGTTCACCTGCCGGGGGGGCCCCAGGGTCCGCGGGGGTCCCCAACGTCCCCAGGGGAGTCCCCAATGTCCCCAGGGTCCGCGGGGGGTCCCCAAGGGGGTCCCCAATGTCCCCCCGCCCCCAAATAACCCGTGTCCCCAATTGTCCCCAAGTGTCCCCAGGGGTCCTCAATGTTCCCCTGTCCCCAAATAAGCCCTGTGTCCCCAAGTGTCCCCAAGGTCCTCAAGTGTCCCCGAGGTCCCCAGGGGTCCCCCAACGTCCACAGGTGGCCCCTTGTCCCCAAATAACCCGTGTCCCCAGGTGTCCCCGAGTGTCCCTGAGTGTCCCCAAGTGTCCCTGGGTGTCCCCAGGGGTCCCCCAAGGTCCCCAAGTGTCCCCCTGTCCCCAAATGTCCCCCTGTCCCCACATAACCCATGTCCCCAAGTGTCCCTGAGTGTCCCCAGGGGTCCCCCAAGGTCCCCCCTGTCCCCAAATAACCCATGTCCCCAAGTGTCCCTGAGGGTCCCCCAAGGTCCCCCCTGTCCCCAAATGTCCCCACAGCCCCAAATAACCCCTATGTCCCCAAGTGTCCCCAAGGACCCCAGTGTCCCTCAGGTGTCCCCCAACGTCCCCAGGTGGCCCCTTGTCCCCAAATAAGCCCTGTGTCCCCAAGGTCCTCAAGTGTCCCTGAGGTCCCCAGGGGTCCCCCAACGTCCCCAGGTGGCCCCTTGTCCCCAAATAAGCCCTGTGTCCCCAGGTGTCCCCAAGTGTCCCTGAGTGTCCCCAAGTGTCCCTGGGTGTCCCCAGGGGTCCCCCAAGGTCCCCAAATGTCCCCCTGTCCCCAAATAACCCATGTCCCCAAGTGTCCCTGAGTGTCCCCAGGGGTCCCCCAAGGTCCCCCCTGTCCCCAAATGTCCCCACAGCCCCAAATAACCCCTATGTCCCCAATTGTCCCCAAGTGTCCCCAATGTCCCTGGGGGTTCCCCAACGTCTACAGGTGGCCCCCTGTCCCCAAATAATCCCTGTGTCCCCAAGTGTCCCCAGTGTCCCTCAGGTGTCCCTGGGGGTCCCCCAACGTCCACAGGTGGCCCCTTGTCCCCAAATAACCCATGTCCCCAAATAACCCATGTCCCCAAGTGTCCCTGAGTGTCCCCAGGGGTCCCCCAAGGTCCCCCCTGTCCCCAAATGTCCCCACAGCCCCAAATAACCCCTATGTCCCCAACTGTCCCCAAGTGTCCCTGGGGGTCCCCCAACATCTACAGGTGGCCCCCTGTCCCCAAATAACTCCTGTGTCCCTGAGTGTCCCCAAGATCCATGAGTGTCCCTGGGGGTCCCCCAAGGTCCCCAGGTGGCCCTTTGTCCCCAAATAACCCCTGTGTCCCCAGGTGTCCCCAAGTGTCCCTGGGTGTCCCCAAGGTCCACGAGTGTCCCCGGGGGTTGTCCAAGGTCCCCAGGTGTCCCCCCCGTCCCCAAATAACCCACGTCCCCAAGTGTCCCTGAGCGTCCTCAGGGGTCCTCCAAGGTCCCCAGGTGTCCCCCGGTCCCCAAATGTCCCCCTGTCCCCAAATAATGTGTGACCCCAGTTGTCCCCAAGTGTCCCCAAGGACCCCAGTGTCCCCAGGTGGTCACCTGTCCCCAAATGTTCTCCTGTCCCCAAATAACCCCTGTGTCTCCAAGTGTCCCTCAGGTGTCCCTGGGGGTCCCCCAACATCCCCAGGTGGCCCCTTGTCCCCAAACAACCCCTGTGTCCCCAAGGTCCTCAAGTGTCCCTGAGGTACCCAGGGGTCCCCCAATGTCCCCAGGTGGCCCTTTGTCCCCAAATAACCCCTGTGTCCCCAGGTGTCCCCAAGTGTCCCTGAGTGTCCCCAAGTGTCCCCGGGGGTTGCCCAAGGTCCCCAGGTGTCCCCCGGTCCCCAAATGTCCCCCTGTCCCCAAGTGTCCCCAGGGACCCCAGTGTCCCCAGGTGGCCCCCTGTCCCCAAATGTCCCCCTGTCCCCAAATAACCCCTGTGTCCCCAGTGTCCCTCAGGTGTCCCTGGGGGTCCCCCTGTGTCCCCAGGTGTGTCCCCAAGGTCCTCAAGTGTCCCCGAGGTCCCCCTGTCCCCAAATAACCCCTGTGTCCCCAAGTGTCCCCAGGGGCCCCCCAACATCTGCAGTTGTCCCCCCATCCCCAAGTGCCCCCCCTGTCCCCAAGGGTCCCCCCCATCCCCAAGGGTCCCCAGGCGTTCCCCCTGTCCCCAAGAGTGCCCAGGTGTCCCCCCATCCCCAAGTGTCCTCCCTGTCCCCAAGGGTCCCCCCCGTCCCCAAGTGTCCCCCGGCATCCCCCCTGTCCCCAAAGATCACCCACTGTCCCCAAGTGTCCCCAGGTGTCCCCCCACCCCCAGGTGTCCCCCCCTGTCCCCAGGTGTCCCCCCTGTCCCCCAGTGTCCCCCCCTGTCCCCAAAGATCCCCTCCTGTCCCCAGGTGTCCCCCCTGTCCCCCAGTGTCCCCCCCTGTCCCCAGGCATCCCCCCTGTCCCCAAAGATCCCCCCCTGTCCCCAGGTGTCCCCCCATCCCCAAGTGTCCCCCCTGTCCCACAGTGTCCCCAGGCATCTCCCCTGTCCCCAAAGATCCCCCTGGTCCCCAAGTGTCCCCCATGTCCCCAAACGTCCCCCCCCGACCCCAAACGTCCCCCCTCCCTTCCCAAATACCCCCTTAACACCCCCCACCCCCCCTCCCCATCCTCCACCTCCCCCATCTCCCCAACCCCTCCCAGGTCCCTCGAGCCCCCCCATGTCCCCACGCCCCCCCCACGCCCCCCCCACCTCCCCCAGCCCCCCCAGCCCCTCTCCATGTCCCCACACCTCCCCACACCCCCCCCACACCTCCCCCAGCCCCCCAGCCCCCCTCCATGTCCCCCCACCCCCCCACACACCTCCCCCAGCCCCCTTCCATGTCCCCCCACGCCCCCCCCACGCCCCCCAGCCCCCCTCCATGTCCCCACACCCCCCACACACTGCCCCCAGCCCCCCCAGCCCCCCTCCATGTCCCCACACACCCCCCCCACGCCCCCCTCATGTCCCCACACCCCCCACGACCCCTCAGCCCCCCCCATGTCCCCACACGTCCCCCCCAGCCCCCCTCCATGTCCCCACACCCCCCCCACACCCCCCCCATGTCCCCCCACCCCCCCACACCTCCCCCAGCCCCCCAGCCCCCCTCCATGTCCCCACACCCCCCCACACCTCCCCCAGCCCCCTTCCATGTCCCCCCACGCCCTCCCCACGCCCCCCCAGCCCCCCTCCATGTCCCCACACCCCCCACACACTGCCCCCAGCCCCCCCAGCCCCCCTCCATGTCCCCACACACCCCCCCCACGCCCCCCTCATGTCCCCACACCCCCCACGACCCCTCAGCCCCCCCCATGTCCCCACACGTCCCCCCCAGCCCCCCTCCATGTCCCCACACCCCCCCCACACCCCCCCCATGTCCCCCCACCCCCCCACACCTCCCCCAGCCCCCTTCCATGTCCCCCCACGCCCCCCCCACGCCCCCCCAGCCCCCCTCCATGTCCCCACACCCCCCACACACTGCCCCCAGCCCCCCCAGCCCCCCTCCATGTCCCCACACACCCCCCCCCACGCCCCCCTCATGTCCCCACACCCCCCACGACCCCTCAGCCCCCCCCATGTCCCCACACGTCCCCCCCAGCCCCCCTCCATGTCCCCACACCCCCCCCACACCCCCCCCATGTCCCCCCACCCCCCCACACCTCCCCCAGCCCCCCAGCCCCCCTCCATGTCCCCACACCCCCCCACACCTCCCCCAGCCCCCTTCCATGTCCCCCCACGCCCCCCCCACGCCCCCCCAGCCCCCCTCCATGTCCCCACACCCCCCACACACTGCCCCCAGCCCCCCCAGCCCCCCTCCATGTCCCCACACGTCCCCCCAGCCCCCCTCCATGTCCCCACACACCCCCTCCACGCCCCTCCCATGTCCCCCCACCCCCCCACACCTCCCCCAGCCCCCCAGCCCCCCTCCATGTCCCCACACACCACCCCATGCCCCCCCCAGCCCCCCCCATGTCCCCACACCCCCCCCACACCTCCCCCAGCCCCCTTCCATGTCCCCCCACGCCCCCCCAGCCCCCCTCCATGTCCCCACACCCCCCACACACTGCCCCCAGCCCCCCCAGCCCCCCTCCATGTCCCCACACCCCCCCCACGCCCCCCCCATGTCCACACACCCCCCACGCCCCCCCCAGCCCCCCCCACGTCCCCACACACCCCCCCCACGCCCCCCCCACGTCCCCACGCAACCCCCACGCCCCCCCCCCGCCCCCCCCAGCCCCCCCCACGTCCCCCCCAGCCCCCCCCACATCCCTACACACCCCCCCCACGCACCCCCACGTCCCCACGCAAACCCCCACGCCCCCCCACCCCCCCCATGTCCCCCCCCCACCCCCCCCACGCCCCCCCCAGCCCCCCGCCCCCCCCCCAGCCCCCCCAGCCCCCCCTCACCCGCAGGAGGTAGTTGAGCCGGGCCAGCGCCTCCAGGAAGATGTCGGCCCCCTTGTTGGAGAACTCGTAGCGCCCCGCGATGAAGAAGAACAGGGTCTTGTCCAGGTCGAAATCCAGGTGCCTGCGGGGACCCGTCACCCGGGGGCACCCCAAAACCCCCCCAGCACCCCACAGACACCCCCCAACCCCCCCGGACCCCTCTAAACCCCTCCCAATTCCCCCCAGACCCCTCCAAACGCCGCTGATACCCCCCAACCCATCCCAGACCCCCCCCAAATCCACCTCAACCCCACCCCAGGGGGCACCCCAAAACCCCCCTGCACCCCACAGACACCCCCAGGAGACCCCCAACCCCCCCAGACCTCTCCAAACCCCTCCCAATCCCCCCCAGACCTCTCCAAACGCCTCTGACACCCCCCAACCCATCCCAGACCCCCCCCAAATCCACCTCAACCCCACCCCAGGGGGCACCCCAAAACCCCCCCGCACCCCACAGACCCCCCCCAGGAGACCCCCAACCCCCCCAGACCCCTCCAAACCCCTCCCAATCCCCCTGAACCCCCCCAGACCTCTCCAAACCCCTCTGATACCCCCCAACCCATCCCAGACCCCCCCCAAATCCACCTCAACCCCACCCCAGGGGGCACCCCAAAACCTCCCTGCACCCCACAGACCCCCCCAGGAGACCCCCAACCCCCCCAGGCCCCTCCCAATCCCCCAACCCCCCCCACATCCCTCCAAACCCCTCCCAATCCCCCCCAGACCTCTCCAAACGCCTCTGACACCCCCCAACCCATCCCAGACCCCCCCCAAATACACCTCAATCCCACCCCAGGGGGCACCCCAAAACCCCCCCGCACCCCACAGACCCCCCCAGGAGACCCCCAACCCCCCCAGGCCCCTCCCAATCCCCCTGAACCCCCCCAGACCTCTCCAAACGCCTCTGATACCCCCCAACCCATCCCAGACCCCCCCCCAAATCTCCCTCAACCCTCCCTGGGGTACTCATGCCCCCCCCCCCCCCGGTCCTGTGTCCCCCTCCCCAGACTCCTGGGACCCCCCCAAATGCCTGTGTCCCCCTCCCCAGATCCCTGGGACCCCCCCCAAGTCCTCTGTCCCCCTCCCCAGACAGCGGCATCGCCCCCAGATCCGTGGGACCCCCCCCAAATGCCTGTATCCCTCTCCCCAGACCCCTAGGACCCCGCCCAAATGCCTGTGTCCCCCTCCCCAGACACCGGCATCCCACCCAGACCCCTGGGACCCCCCCCAAGTCCTGTGTCCCCCTCCCCAGACACCTGGGACCCCCCCCAAATGCCTGTGTCCCCCTCCCCAGACCCCTGGGAACCCCCCCCAAATGCCTGTGTCCCCCTCCCCAGACACCGGCATCCCCCCCAAGTCCTGTGTCCCCCTCCCCAGACACCGGCATCCCATCCAGACCCCTGGGACCCCCCCCAAGTCCTGTGTCCCCCTCCCCAGACCCCTGGGACCCCTCCCAAGTCCTGTGCCCCTCTTCCCAGACACTGGCGTCGTCCCCAGACCCCTGGGACCCCCCCCAAATGCCTGTGTCCCCCTCCCCAGACACCTGGGACCCCCCCCAAATGCCTATGTCCCCCTCCCCAGACACCTGCCCCCCCCCCCCCCACCTCTCCCATCCCTCCCTAGACACTGGACTCCCCCCCGGCAAGTCCTGTATCCCCCTCCCCAGAAACTGGGGTCCCCCCCAGACCCCTGGGACCCCCTCCCCAGTGCCCCCCCCGTGCCCCCACCCCCCGAGCACGCACCCGTAGAAGTGCCCCCGGACGAACTCCTGGACGCGGGCCTTGCTCTGGGCGTGCAGGTTCTGGAACTCGTGCATGGCCGAGAACTTGCGGACGTTAAGGCCGTTGGGGGTCACCAGGTCTTGGGGGGGGGGCACAGGGGAGGTCAGGGGGGGTCCCCCAAATTCCTGCATCCCCACCCCGGGTCCCTTTGGGGGTGCCTGGAGCATCCCAGGGGGCTAGATCCCGCTGGGTCCTTCTGGGGGTGATGGGGGTTACCCTGGGGTGTGGGGGTCACCAGGTCGGGGGGGGGGCACAGGGGGGTCAGGGGGGGTCCCCCAAATTCCTGCACCCCCACCCCAGATCCCTCTGGGGGTGCCTGGAGCATCCCAGGGGGGCTGGATCCCGCTGGGTCCTTCTGGGGGTGATGGGGGTTACCCTGGGGTGTGGGGGTCACCAGGTCAGGGGGGGGACACAGGGGGGTCAGGGGGGGTCCCCCAAATTCCTGCACCCCCACCCCGGGCCCCTTTGGGGGTGCCTGGAGCATGCCGGGGGGTTGGATCCCGCTGGGTCTTTCTATGGGTGTTGGGTTACCCATGGGTGTGGGGGTCACTAGGTCTGGGGGGGGTCGGGGGGGGTCCCCCAAATTCCTGCACCCCCCCTGAGTCTCTCTGGGGGTGTCTGGAGGCTCCCAAGGGGTTGGATCCCGCTTGGTTTTTCTGGAGGTGATGGGGTACTCTGGGGGTCACCAGGTCTAGGGGGGGGTCACCAGGTCGGGGGGGGGCACAGGGGGATCATGGGGGGTCCCCCAAATTCCTGCACCCCCACCCCGGGTCCCTCTGGGGGTGCCTGGAGCATCCCAGAGGGGTTGGATCCCGCTGGGTCCTTCTGGGGGTGATGGGGGTTACCCTGGGGTGTGGGGGTCACCAGGTCGGGGGGGGCACAGGGGGAACATGGGGGGTCCCCCAAATTCCTGCACCCCCACCCCGGGTCCCTTTGGGGGTGCCTGGAGCATCCCAGGGGGGTTGGATCCCGCTGGGTCTTTCTAGGGGTGATGGGGAACCCAGGATTGTTGGGGGGGGTCCTCCTGGGGTGTGGGGGTCACCAGGTCTTGGGGGAGGGCACACAGGGAGGGCCCCCCTGGATGCCTGAGTACCCCTGGGTGTGTTGGGGTCCCCCCCAGGGATGTTGGGGTCATCCTGAGAGTTCTGGGGTCACCCTTGGGGTCCCCATAAGGGTGTTAGACACCCCCGGGCGGTGCCAGGCTTCCCCCATTGGGGTTATGGGGTCCCCCCAAGAATGTTGGGGTCCCCCGGGGATGTTGGGGTTCCCATGCGGGTGCTGGGGTCCCCCCAGGGATGTTGGGGTCCCCATGCAGATGCTGGGGTCCCTAAAAGGGTGCTGGGGTCCCTGTGGGGATGTTGGAGTCCCCATGGAGATGCTGGGGTGCCCGTGGGGGTACTGGGATCCCCCTGAGGATGTTGGGGTCCCCCTAGGGATGCTGGGGTCCCTACGGGGATGTTGGGGTCCCCCAGGGATGCCGGGTACCCCTGAGGATGTCGGGGTCCCCCCAGGGATGCTGGGGTCCCCGTGGTGGTGCTGGAGTACCCATGGGGATATTGGGGTCCCCTCAGGGATGTTGGGGTCCCCGTGGGGGTGCTGGAGTACCCATGGGGATATTGGGGTCCCCCCAGGGATTTTGGGGTCTCCCCAGGGGGTACTGGGGTCCCCCTGAGGAAGTTGGGGTCCCCCCAGGGATGTTGGGGTCCCTGTGGGGATGCCGGGTGCCCCCCCAGGGATGTCAGGGTGCCCTCCCTGGGATACGGGGGTGCCCCCTGGGATATGGGGGTGCCCCCCCGGTGATCCGGGGGTACCCACCGGGCTTGCGCTTGAGGAGGTGCTCGGCCTCGGCGGCGGTGACGTGGGAGACGGTGGTGAGGACGTGGGCGCAGTGGGCGGCCGCCCGCTCCAGGCAGTACCGGTGGTAGATCTGCCGCTCCCCTGCCTCCTTGTCCACGTCGAACTGCGGCCCACAATGCACCGGGGTCAGCGCTGCCGGCACGCCGCGGCGACCCCTGACCCCCGGCACGGCATGCGCCAGGCCGGACTAAGCCCCAGGGCACCCCCAGTGTCCCACAATGCACCAGGGCGACCCCTGACCCCCGGCACGGCATGCGCCAGGCCGGACTAGGCCCCAGGGCACCCCCAGTGTCCCACAATGCACCGGGGTGACCCCTGAGCCCCAGCGGCCTGGCATGCGCCAGGCCAGACTAGGCCCCAATCCAGGCCCCAGAGCACCCCCAGTGTCCCACAATGCACCAGGGCGACCCCTGACCCCCGGCGGCCCGGCATGCGCTGGGCCAGACTAGGCCCCAACCCAGGCCCCAACCCACCCCCCCTCCCCCTCACCACTCCTCACCCCCTCCCTGTCTCCCATGCCCCCCAGCCCCCTCACACACCCCTCACGCCCCTCCAGCCCCCCCCCATCTCCACCTCCCCTTCTCCCACCCCACTCCTCACACCCTCCCCCTCTCCCCACACCCCCCAGCCCCCTCCCACACCCCTCACACTCCACCAGCCCCTCCCACACCCTCCCCAGCCCCCCCAGCCCCCTCCCACACCCCCCCAGCCCCCTCCCATGCCCCTCACGCCCCCCCCAGACCCCTCCCCATGCCCCCCGCAGCCCCCTCCCCACGCCCCCCGCGCCCCCCCAGCCCCCTCTCACACCCCTCATGCCCCTCCCACGCCTCCCCAGGCCCCCCCACACCCCTCACACCCCCCCGCCCCCTCCCATACCCCCCCAGCCCCCTCCCACGCCCCCCAGCCCCCTCCCACGCCCCTCACACCCCCCCCGCCCCCTCCCACAACCCCCCAGCCCCCTCCCACGCCTCCCCAGCCCCCCCCAGCCCCCTCTCACACCCCTCATGCCCTCCCACGCCCCCCCAGCCCCCTCTCACGCTCCCACGCCCCCTCCCACGCCCCTCCCACCCCCCCCGCCCCCTCCCACGCCCCCCCCCAGCCCCCCCCGCCCCGCTCACGCTGTGCAGGTTGTTGTAAAAGTCCACGCTGCCGGCGCAGAGGTAGCGCCCAGCAGCGTGGCGTGGGTGGTGAAGATGGTCGCCACGGGCAACCGCCGCGCCCGGCTCAGCACCAGCCCCAGCCCCGCCAGCCACTCGTGAAGTGACCCACGATGAAGGGACGCTCCTCGCTCTGCGCCGCGAACTGGGTGACACCCCCCCACCCCCGCCCCCCAAATGTCAAAAACCACCACCCCCACCCCCACCCCGCCCCCCCCCGGGGACGGTCAGCGTCATCAGTACCATCCTCACCCCCTGGGCCTGGGAAACTGACCACCCCGGGGCATTCTGGAAACTCCCCACCCTGGGGTACCCCCCCGAGGGGTATCTGAGGGTTGGGGGTGCTCTTAAGGACCCCCACCCCCGGGGTTTCCAACCCCCCAACCCGGGATCCCACACACCCCCAGGGACCCCCTAATTCCCTCAAGGACCCCTCAGGGATAACAAGGGCCCCCCCAGGGACCCCCAAATCCCCATGGGACCCCCCAAATACCCCTGGGGACCCCCCCAAATCCCACCTCCCTGAGGAACCAGGCGACGAGGATGTCGCAGGGACCCTAAAACCCCCCGGCATCATCCCAAAACCCCCTCAAGGAACCCCCCAAGTTCCCTAAGGGACCCCTCAAACTCCCCCAGGGACCCCCAAAATCCCCCAGGGACCCCCAAATCCCACCTCCCTGAGGAACTAGGCGACAAGGATGTACCAGGGATCCCAAAACCCCCTGGTATCCCCCAAAACCCCCTCAAGGACCCTCCAAGTTCCCTCATGACCCCCCTAAACTCCCCCAGGGACCTCTCAAACTCCCCCAGGGACCCCCAAAATCCCCCAGGTGACCCCCAAAATCCCACCTCCCCGAGGAACCAGGCAACAAGGACGTACCAGGGATCCCAAAACCCCCTGGTATCCCCCCAAAACCCCGTCAAGAACCCTCCGAGTTCCCTCATGACCCCCCTAAACTCCCCCAGGGACCCCTAAAACTCCCCAGGGACCCCCAAAACTCCCCCAGGTGACCCCCAAAATCCCACCTCCCTGAGGAACCAGGCGACAAGGATGTACCAGGGATCCCAAAACCCCCTGGTATCCCCCAAAACCCCTCAAGGACCCTCCAAGTTCCCTCATGACCCCCCTAAACTCCCCCAGGGACCCCTAAAACTCCCCCAGGGACCCCAAAACTCCCCCAGGTGACCCCCAAAATCCCACCTCCCTGAGGAACCAGGCGACAAGGATGTACCAGGGATCCAAAACCCCCTGGTATCCCCCCAAACCCCCTCAAGGACCCTCCAAGTTCCCTCATGACCCCCCTAAACTCCCCAGGGACCCCTCAAACTCCCCCAGGGACCCTCAAAATCCCCCAGGCGACCCCCAAATCCCACCTCCCCGAGGAACTAGGCGACAAGGATGTACCAGGGATCCCAAAACCCCCTGGTATCCCCCCAAAACCCCCTCAAGAACCCTCCAAGTTCCCTCATGACCCCCCTAAACTCCCCCAGGGACCTCTCAAACTCCCCCAGGGACCCCCAAAATCCCCAGGGACCCCCAAATCCCACCTCCCCGAGGAACTAGGCGACAAGGATGTACCAGGGATCCCAAAACCCCCTGGTATCCCCCCAAAACCCCCTCAAGAACCCTCCAAGTTCCTCATGACCCCCCAAAACCCCTCAGAGACCCCATAAACACCCCCAGGGACCCCCAAATCCCCCTGGGGACCCCCCAAAACCCACCTCCCGGAGGAACCAGGTGACGAGGATGCACCAGAGAACCCAAAACCCCCTGGTATGCCCCCAAAACCCCCTAAAGGACCCCCACAAAACCCCTCAGAGACCCCATAAACACCCCCAGGGACCCCCAAATCCCCCTGGGGACCCCCAAAACCCACCTCCCCGAGGAACCAGGCGACAAGGATGTACCAGGGATCCCAAAACCCCTGGTATCCCCCCAAAACCCCCTCAAGAACCCTCCAAGTTCCCTCATGACCCCCCAAAACCCCTCAGAGACCCCATAAACACCCCCAGGGACCCCCAAATCCCCTGGGGACCCCCCAAAACCCACCTCCCCGAGGAACCAGGCGACGAGGATGCACCAGGGATCCAAAACCCCCTGGTATCCCCCCAAAACCCCCTCAAGGACCCCCCACAAAACCCTCAGAGACCCCATAAACACCCACAGGGACCCCCAAATCCCCAGGCGACCCCAAATCCCACCTCCCCGAGGAACCGGGCGACAAGGATGTACCAGGGATCCCAAAACCCCCTGGTATCCCCCAAAACCCCCTCAAGAACCCTCCAAGTTCCCTCATGACCCCCCTAAACTCCCCAGGGACCTCTCAAACTCCCCCAGGGACCCCCAAAATCCCCCAGGGGACCCCCCCAAATCCCATCTCCCCGAGGAACCAGGCGACAAGGATGTACCAGGGATCCCAAACCCCCTGGTATCCCCCAAAACCCCCTCAAGGACCCTCCAAGCTCCCCCATGGCCCCCCTAAACTCCCCCAGGGACCCCTCAAACTCCCCAGGGACCCCCAAAATCCCACCTCCCCGAGGAACCAGGTGACAAGGATGTACCAGGGATCCCAAAACCCCCTGGTATGCCCCCAAAATCCCCTCAAGGACCCTCCAAGTTCCCTCACGACCTCCCTAAACTCCCCCAGGGACCCCTAAAACTCCCCCAGGGACCCCCAAAATCCCCCAGGGACCCCCAAAATCCACCTCCCCGAGGAACCAGGCGACGAGGATGCACCAGAGAACCCAAAACCCCCTGGTATGCCCCCAAAACCCCCTCAAGAACCCTCCAAGTTCCCTCATGACCCCCCAAAACCCCTCAGAGACCCCATAAACACCCCCAGGGACCCCCAAATCCCCCTGGGGACCCCCCAAAACCCACCTCCCCGAGGAACCAGGCGACGAGGAAGCCGAAGAGGACGGCGTCGTTGGCCTCGCGGTCGTACCAGGGGACCCCGATGGCGCAGCTCTCCCACAGCTCCCCCTTCCAGCGCTCCAGGCTCCAGGCCGTGGCCCCCACGTCCAGCAGCACCACGGCCGGGCTCCCCTCAATCAGCCAACGCCCGAAGTGCACCTGCACCCCAAAAACAGCCACCCCAAAATCGTCAGCACCCCAAAATGTCCCCTCTGGGGTCCCCTCTGTCAGCCTGCACCCCAAAAACAGGCCCCCAAACCCCCCACTGCCTCCAACACCCCCCCGGGACCCCCTCCATCAGCCAGTGCTCCTGCACCCCAAAAATGCCCCCCCCCAAACCCTCAGCACCCCTAAACATCCCCTCTGGGGTCCCCTCCATCTACCAGCACCCCAAAACCAGGCACCCCAACCCCCTCAGCCCCCCGAACTCCCCACAAGGATTATCTGGGAGGGGCCGTATCCCAGGCATGCCCCCCCCAAAATGCCTCAAGCGTCCCCCAAAACGGGTATGTGTACCCAAAAATGGCTTAAACATCCCTTAAAGGGGGCTAAAGATACCAAAAAACGGGTTAACGTACCCCAAAATGGGCTAAATGCCCCCCAAATGCGTTAAATGTTCCAAAAAAGATATTACGGGCCTGCCAAAATGAGGCAAATAACCCCAAAAACGGTTCCTGTCCCCCCAAATACATTAAAAATCATCAAAATAGGCTAAATACCCCCAAAGAGATTAAACAAAACCCAAAATGCACAAAATGTGCAAGAAAAAAAAGCCCTTGAACGTCTCCAAAATGAGCTAAATGGCCCAAAAACGCGGTAAACACCCCAAAATGGGCTTATTGGAGCAAAAAATGGGTTAATCCCCCCACGAATGGGTTAAAAAGCCCCCAAAATCAGTTAATTGCCCCAAAGTTAAAGACCCGCAAATTGGGCTAAAAGACCCCAAAAATACATTAAAATGACTCCAAAACTGAATTAAAGGCCCCCCAAAAATGGGTTTAAAAGTACCAAAATGCGTTCAAAGGCCCCCAAAAATTGGGTTAATCCCCCCAAAACAGGTCAAAAAGGCCACAAAAATGGGGTAAAAGACCTCAAGAAACGAGATAAATGGCCCCAAAAATGGGTTCATCCTCCCAAAATCGGGTTAAATGCCCAAAAAATGGATTAAAGGGTCTGCAAAAAATGGGTTAGCTCCACAAAATTTGGTTAAAGTCCCCCCAAGTGGGTTAAAGGGCCCCCCAAAACAGGCTAATTGCCCAAAAAATGGGTTAAAAGCCCCCCAAAATGGGTTAAAAGGTCTCAAAAATGGATCAAAACGTCTCAAAAATGGGTCAAAAGGCCGTAAAAATGGGTCAAAAGGCCCACAAAATGGGCCAAAAGGTCCCCAGATATGGGTTAAAGAGAACCCAAAAAATGCGTTAAAAAGCCCCAAAAATGGGTTAACTCCACAAAATTTGGTTAACGTCCCCCCAAATGGGTTAAAGGGCCCCCCAAAACAGGCTAATTGCCCAAAAAATGGGTTAAAAGGTCCCAAAAATGGGTTAAGTGGCCTCAAAAAGGGGTTAATTTCCCCCAAAATGAGTCCAGCCCCACCCCCCACCCCGTTTTGGGGAGCGGGGGGAGGGGAACGGGTGACCTTTGTCGACTTTTCCCGCGCGGGGGAGGTAACGCGAGCTGGGGCTAAAATAGCCCCCACGTGCGCTGCGGGGGGGGGGGGGGAGGGCGCCCACCGCGCACCCATGGGTGCTCCCGCCACCCCCGCCAGGTTCCCCTGGCGTCCCCATCTCCCTCCGTCACCCCGCGGGTGCCCCCCACCCAAGAGGGGCCGGGGTCGGCGGGCGGCCCACCTTGCACCCCTGGGCGTTCATGGCGGCCAGGGTGCGGCGTAGGGCGGGCTGAGGCGGCTCCAGCAGCTCCACTTGGGTGCGGACGCTGCTCTCCACGTAGGGCCCCACCAAGACGTAACTCTCGCCCCACTCGTCCGCCGTCACCCGCGCCTTCGTCTGCAGCACCGTGTAGATCCCGCCCACTGCCGGCGATCCCAGCGTGCAACGGGGCAGGCGTCAGCCACGCGCCGGCGCTTCGCATCAAGCCCGCGGCCTACTAGGCCTCGCGGTGTCGCGGCGCGCGTTGGGGCACAGGGGCATCCCAACATGCAACAGGGCTCGTGGCATCCCATGATGCAAAAGGCCTCATGGCATCCCATAAAGCACCGGGGTTTCGCCTCAAGCCCGCAGCCTACTAGGCCTCGCGGCGCGCGTTGGGGCACAGGGGCATCCCAGCATGCAACAGGCCTCATGGCATCCCATGATACACCGGGACACCCAGGTATCCCAGCATGCAACAAGGCTTGTGGCATCCCATGATGCACAGGGGCTTCGCCTCAAGCCTGCCGCCTACTAGGCCTCACGGCGCGCATCGGGGCACAGGGGCAACCCAGCATGCAACAGGCCTCATGGCATCCCATGATGCACCGGGACACCCCATCATGCAACAGGGCTCATGGCATCCCACGACGCACCAGGGCACGCAGGTATCCCAGCATGCAATAGGGCTCGTGGCATCCCATGATGCACCAGGGCATCCAGCATGCAGCAGGCCTTGTGGCATCCCATAAAGCACTGGGGCTTCGCCTCAAGCCGTGGCCTACTAGGCCTCACGGTATCCCATGATGCTCTGGGGCCCAGGGGTATCCCAGCATGCAACAGGGCCTGAGCCGTCCCACAATGCCCCGGGGCTCCCGCTAACTCCCCAGGCGCTAGGCCCTGACGCCATCCCATCATGCCCCGGGGCTCCCGCTAACTCCCAACCCGCTAGGCCTCGCGCCCTCCCATCATGCCCCGGGGCTGACGTTAACCCACAATGCACCGGGAGGGGGGGGTGGGTGGGGCTCAGGCTGACCCAGGGGGTGCCCCCACGGCATCCCAGCATGCACTGGGGCACGGGCTCGACCCACAGGGTAGGCCAGGCCCACGGCATCCCATGATGCACTGGGGCAACCCCCCCCACCCCCCCCGAGGGTGTGGCTTCCCAGCATGCCCCGGGCCCCCCAGCATCCCAGCATGCCCTGGGGCCACTCCAGGATGCACTGGGGCGGGGGAGGGGGCTCATGCCTTCCCACAATGCTCCAGGCCTTGCCCCCGTGCCCCACCCCCCCCATATCCCACAATGCACTGGGGCACCCCCCCCATGTATCCCAAGGGCGGGGTCTTGGGGAGGGTCCCAGGTTTGGGGGGGGGGGGTCTGGGGGGGGTCCCAGGTGGTTGGGGGGGGATGCAGGCATTTGGGGGGCGTCCCAGGTCGTTGGGGGGGGGTCCAGGCATTTGGGGGGGGTCCCAGGTTGTTGAGGGGGGTCCATGCATCTGGGGGGGTCCCAGGTGCTTGGGGGGGGTCCAGGTTTAGGGGAGGTCTTGGGGGGGTCCCAGATTTGGGGGGGGGTCCCAGGTGCTTGGGGGGGAGTCCCAGGTTTAGGGAGGTCTTGGGGGGGGTCCCAGGTTTGGGGGGGGGTCCCAGTGCTTGGGGGGGGGGGGCCCAGGTTTAGGGGGGGGACTTGGGGGGGGTCCCAGGTGCTTGGGGGGGGGGTCCCAGGTTTAGGGAGGTCTTGGGGGGGGTCCCAGGTGCTTGGGGGGGGTCCCAGGTGCTTGGGGGGGGTCCCAGGTTTAGGGGAGGTCTTGGGGGGGGTCCCAGGTTTGGGGGGGGTCCCAGGTGCTTGGGGGGGGTCCCAGGTTTAGGGGGGGTCTTGGGGGGGGTCCCAGGTTTGGGGGCGGGACTTGGCGGGTTCCCAGGCGTTTGGGGGGTGTCCATGCATTTGGGGGGGGTCCCAGGTTTAGGGGGGGGGTCTTGCGGGGGGTCCCAGACATTTGGGGGGGTTCCCAGGATTGGGGGGGGGTCTTGGGGGGGTTCCCAGGATTGGGGGGGGAGGGGTGTCCATACATTTCAGGGCCGGGGGGGGGGGTTGGGGGTGGGGTGGGGGGTGTCCATCCATTGGGGGGGGTGGGGCGGGGG
>JAQBHY010000144.1:0-24529 GCA_027574665.1 Rhynochetos jubatus
CCAGTCCCTTAAAAACACCCAGAGATCCTTTAAATTGAAGCACGCCTCTTTTAGCGAAGCCCCGCCCACAAGACAAGCCACACCCCTTTGCGTAGGGAGCGTCAGCCAATGGGATGCCCTCCTCTTCCTTTAACGTGAGCTCGGCCCCCTTTAAACACAAGCCCCGCCCCCACGGCAAGCCCCGCCTACAGAAAGGCTCTGCTACCGTAGGAGCCCCGCCCACGCAGGAGGCCACACCCATTTCCGCAGTGGCCACGCCCCCTTTAGGGAGGTGTGCTGCCTCTTTAAATAAGTCCCGCCCCCCTGCCCAGCTAAGCCCCGCCCCCAGGCGGAACCGCACCCTTTCAAATGGGGGCCGCCATCTGTGGGCCCCACCCCTGGGACATTGCCCCTTGAAGAGCCCTGCCCCGCCTCCCCTGCACCCCAAAACGCCCCACTTGCCCCCCCCAATCACACTCGGCCCCCCCAAATCCCCTCATTAACCCCCCCAGCTCCTCAGGGCCCCCCCCTAAATCCCAGGACCCCCCACACCCCCCCCACATTCCCCCCTCCCCATCCCCCAAGGGCCCCCCCAACGACCCTCCCAGCCCCAGGACCCCCCCCCCAAAATCCCCAGGCCCCCCTCACACCCCCCACATCCCCCCCTCCCCCCTCCCCATCCCCCCAAGCGCCCCCCCAATGACCCCCCCAATCCCCAGGCCCCCCTCACACCCCCCCACATTCCCCCCTCTCCCCTCCCCATCCCCCCAAGGGCCCCCCCAATGACCCCCCCAGCCCCAGGACCCCCCCCCAAAATCCCCAGGCCCCCCCCCCCCACCCCCCACATTCCCCCATCCCCCCAAGGGCCCCCGAACGACCCCCCCAATCCCCAGGCCCCCCCCCAAACCCCAGGCCCCCCCCCACATTCCCCCCTCCCCCCTCCCCATCCCCCCAAGGGCCCCCCCAACGACCCCCCCAGCCCCAGGACCCCCCCAAAAATCCTCAGGCCCCCCCCCACCCCCCACATTCCCCCCTCCCCCCCAAGGGCCCCCCCAACGACCCCCCCAAGCCCCAGGACCCCCCCCAAAATCCTCATGGCCCCCCCCAAACCCCCAGGCCCCCCTCACACCCCCCACATCCCCCCCCTCCCCCCTCCCCATCCCCCCAATGACCCCCCCCAGCCCCAGGCCCTCCCCAAAAATCCCCAGGCCCCCCCCCAAACCCCCAGGCCCCCCTCACACCCCCCACATCCCCCCCTCCCCCCTCCCCATCCCCCCAATGACCCCCCCCAGCCCCAGGCCCCCCCCAAAAATCCCCAGGCCCCCCCCAAACCTCCAGGACCCCCTCACACCCCCCACATTCCCCCCTCCCCGTCCCCCCAAGGGCCCCCCCAACGCCCCCCCCAATCCCCAGGCCCCTCCTGCGCCCCCCTCCCCCCTCCCCATCCCTCCAAGGGCCCCCCAATAACCCCCCCCAGCCCCAGGACCCCCCCCCCAATCCCCAGGCCCCCCTCACACCCCCCCCTCCCCCCTCCCCATCCCCCCAAGGGCCCCCGAACGCCCCCCCCCAGCCCCAGGCCCCCCCCCAAACCCCCAGGCCCCCCCCACATTCCCCCCTCTCCCCTCCCCATCCCCCAAGGGCCCCCCCAATGACCCCCCCCAGCCCCAGGACCCCCCCCAAAATCCTCAGGGCCCCCCTCAAAATCCCCAGGCCCCCCTCACACCCCCCAGATCCCCCCCTCTCCCCTCCCCATCCCCCCAAGGGCCCCCCCAATGACCCCCCCAAACCCCAGGCCCCCCAATCCCCAGGCCCCCCAGATCCCCCCTCTCCCCTCCCCATCCCCCCAAGGGCCCCCGAACGCCCCCCCAATCCCCAGGCCCCCCAAAACCCCCAGGCCCCCCCCCACATCCCCCCCTCTCCCCTCCCCATCCCCCCAAGGGCCCCCCCAACGCCCCCCCCAATCCCCAGGCCCCCCCCGCACCCCCCTCTCCCCTCCCCATCCCCCCAAGGGCCCCCCCAATGCCCCCCCCAGCCCCAGGCCCCCCCAAACGCCCAGGCCCCCCCCGCGCCCCTCTCCCCCCTCCCCATCCCCCCAAGGGCCCCCCCAATGACCCCCCCCAATCCCCAGGCCCCCCCGAACGCCCAGGCCCCCCCCGCGCCCCCCTCTCCCCTCCCCATCCCCCCAAGGGCCCCCCCAATGACCCCCCCAAACCCCAGGCCCCCCCAAACCCCCAGGCCCCCCTCACACCCCCCACATTCCCCCCTCTCCCCTCCCCATCCCCCCAAGGGTCCCCCAACGCCCCCCCCAATCCCCAGGTCCCCCCCGCGCCCCCCACATCCCCCCCTCCCCCCTCCCCAACCCCCCAAGGGCCCCCCCAATGACCCCCCCAAACCCCAGGCCCCCCCAAACCCCCCAGGCCCCCCTCACACCCCCCACATTCCCCCCTCTCCCCTCCCCATCCCCCCAAGGGCCCCCGAACGACCCCCCCAATCTCCAGGCCCCCCGCGCCCCCCTCCCCATCCCCCCAAGGGCCCCCCCAATGACCCCCCCCAATCCCCAGGCCCCCCAATCCCCAGGCCCCCCTCCCCCCTCACCCTCCTCGCTGGGGGGGTCGGGGCTGGACTCCGACTCCGACGACGTCGCCGCCTCCTTCAGCCACTTTTTTCCTCTTCTTGGGGGGGGGCTCCGCCTTCACCTTGGGGGGCTTGGGCTTGGGCCGGGGGGGGCCGGGGGGGGCGCGGGGGGGGCCCGCGGCCGGCGCGGGGGCTGGGGGGTCGGTTTTGGGGGGTCTTTCGGCCTTGGGGGGTTTTTCCGGCCTGGGGGGCTTTTCCTGGCGAGGTTTTTCGGGTCGCTCGGGTTTGGGGGGTTTCTCGGGGGGGTCCGGTTTGGGGGGGGGCGGGGCTTTGGGGCCGCTGGCTTTGGGTTGGCTCTGTCTCCTGGAAGGGGGGGGGGGGGGGTGTTAGTGGGGGTGGGGACCCCCCCAAAAGCCCTCCCAGATAAAGGGGGGGGATGGGGAGCCCCCCCCGGATGCCCTAAGAGCACCCCCAGACCGTGGGGGGTATTGGGGAGCCCCCCAGGACCCCCCCAACTCCCCCCTCCCCCCAGGCTGAGGGGCGATGAAGCCCCCCCAAATGTCCCCCAGGTCCTTGGGGACAATGGGGACCCCCCCGAGGCCGTGGGGACCCCCTGCGACCCCCCCAAATACTCTCCAGGTCCTTGAGGACCCCCCCGAGGCCGTGGGGACCCCCTGCGACCCCCCCAAATACTCTCCAGGTCCTTGGGGACAACGGGGACCCCCCCGAGGCCGTGGGGACCCCCTGCGACCCCCCCAGATACACCCCCAGGTCCTTGGGGACAATGGGGACCCCCCCGAGGCCGTGGGGACCCCCTGCGACCCCCCCAAATACACCCCCAGGTCCTTGGGGACAACGGGGACCCCCTGCGACCCCCCCAAATACATCTCCAGGTCCTTGGGGACAATGGGGACCCCCCCCAATCCCTCAATGTCCCACCTGGGGAGCCCCCCGTGTCCCCTCCCCCATCCTGGGTGACCCTGCCACGTCCCCAAGGCCCCGTGTCCCCCCCTGCCACCACTGTCACCCCGCCCTTGGCCCCCGCTGTCCCCGTGTCCCCCCACGTCCCGTGTCCCCGTGCCACTCTGTGTCCCCGTGTCCCCGTGTCCCTCCGCTGTCCCCGTGTCCCCCCATGTCCCCGTGTCCCCCCAGTGTCCCCCGGTGTCCCCGTGTCCCCGTGTCCCCTGTCCCCACCTGACGGCCAGGGGCCGGTGCCAGGGCCGCCGGGAGCACACCCTCACATAGCCCCATGCCCTGCTGTCCCGTGTCCCCCCGCTGTCCCCATGTCCCCCCCGTGTCCCCGTGTCCCCCCGGTGTCCCCGTGTCCCCGTGTCCCCTGTCCCCACCTGACGGCCAGGGGCCGGTGCCAGGGCCGCCGGGAGCACACCCTCACGTAGCCCCATGCCCCACTGTCCCCATGTCCCCCCGTGTCCCCGTGTCCCCCCGGTGTCCCCGTGTCCCCCTGTGTCCCCGTGTCTCCCCGTGTCCCCGTGTCCCCCCGTGTCCCCGTGTCCCCCCGGTGTCCCCGTGTCCCCTGTCCCCACCTGACGGCCAGGGGCCGGTGCCAGGGCTGCCGGGAGCACACCCTCACGTAGCCCCATGCCCCACTGTCCCCATGCTGTCCCCATGTCCCCCCATGTCCCCATGTCCCCCCGGTGTCCCCGTGTCCCCCCATGTCCCCGTGTCCCTCCGGTGTCCCCCCTGTCCCCACCTGACGGCCAGGGGCCGGTGCCAGGGCCGCCGGGAGCACACCCTCATGTAGCCCCATGCCCTGGTGTCCCCGTCTCCCCCCGGTGTCCCCATGTCCCCCCGTGTCCCCATGTCCCCCAGGTGTCCCCGTGTCCCCCCATGTCCCCATGTCCCCCTGGTGTCCCTGTGTCCCCCCGGTGTCCCCCCTGTCCCCGACAGCCAGGGGCCGGTGCCAGGCCAGGGCCGCCGGGAGCACACCCTCACGTAGCCCCACGCCCTGCTGTCCCCATGCTGTCCCCATGTCCCCCCCGTGTCCCCGTGTCCCCCCGGTGTCCCCGTGTCCCCTGTCCCCACCTGACGGCCAGGGGCCGGTGCCAGGGCTGCCGGGAGCACACCCTCACGTAGCCCCATGCCCTGGTGTCCCCGTCTCCCCCCGGTGTCCCCATGTCCCCCCGTGTCCCTGTGTCCCCCCCGTGTCCCCGTGTCCCCCCATGTCCCCGTGTCCCCCCGGTGTCCCCCCTGTCCCCACCTGACGGCCAGGGGCCAGTGCCAGGGCCGCCGGGAGCACACCCTCATGTAGCCCCATGCCCTGCTGTCCCCATGCTGTCCCCATGTCCCCCCGGTGTCCCCGTGTCCCCCCATGTCCCCATGTCCCCCCGGTGTCCCCATGTCCCCCCGTGTCCCCGTGTCCCCTGTCCCCACCTGACGGCCAGGGGCCGGTGCCAGGGCCGCCGGGAGCACACCCTCACGTAGCCCCATGCCCCACTGTCCCCATGCTGTCCCCATGTCCCCCCGGTGTCCCCGTGTCCCCCCATGTCCCCATGTCCCCCCGTGTCCCCATGTGTCCCCGTGTCCCCGTGTCCCCTGTCCCCACCTGACGGCCAGGGGCCGGTGCCAGGGCCGCCGGGAGCACACCCTCACGTAGTCCTTCTTGTTGACGTTCTCCAGGAACTTGACGTACAGCCGCTGGTACCGGTTCTTGGCGTCCCCGAAGTACCCCAGGTACTGGGGGGGGGGGGCGGGGGTGTCAGGGGGGACCCCAATACCCGCGCTGACCCCCCCCATGGCCCCCCTCCCAGCCCCAGGATGCTCCAGGCAAGGGCAGGACGCTCCTACAGACTCCCCCAAACCCCAAAGACCCCCCCTGGGGACAGCCCCCCCCCCCCCCGGACACTACATACCCCGGGAGACCCAAGAAACTCCCCCCCCGGGACCCCAAATACCCCAGGACCCCCTCACCCCACCTCCCCCCCGGCACCCCCAGACCTCGAATACCCCCAGGAGCCCTCAGGGCCCCCCCAGATGGCAAATATCCTCTGGGACCCCCCCCTCCAGACCCCCCCCAGACCCCAAACACCCCTGGGCGCCCCCCAGACCCCCCCCAAACCCAATTACCCCCAAGACCCCCCGAGAACCCCACGTATTTTAGGGGGGGTCCCCTGTTCTTTGGGGGGGTGTCTCCATCTCAGGGGGGAGGTCCCCATCTCGGGGGGGGTCCCCCACTTCGAGGGGGGTCCCCCATTTCGGGGGGGGGTGTGTCTCTGGTTTTGGAAGGGTCCTCTGTTTTGGGGGGGGGGTCTCAGATTTCGGTGGGTCCATTTTTTTGGGGGGTTCCCAGGTTTCGGGGGGGTCCCATTTTTTTGTGGGGGGGGTCTCAGGGTTGGGGGGGTGTCTCAGGTTTTAAGGGGACCCAGGTTTGTTTTTGGGGGGGGGTCTCAGGCTCGGGGGGGGGCAGTTTGTTGGGGGGGGTCGCAGGTTTGGGGTGGGGCTCTCAGGTTTTGGGGTTGGTGCCACATTTGGGGGGGGGTCCCTATTTCTCTGGGGGCGTTTCCTGCGTTCGGGGGGGGACCCAGTTTTTGGGGGAGGGGCACAGGTTTTTGGGGGGTCCAGGTTTTTCTCAGGGGGGGGGTCCCAGGTCCCGGGGCAGGGCGCCCCAGTTTCGGGGGGGGGCGCCGTCTGAGGTTTGGGGACTCCTGCGTTTTTTAAGGGGGGGATCTGAGGGTTGGGGGGTGTCCCTATTTTTGGGGGGGGTCCCTATTTTTGCGGGGGGGGGCCGCACTCACGTTGCTGGTGGCGCAGAACTGGCGCTGCCCGTCCTTGATCTCGGGGGTGAACTTCTGGAGCAGAGCCTTCTGCACCCGCCAGATCGGGGGGGGCTCCCGGCCCGTCTGCAGCGCCAGCTGCACGCGGGGGGGTCAGGGGGGCTGCCCCCCCCCCCCCCCCCTCACTGCCCCCCACCCCCCCCCGGCCCCCCCAGCCTCAGCTGACCCCTCCCCGCCCAGCCCCAAACCCTGCCCTGAGCCTCGGCCGCTGCCCGGCGGCTCCAACGCCCCCCAGCCCCCCTGTACCCCAGCTGGACTCCCAGTGTCCCCCAGTATCCTCCCAGTGCCCACCAGTGTCCACCCAGTGCCCCCAGTATCCTCCCAGTGCCCACCAGTGCCCCCAGTATCCTCCCAGTGCCCACCAGTATCCTCCCAGTGCCCACCAGTATCCATCCAGTGCCCACCAGTGCCCCCAGTATCCTCCCAGTGCCCACCAGTATCCACCCCGTGCCCACCAGTGCCCCCAGTATCCTCCCAATGCCCACCAGTATCCGCCCAGTGCCCACCAGTGTCCCCAGTATCCTCCCAGTACCCATCAGTATCCACCCAGTGCCCACCAGTATCCTCCCAGTGCCCACCAGTGCCCCCAGTATCCTCCAGTGCCCACCAGTATCCTCCCAGTGCCCACCAGTGTCCCCAGTATCCTCCCAGTACCCATCAGTATCCGCACAGTGCCCACCAGTGCCCCCAGTATCCTCCCAGTGCCCACCAGTATCCACCCCGTGCCCACCAGTGCCCCCAGTATCCTCCCAATGCCCACCAGTATCCTCCCAGTGCCCACCAGTGCCCCCAGTATCCTCCCAGTGCCCACCAGTATCCTCCCAGTGCCCACCAGCGCCCCCAGTATCCTCCCAGTGCCCACCAGTATCCGCACAGTGCCCACCAGTGCCCCCAGTATCCTCCCAGTGCCCACCAGTATCCACCCCGTGCCCACCAGTGCCCCCAGTATCCTCCCAATGCCCACCAGTATCCGCCCAGTGCCCACCAGTGCCCCCAGTATCCTCCCAGTACCCACCAGTATCCACCCAGTGCCCACCAGTATCCGCACAATGCCCACTAGTGACCCCAGTACCCTCCCAGTGCCCCCCAGCCCCACTCCCAGTGCCCCCAGTCCCTCTCCCAATGCCTTTTCCTGCCTCCTAGTCCCTCCCAGTGTGTCCTAGTCCCTTCCAGTACGTCCCAGTCCCTCCCAGTACGCACCTCAACGACCTGGATACTCTCAATACGTACAATCAACTCAACCAATACTCATCAGATGCCCCCCAGTCCCTCTCCCAGTGCCCCCAGTCCCTCTCCCAGTGCACCCAGTCCCTCTCCCAGTGCACACAGTCCCTCTCCCAGTGTCTCCTGTCTCCCAGTCCCTCCCAGTCTCTCCCAGTCCCTCCCAGTGCCCACCCTGAACACCTGGAATGTTCTTATTAGGGACACCCACCTCATCTCTCACATGAAAGATGCTACCCAGCTCCTCCCAGTGCTCCCAGTTCCTCCCAGTCCCTGCCTCAGTGTCTTTTCCAACCTCCCAGTATACCCCAGCAGCTCCCAGTCCCTCCCATTCCCCACCCTGAGGGCCTGAATGTCCTCAGTGGGTACAGTGAACCCACGCTCCCAGTGCCCCCCGCCTCCCTCCCAGTGCCCCCAGCCTCCCTCCCAGTGCCCCCAGTCCGGCTCCCAGTGCCCTCCGCCTCCCTCCCAGTGCCCCCAGTCTGGCTCCCAGAGTGCCCCAGTCCCCTCCCAGTGCCCCCAGCCTCCCTCCCAATGCCCCCAGTCCAGCTCCCAGTGTCCCCAGCCTCCCTCCCAGTGCCCCCAGTCCAGCTCCCAGTGCCCCCAGCCTCCCTCCCAGTGCCCCCAGTCCGGCTCCCAGTGCCCCCCGCCTCCCTCCCTGTGCCCCCAATCCCAGTGCCTCCCAGTGCCCCCCAGTCTCTCTCTCAGTGCCCCCAGTCCCAACCCCAGTGCTCCCAGTGCCTCTTCCTTCCTCCCAGTGCCTTCCAGTGCTCCCAGTGCCCACCCTCAGGGCCTGGATGTCCTGCACGCGCACCACGAACTCGTCCCTCTCACAGAAAATGACCGCCAGTCCCTCTCCCAGTGCTCCCAGTGCTTCCCAGTCCCTATCCCAGTACCTTTCCCTCCCAGTGCCCCCCAGTCCCACGCCCAGTGCCCCCCAGACCTAATCCCAGTGCTCCCAGTCCCTATGCCAGTGCTCCCAGTGCCCCCCAGTCCCAATCCCAGTGCTCCCAGTGCTTCCCAATCCCTCTCCCAGTGCCTTGCCTTTCTTCCCACTGCCCCTCGGTCCCACTCCCAGTGCCCCCCAGTCCCACTCCCAGTGCTCCCAGTGCCCACCTTGAGGGCCTGGATGTTCTCCACGCGCACCACGAACTCGTCCCTCTCACGGAAGATGCCCCCCAGTCCCCCTCCCGGTGCTCCCAGTGCCCCCAGTCCCTAACCCAGTGCTCCCAGTGCCCCCCAGTCCCACTCCCTGTGCTCCCAGCGCTCCCAGTGCCCACCTTGAGGGCCTGGAAGTCCTCCACGCGCACCACAAACTCGTCCCTCTCACGAAGATGCCCCCCCAGTCCCCCTCCTAGTGCCCCCAGTGCCCCCCAGTCCCTCTCCCAGTGGTCCCCAGGCCCAATCCCAGTGGTCCCAGTGCCCCCTAGCCCCACTCTCAGCGGTCCCAGTGCCCCGCAGTCCCTCTCCCAGTGCTCCCAGTGCCCCCCAGCCCCAATCCCAGTGCCCCCCAGTCCCACTCCCAGTGCCCACCTTGAGGGCCTGGATGTTCTCCACGCGCACCACGAACTCGTCCCTCTTGCGGAAGATGCCCCCCAGTCCCCCTCCCGGTGCTCCCAGTGCCCCCAGTCCCACTCCAGGTGCTTCCAGTGCCCCCCAGTCCCACTCCCATTGCTCCCAGTGCTCCCAATGCCCACCTTGAGGGCCTGGATGTCCTCCACACGCACCACAAACTCGTCCCTCTCGCGGATCATGCCCCCCAGTCCCCCTCCCGGTGCTCCCAGTGCCCCCCAGTCCCCCTCTCGGTGCTCCCAGTGCCCCCCAGTCCCACTCCCAGTGCTCCCAGTGCCCACCTTGAGGGCCTGGATGTCCTCCACGCGCACCATGAACTCGTCCCTCTCGCGGAAGATGCCCCCCAGTCCCCCTCCCGGTGCTCCCAGTGCCCCCCAGTCCCTATCCCAGTGCTCCCAGTGCCCACCTTGAGGGCCTGGATGTCCTCCACGCGCACCATGAACTCGTCCCTCTCGTGGAAGATGCCCCCCAGTCCCCCTCCCGGTGCTCCCAGTGCCCCCCAGTCCCCCTCCCGGGGCTCCCAGTGCCCCCCAGTCCCACTCCCAGTGCTCCCAGCGCTCCCAGTGCCCACCTTGAGGGCCTGGATGTCCTCCACGCGCACCACGAACTCGTCCCTCTCGCGGAAGATGCCCTCTCCCCCGCTCTCGGCCTCGTCCTCGTCCGTGTCCCCGCACACGGCCGCCGTCTCCTGCTTCTTGGCCAGGTGCAGCGGCCGCGCGTCCTCGGGCTCCTCCCGCTCGGGGGACGGGGGGGCCACCGGCTCGGGGGGGGGCGCCTTGGCCACCGGCGGCGGCGGCGACGCGGCCACCGGGGCCACCGAGGCCACCGGGGCCGGGGGGTCGGGCGGGGAGGTCTCCGAGGGGGTGGGGCTCGGCGGCTTCTCCTCCGGGGGGGGGATGTCTGGGGATGGGGATACACGAGGGTCAGGGAACGGCGGGGGGGGGGGGGGGTAACCCATAGAGTTTGGGGAGCTGGGGTGCCCCAGGGGGTCTCTATGGGTCCCAGGGAGTGTCTATGGGTCGCAAGGGGGCACAGAGGATCTCTATGGGACGCGGGGGGTCTGTAGGGGTCTCAATGTTCTCCAGGGGGTCTCTATGGGTCCCAGGGGGTCTCTATGGGACCCAGGGGGTCTGTAGGAGTCTCTATGGGTCCCAGGAGGCTCCTATGGGTCCCTGGAGGTCTCTATGGGCCCCAGGGGCTCTCCAGGAGTCTCAATGTTCCCCAGATGGTCTCCATGGGTCCCAGGGGGGTCTCTATGGGCCCCAGGGGGGTCTCTAGGGGTTTCAATGTTCCCCAAAGGGTCTCTATGGGCCCCAGGAGGTCTCTATGGGCCCCAGGAGGTTCCTATGGGTCCCTGGAGGTCTCTATGGGCCCCAGGGGGTCTCTATGGGCCCCAGGAGGTTCCTATGGGTCCCCAGAGGTCTCTATGGGCCCCAGGGGGTCTCTATGGGCCTCAGGAGGTTCCTATGGGTCCCGAGAGGTCTCTATGGGCCCCAGGGGGTCTCTATGGGCCTCAGGAGGTTCCTATGGGTCCCCAGAGGTCTCTATGGGCCCCAGGGGGTCTCTATGGGCCCCAGGAGGTTCCTATGGGTCCCCGGAGGTCTCTATGGGCCCCAGGGGGTCTCTATGGGCCCCAGGAGGTTCCTATGGGTCCCCAGAGGTCTCTATGGGCCCCAGGGGGTCTCTATGGGCCTCAGGAGGTTCCTATGGGTCCCGAGAGGTCTCTATGGGCCCCAGGGGGTCTCTATGGGCCTCAGGAGGTTCCTATGGGTCCCCAGAGGTCTCTATGGGCCCCAGGGGGTCTCTAGGGCTCTCGATGCTCCCCAGATGGTCCCTGTGGGCCCCTGGAGGCCTCTATGGGTCCCAGGGGGCCTCTGTGGGCCCCAAAGGGTCTCCAGGGATCTCAATGTTCCCCAGATAGTCTCTATGGGCCCCAGGGGTCTCTATGGGTCTCGATGGGCTGCAGGGGGTCTCTATGGGCCCCAGGGGGTCTCTATGGGTCTCAGAGGCTCCTGGGGCTCTCGATGTTCCCCAGATGGTCTCTGTGGGTCCCCAGAGGTCTCTATGGGCCCCCAGAGGTCTCTATGGGCCCCAGGGGGTCTCTAGGGCTCTCAATGCTCCCCAGATGGTCCCTGTGGGTCCCCAGAGGTCTCTATGGGCCCCAGGGGATCTCTATGGGCCCCAGGGGGTCTCTAGGGCTCTCAATGCTCCCCAGATGGTCCCTGTGGGTCCCCGGAAGTCTCTATGGGCCCCAGGGGGTCTCTAGGGCTCTCAATGCTCCCCAGATGGTCCCTGTGGGTCCCCGGAGGTCTCGATGGGCCCCAGGGGGTCTCTAGGGCTCTCGATGCTCCCCAGATGGTCCCTGTGGGTCCCCGGAGGTCTCGATGGGCCCCAGGGGGTCTCTAGGGCTCTCGATGCTCCCCAGATGGTCTCTGTGGGCCCCAGACCACGCCCCCCCCCAGGAGCTCTCCACGATCCCTGGCACCTCCCTGCCTGCCCCGCACCGCGCTGGGTCGGGGGGCGAGGCCCACCCACCTGGGGGGTCGGGGTCCTTGCGGTCGGCGGGGTCGTAGAGGGCGGAGATGGCAGAGGAGATGCTCTTCTGCAGGTCCTGGTTCTTGCTGACCGAGTCCTCCTCGTCCGAGGAGAAGGACGGGAGCGTCTCCAGGTTGCGCTTCAGCTCCTCATCCAGGCGCTTGCAGGGGCTGGGACACGCCATCACCAGCCCCTCGCCCTCCGCCCCCTCCAGCCCCCCCGCCAAGATGGGGGGCCCCACGGCGAAGGGGGCGGCCGGGGGGGCACGGGGGGTCTTGGAAGGGCTGGTGGAGGCCGGGGGGAGCGTCTGGCGCTTCCCGGATTTGAGGAAGTCGAGGAAGGAGGCCATGAACCCCGACTTCATCTCCGGCTGCTTCTCCTCCACCTCCTTGATCTTCTGCTTGATGCGCTCCCGGGTCTGGCTGCTGTCCAGGGGGGGGTCAGCCCCCGGCCCCCCCGGGGGGCCCTCCCCGCCCTTCGGCACCGCCAGCTTGATCTGGGGGGGAGGAGATGAAGGGGGGGGTTAGGGGATGCCCCAGGGAGCCCCAGTATCAGTCAGGAGAGACCAAGGTCTCTCAGTGACCCCATAACCTCCCCCCCGGCAGATCCCAGTGCCCCCCAGTACCTCCCAGTGCCCCCCCCCAGTCTCCTTTGCCCCGCCACATTTGCCTCTTAGAATCCCCCCCACCCCACATCCTCACTCTGAGGGGCCTGAAGGGTCCCCAACCCATCGCCATGGCCAACCCCAGGGGCTTCTGGGGGTCATTGGTGGGCAACAGACAAGGTGGAACCCCCCAAAAAAGGCCAAACACCACCCTTCCTCCTCAAACACGGCCTCCAAAGACCCTCCAGCACCCCAAAACCCTCCACATCCTAACCTTGAGAGGCTTGAAGGGTCCCCAACCCATCACCATGGCCAACCCTGGGGGCTTTTGGGGTCATTGGGAGGCAACAGACCAGGTGGAACCCCAAAAAAAGGCCAAACACCCCCTTTTCTCCTCAAACACGGCCTCCAAATACCCTCCAGCACCCCAAAACCCTCCACATCCTCACCTTGAGAGACTTGAAGGGTCCCCAACCCATCACCATGGCCAACCCTGGGGGCTTTGGGGGTCATTGGGAGGCAACAGACCAGGCGGAACCCCAAAAAAGGCCAAACACCCCCTTTTCTCCTCAAACACGGCCTCCAAAGACCCTCCAGCACCCCAAAACCCTCCACATCCTCACCTTGAGGGGCCTGAAGGGTCTCCAGCCCGTTGCCATGGCCAACCCCAGGGACTTTTGGGGTCACTGGGGGCAGCAGACCAAGAGGGACTCCCCAAGAACCCCCCAACACCCCTTGCCCTCCAGTCGCCCCCTCCCAAGACCCTCCAGCACTCCAAATCCTCATCTGCAATGGCTTGAAGGGTCTCCAGCCCATTGCCATGGCCAACCCCGGGGGCTTTTGGGGTCACTGGGGGCAGCAGACTCAGAGGGACCCCCCAAGAACCCCCCAACTGCTCCCTTGCCCTCCAGCTGCCCCCTCCCGAGACCCCCCAGCACCCCAAATCCTCACCCTGAGGGGCCTGAAGGGTCCCCAACCCATCGCCATGGCCAACCCTGGGGGCTTCTGGGGTCATTGGGAGGCAACAGACCAGACGGAACCCCAAAAAAAGGCCAAGCACCCCCTTTTCTCCTCAAAGACAGCCTCCAAAGACCCCCCAGCACCCCAAAACCCTCCACATCCTCACCCTGAAGGGTCTCCAGCCCATTGCCATGGCCAACCCTGGGGACATTTGGGGTCACTTTTGGGGGCAGCAGACCAGGAGGGACTCCCCAAGAACCCTCCAACCCCCCTTACCCTCCAGCTGCCCCCTCCTGAGACCCCCCAGCACCCCGACCCCCTCCCCCCAAGCTCCCGCGTCCTCACCTTGAGGGGTTTGAGGGGCTCGAGGCCGTTGCCGTCGGCCCCCTCCTCGCCCCCCTTCTTGCCTCCAAAGACCCCCAGCACCCCAAAACCCTCCACATCCTCACCATGAAGGGCCATGGCCCATTGCCATGGCCAACCCTGGGGACATTTGGGGTCACTTTTGGGGGCAGCAGACCAGGAGGGACTCCCCAAGAACCCCCCAACCCCCCTTACCCTCCAGCTGCCCCCTCCTGAGACCCCCCAGCACCCCGACCCCCTCCCCCCAAGCTCCCGCGTCCTCACCTTGAGGGGTTTGAGGGGCTCGAGGCCGTTGCCGTCGGCCCCCTCCTCGCCCCCCTTCTTGCCCCGGCCCCGGCCTCGCCCCCGGGGCTTCTTGGGCCCGTCGGGGGGCAGGAGCCCGGGAGGTTCGGCCAAGGGCCGGATGCGGGGTCGCCCGCGGGGGCGGGGGGGCCCCTCGCGTTTGGGTTTGGTGGGTTTGCGGCCTCGTTTCTTGGGCCCCGGGTGGGGGCCGGGGTGGGGGCAGAAGTCGATGTCGCCCATGGGGCTGAGGCTGGGCCGGGCCCGGCAGCTGGAGATGAGGTCGGGCAGGAGGTCGGGCAGGCGGCGGCTGTTGAGGCGGATGTCGGCGGGGACGTCGGCCTTGTCCTCGTCGTCCTCGAACTCGTACTCCTGCGCGTAGGTCTTCTTGGGGGGCGGGAAGGGGTCGCGCTTGCGGAGCAGGTGGAAGGACGACGTCTTGAGGAGCTTCTTGGGTTTGGAGGAGCAGAAGAGGGGGGCGGCCAGGGGGGGCTTGGCGCCCTCGCCCGTGCTCTGGATCAGTTCCAAGGGCTCCGCGTTGACGGTGGAGGGCAACTCGTGCTTGGGGGGCTCCAAGCCCAGGGCGGGGGCGTCGCCGCCCGCCCCCTCCCCGGGGCAGAAGGCCGGGTAGCTCTGCCCCATGTCGTAGGGGGGCGCCTTGAGGCCTTCGGCACGCGCTTCCAGCCCCCCGGCGCCTTCCTCCTCGTCCTCCTCGGTGCTCTTGGCGAAGTCCTCGGGGGGGGGCCCGAACATGTCCTCCATGCCCGGGAAGAAGCCGCGGTCCTCGTCCTGCAGCAGCGCGTCCGGGAAGCAGATGGAGGTGAGGGGCACGAAGCGGCCCTTGCCCCCCGCCGGGCTGCCCCCCTCCGCAAACTGGTCCTTGGCTTCCAGCGGGGCGGGGGCCACCGGCGGGCCCCCCTCGGGGTCCAGGAGGTGCCCTGGGGGTCCTTGGACCCCCCCGGGTTGTCCCAAATGAGGTTCCAAGCCCAAAGGGGGTTCCAAAAAGTCTTGGATCTCCTGGGGGGCCGGCAACACCTCCATGGGTTCGGGGGGGAGCGGCGGGGGGGCCTGGGGGTCCAGCCCCTGCGAGCGGACGTGGGCTTGGTGGAGGTGAGCTTCCAGCAGCAGCTGCGGGGAGGGGGCGGCGGGGGGAGCCGGGGGGGCCGGAGGAGCCGGGGGGGGCGGCGGCGGGGGCGGCGGGGGGGGCGGCATCCGTTGCTGCTCCAGGAGGTGAACGTCCAGGGGGGGTCTGCCCTTGGGCCGGGGGTGCAGCTGGCTCTGCGTGTGGGTCAGGACGGAGGGCAAGAGCGACCCCCCCGGGACGGCCACCGGGACGGGCCCCAGTTCGGGAGGGGGGTCCAAAAGGAGCCCGTGGGGCTCCAGGGGGGGGCCCTCGCCCACCAGCCGCCCGTGCTCGGGGGTCTTGGGCAGGTAGGCGTGGGGCTGCCCCAGTTCCTTCCCGCCGGCCAAGTGCTCGGCTGGTTTCTTCAGCTCCTGCCCGTAGGAATCGAGGGGGGGGGGCTGGTGGCCGTAATGGACCACCGAGGTGGCCGCCAGCCCCTCGCCGCCCCCGCCGGCCCCCCCGCCGGCCCCCCGGTACTCCTTGGCTCGCTCGGGCTTCTTCTTCTCCTTCATCAGCGCCAGCTCCAGCGCCGCCGGCCCCTCCAGGTTGGAATTGGGCCGGATCACGCTCTGCAGTTGGTACCTCTCCTCCGCTTTCCCCAGCCCCCCGTAGCCCCCCAGGCCTTTGCCAGCCCCCCCCCGCTCCTCGCAGGCCCCCAGCCCCTCGGCCGGCCCGCGGGGGGGGCTGGGGGCTTGCAGGAGATGCTGGATGAGGAAGTCCTCGTCCTCGCTGCGTTCGGCCGCCAGCAGCTCCGCGTCCCCCTTTCCCCCCTTGCCGAAGGCGGGGGGCCGCTCCAAGCCCCCCGGGCCCCCGCCGTAGCCTGGCGCCATGAAGGACGGGGACAACACGGACCCCAGGTACTTCTGGGACTGGCCCGGGGACGCTCCGCTTTGGGGGCGGGCGGCCGGGGGGGACTGGAGGGGCCGGATGATGGGCGAAGGGCTCGAGCCCCCCAGCCCGGCGTAGGGCAGGGGGGGGGCCGGCATGGCGGGCGAGTGCCCGGTGCTGTAACTGAGGGAGGGGCTGGCGGTGGGTAAACCCTGGGAGGGGGCCGGGGGGCCGTACGCCCCCGCCTGCCCCCCCTCGGGCTGCACCCCGTAGGGCAGCGCCTGGAGCTGCTCGGGGGAGTAGGTCTGCCCTTGGCTGACGCAGGGCTGCAGCCCCTGCCCCCCCTGCCCGCCCCCCTGCCCCCCGGCCGGGTAACTGGGGGCCTTACCCCCCAAGTCCCCCCCCTGCCCGCCGCTGAAGCCCCCGGCCGGCTGCCCGCCGCCCCCCAGGCTCTGGGGGGCCGGGGGGTTGGTGCCGTAGCCGGCGGCCGGCCCCATGGCCAGCAGGCTCTGGGGCTGGCCGGGGGAATAGGCCGGGGACTGGCTGGCGATGACAGAGCTGGGCTTGGGGGTGCTGGGGGTGTAGCTGCTTTGGCATTTGGGGGTGGCGGTGGAGCGGGGGGTCTGCCGCGACGCCGAGTAGCTCTTGGACTTGGCGCCGCCGTTGCCGGCGGCGTTGCCGGCCGCCCCGTTGCCTCCGCCGCCGGAGTAAGCCGGCGACTGGATGATGGGCCGGTAACTCTGGGCCGGTTCCGGCCGCGGCGCCGGAGCCGCTTTGGGAGGCTGTTGGGACCCCTCGGAGCTGGCGGGCGACTGCTCGCCCAGGGGGCTGCAGGAGAGCGCGGCGCGGTGCGGCATTTGCTGGTAGGTGCCGCCGCAGCTCAGGTAGTGCTGGAGGCTGTGGGGCGCCGGCGGGAGCTGCGGCTGGGCGCCCCCCGGGCGCTGGTAGTGCTTGATGACGCTGTCCTGGCGCGGGACGGCCCGCTCGCCGCCTCCGCCGCCGAACACCGACGCGTTGTACAGCTGAGCCGGTTGTTCCGCCGGCGCCGGTAACGGGGCCGATAACAGGTTGAACTGGGAAGAACTGGGAGGCCCCCGGTAGGCCGAACCCTGCGCAGGTAAGCCGGAGCCCAGGACGGCGGTGCCGAGGCGCTCGAAGCCCAGGGAGGAGGGGACGCTGGGCTGCGCGGGTTTGATGTGGAGCAGGGGGTCGTGGGGCGAGAGCAGCCCGTTGGAGCCGGGGCTGAAGGCGGCCTCGGGCAGGCTGAGCGGGGAGCTCACCGGGAAGCTGCGCCCGCTGAACGACGCCGGGTGCTGGTAGGCGCTCAGCGCCGACGACGAGGGGAACGTGCCCGACCCCGGCAGCGCCCCCGAGATGAACAGCTCGGCCGGCGCCGGCGTGTGCATGGCTGCGGGGAGGGGGGCAAAAAGGGGTGAGTGGGGGGAGTGGGGTGTGCCCTGGGGTGAGGGGGGGGGGCAGCGGGGGAAGGGGGGATCTCCCTGAGGTGAGGGGGGGCACTGGGGTGAGGGGGGGACAACACTAGGGGAGTAGGAACCCCATGGGGTGAGTGGGGGGAACTCCCTGAGGTGAGCAGGGACCCCCCGAGGCGAGTGGGGGGGCACTGGGGGAAGTAGGAACTCCCTGGGGTGAGGGGGGGGGGCACTGGGGGAGTAAGGAACCCCATGGGGTGAGTGGGGGCCACTGGGGGAAGGGGGGACCCCCTGGGGTGAGTGCTCACTGGGGTGAGCAGGGACTCCCGGGGCGGGGGGGGGGGGCACTGGGGCAAGTGGGGACACCCTGGAGCAAGTGGAGGGGCACTGGGGGAAGTAGTAACCCCCCAGGGAAAGTGGGGGAACTCTGGGGTGAGCGGGGACCCCTCCCAGGGCAGGTAGAACCCCCCTTGCCCCCAGGCAGGATAAGACCACCCTCCCCTTCCCAGGCAGCACAGGACCTTCCTCAACCAGGACAGGACCCCCTTGGGCAGAACAGGCCCCCCCAGGGCAGGATGACCGCTCCCCCACCCCCCCCCGGCTGCACAAGCCCCCCCCCCCCCCCCCGGGCAGGATAGGATCCCCCTAGGCTGGACAGGACCCCCCCCAGTCAGGATAAAACCCCCCGAGGCTGGCCAGGACCCCCCCCCCGGGCAGAATAAGACCCCCCAAGGCTGGCCAGGACCCCCACCCACCGGTCTGCCAGGAGGGGGTGCGGAACTGGGAGAGCAGGGAGGAGGCCGAGGGGCCGGGCTGCGGCCGCGACTCCAGCGCCGAGATGAGGTTCATGACGGAGGCGTCGGGGGCCGCCCCCCCCGCGTGGTGCAGCCCCGTCTCAAAGAGCCCCGACAGCCCTGGGGACACGGGGACAGCTGGGGGACACCGCGGGGACACCCCGCCATGCCTCCCCGGGGCGCGGGGGGCAGCGTGGGGACACCACGGCCACGTGTCCCCGGAGGGAGGGGTTGGGGACACCATGGCCATGTGTCCCCAAGGGGGAAGGGGGCAGGTGGGGACACCAGGCTGGGAACAGGGACACAGGGACAGAGGGACGGACATGAGTAAGAGAACACTGGTGTGACTGCGGGGATAGGAATGGGGACAGGAAAACAGAGATAGCGACAAGAGTGGGGACGTGGGGACATAGGGACGGGGACAACGATGGGGACGTGGGAATGTAAAGACAAGTGTGGGAACAGGGATGGGGACGTGGGGACAGGGATGGGGACAGGGATGGGGACAGGGATGGGGACAGGGATGGGGACAGGGATGGGGACGTGGGGACAGGGATGGGGACAGGGATGGGGACGTGGGAATGTAAAGACAAGTATGGGAGCAGGGATGGGGACATGGGAACAGGGATGGGGACATGGGAACGTAGAGACACGGATGGCGGCATGGGGACAGGGATGGGGACGTGGGAATGTAGAGACAGGGACGGGGATGTGGGGACAAGAACGGGGACGTGGGGACAAGGATGGGGATGTGGGAATGTAGAGACAGGGATGGGGACAGGGATGGGGACGTGGGGACAGGGATGGGGACGTGGGGACAGGGATGGGGACGTGGGGACAGGGATGGGGACGTGGGGACAGGGATGGGGACAGGGATGTAGGGACATACGGACAGGGATGGGGACAGGGATGTGGGGACAGGGGTGGGGACATATGAACGGGGGCGTGAGGACGTAGGGACACGGATGGGGACAGGGACGGGGATGTGGGGACACGGATGGCAACGGGGACGTGGGGACATAGGGATGGGGACGTAGGAACAGGGACGGGGACAGGGACGTAGGGACGGGGACGTAGGAACAGGGATGGCGATGGGGACGTAGGGACACAGATGGGGACAGGGATGCGGATGTGGGGACACGGATGGGGACAGGGACAGGGAGCCCAGTGCAGACAGGAACACGTGGGGGGATGGGGACACGGGCCTGGGACACACAGGGACACAGGGACACCGTGACCCTGGGGATGGGGGACACGGGGACGCAGCGCTGCAGCGTGCTGGGACAGCGGTGACACGGGGACTGTGGGGTCACGGGGGGCAAAGGGACCCGGGGTGACACGGGGACACAGGGCCGGGGGGGACGCGGGGACAGAGGCCGCAGCGCCACGGGGTCAGGGGGCTGGGGGGACACGGGGTCGTGGGGACACAGGGCCGGGGGGACGCGGGGACAGAGACCACAGTGCCACGGGGTCAGGGGGCTGGGGGGACACGGGTCGTGGGGACACAGGGACAGAGGGCGCAGCGCCACGGGGTCGGGGGGCTGGGGGGACGCGGGGTCGGGGTGACGCGGGGACACAGGGCCGGGGGGACGCAGGGACAGAGGCCGCAGCGCACGGGGTCAGGGGGCTGGGGGGACGCGCGGGGGGCGGGGGGCCGTACCTGCGGGGTGGTGGTTGGCGGCATAGCCCTGCAGCGGGTGGGGGGCGCCGTAGGGCTGGCGGTGCAGCAGGTCGGGGTCGGGGTGCGACGCCCGCGAGCCCCCGTACACCAGGCTGGGGGGGGGGGGGGGGGGGGGGGGGGGCGTCAGTGCCCGTGTCGCTCGCACGCTCCCCGCACGCCTGCCGCCCCCCCCAGCCCTCACACGCCCCTCGCACACTCGCCCCAGCGCGACGGGGTGGAAGAGGGTCGCGAGCGGCTGGCGGGCGTGCAACGGGCGTGACGCGCTCGCGAGCGGCCGCAGTCGTGCAACAGGCACGGCGCACGCTCACCCCTCGCTAAAGGCTGCAGTTGTGCAACGGCACGGGGCACACTCATGTGCCACCCGCAGTCGTGCAACGGGCACTGCGCACAGCTCACCGCTCCCAAAGGGCTGCAGTTGTGCAACGGGCACGGCGCACACTCATGTGCCACCCGCAGTCGTGCAACGGGCACGGCGCACACTCATGGGCCACCCGCAGTCGTGCAACGGGCACGGCGCACACTCACATGCCACCCACAGTTGTGCAACGGGCATGGTGCACACTCACAGCTCGCAAGCGGTCGCAGTCGTGCAACGGGCACGGCGCACACTCACAGCTTGCTAAGGGCTGCAGTTGTGCAACGGGCACGGCGCACACTCATGGGCCACCCACAGTCGTGCAACGGGCACGGCGCACGCTCACCGCTTGCTAAGGGCTGTAGTTGTGCAACGGGCACAGGGCACACTCGTGTGCCACCCGCAGCCGTGCAACGGGCACGGCGCACGCTCACCACTCGTGAATGGCAGCAGTTGTGCAACAGGCACGGTGCACGCTCATGTGCCACCCGCAGTCGTGCAACGGGCACGGCGCACGCTCACCGCTCGCTAAGGGCTGCCGCTGTGCAACGGGCACCGTGCACGCTCATGTGCCACCCACAGTCGTGCAATGGGCACGGTGCACGCTCACCACTCGTGAACAGCCAGTCGTGCAACAGGCACAGCGCACACTCATGCGCCACCGCTTACGAACAGCCACAGTCGTGCAACGGGCACGGCGCACGCTCGCACACCACTGCTCGTGAATGGCTGTTGTGCAACGGGCACCGGGCACGCTCACGTACCACTGCAGTTGTGCAACAGGCACGGCGCATGCTCACCACTCGCGAAGGGCTGTAGTAGTGCAATAGGCATGGCGCGCGCTTGCACACCGCTCATGAATGGCTGCAGTCGTGCAACGGGCACAGCACACACTCATGTGCCACCTGCAGTCGTGGAACGAGCATGGCGCACACTCACCGCTTGTGAACGGCCGCAGTCGTGCAACAGGCACGGCGCACACTCCTGCGCCACCACTCGTGAATGACTGCAGTCGTGCAACAGGCACAGCACACGCTCAACACTTGTGAATGGTCAGTCGTACAACGGGCACGGCGCACGCTTGCACACCACCGCTCATGAATGGCTGCCGTTGTGCAACGGGCACGGCGCACGCTCATATACCACCCGCAGTCGTGCAATGGGCACGGTGCACGCTCAAACGCTCATGAATGGTCACAGTCGTGCAACGGGCACGGTGCACGCTTGCACACCACTGCTTTGTGAACGGCCGCAGTTGTGCAACGGGCATGGCGCACACTCAAGTGCCACCCGCAGTCATGCAACAGGCACGGTGCCCGCTCATGCGTCACCCACAGCTGTGCAACGGGCACAGTGCACGCTCACCACTCGCAAAGGGCTGCAGTCGTGCAACGGGCACAGTGCACACCTGCACACCACCGCTCATGAATGGCTGCAGTTGTGCAGCGGGCACGGCGCACGCTCATGTGCCACCGCAGTCGTGCAACGGGCATGGTGCACGCTCAACGCTCGTGAATGGTCACAGTCGTGCAACGGGCACGGTGCACGCTTGCACACCACTGCTTGTGAACGGCCGCAGTCGTGCAACGGGTATGGTGCAAGCTCACATGCCACCTGCAGCCGTGCAACAGGCACGGTGCACACTCACACTTGTGAACAGCCACAGTCGTGCAACGGGCACGGCGCACGCTCATGTGCCACCCACAGTCGTGCAACGGGCACGGCGCACGCTCAACCCTCGTGAATGGTCACAGTCGTGCAATGGCACGGCGCATGCTTGCACACCACCACTTGTGAACGGCCGCAGTCGTGCAACGGGCACGGCGCACGCTCATGTGCCACCCGCAGTCATGCAACAGGCATGGTGCAACGCTCACCACTTGTGCACAGCCACGACGCACGCTCGTGTGCCACCCACAGTCGTGCAACGGGCAAAGCACATGCTCACCGCTCGTGACTGGCTGCAGTCGTGCAACGGGCACGGCACACGCTCACCGCTCGCGAACGGCCGCAGTCGTGCAACGGGCACGGCGCACACTCGTGTGCCACCCGCAGCCGTGCAAGGCCCCACGCCGCGCTGGCGGGACGGGCAGCAGCGCGAGAAGCAGCCGTGCGACGCACGGGGGCCGGTGTGCCAGGCGCAGCGTTTGCACGGCCAACGGCCGCGTCCCGCACGCTGGCCCCCGTGCAACGCGCGGGCACGCCCGGCCGTGGCCGTGCAAGGCGTGCGGTGCGTGACCCTGCGTCCTGCGCCCCAGGACCAGCGCCCCAAATCCCGGCACCCCAGTTCCTGCGGCAGCCGGCGCGGTGCCCCCAGCACCCCAGCCCTGGTGCAGACACCCCTGCATGGGCACCCCAGCACCCTGAGCCCCAGTGCACCCCAGCACCCTGAGCACCGGTGCACCCCAGCACCCACTGCACTGGGACCCCAGCACCCTAAGCCCCAGTGCACCTCAGCACCCTGAGCACCAGGACCCAGCACCCTGAGCACCGGTGCACCCCAGCACCCTGAGCACCGGGACCCAGCACCCTGAGCCCCCCAGCACCCCGAGCCCAGTGCACCCCAGCACCCACTGCACTGGGACCCCAGCACCCCAGCCCTGGTGCAGACACCCCTGCACGGGCACCCAGCACCCCGAGCCCCAGTGCACCCCAGCACCCACTGCACTGGGACCCCAACACCCACTGCACCGGGACCCCAGCACCCTGAGCCCCGGTGCACCCCAGCACCCACTGCACTGGGACCCCAGCACCCTGAGCCCCCGGTGCACCCCAGCTCCTGCAGCACCCAGTGCGGTGCCCCCCAGCACCCCAACCCTGGTGCAGAAACCCCCTGCACGGGCACCCCAGCACCCATGGCTGCACCAGGACCCCCAGCACCCTGAGCCCCAGTGCACCCCAGCACCCTGAGCCCCGGGACCCCAGCACCCTGAGCCCCAGTGCACCCCAGCTCCTGCAGCACCCAGTGCGGTGCCCCAGCACCCCAGCCCGGTGCAAAGACACCCGTGCACGAGCACCCCAGCACCCCGAGCCCTCGGTGCACCCCAGCACCTGCTGCACCGGGACCCCAGCACCCTGAGCACCGTTGCACCCCAGAGCTGCTGCACCCACTGCACCGGGACCCTGCACCCCAAGCACCGGTGCACCCCAGCTCCTGCAGCACCCAGCACGGTGCCCCCCAGCACCCCCAACCCTGGTGCAAAGACACCCCTGCACGGGGACCCCCAGGACCCATGGCTGCACTGGGACCCCTGCACCCCAAGCACTGGTGCAGCCCCAGCACCGGGACCCCAGCACCCCGAGCCCTCGGTGCACCCCAGCACCTGCTGCACTGGGACCCCTGCACCCCAAGCACTGGTGCACCCCAGCACGCCGAGCACCGGGACCCCCAGCTCCTGCAGCACCCAGCGTGGTGCCCCCCAGCACCCCGAGATCCAGTGCACCCACGGCACTGGGACCCCAGCCCCCGAACCCCGGTGCACTGGGACCCCAGAACCTGCAGCCCCCCAACCCTGGTGCACAGACACCCCTGCGCGGGCACCCCAGCACCCGCTGCACCGGGACCCCAGCACCCCGAGATCCAGTGCACCGGGACCCCAGCACCCTTGTCCCTGGGGCACAGGACCCCCCAAACCGCTGCACCGGGACCCCTGTGCTCCTGCACCCGGTGCACCGGCCCCCGAGCCCCGGTGCACGGTCACCCCAGCGCTCGATGCACGGCCACCCCCGGCCCCCCGAGCCCCGCTGCACCCCAGCGCCCGGTGCAGGGCCACCCAGCCCCCGAGCCCCGGTGCAGGGCCACCCAGCCCCCGCCCGCCCCCCGCCGCCCCCTCCCCGCGCGGCGGGCCGGCACCTGGCCTTGGCGGAGCGCTCGTAGGTCCAGCCGGGCCCGGCGGCCAGCGGGTCCCCGAAACCGGCGGCCGGGTAGTTCCTGTCCATGGGGGCGGCGGCCCGGCGGGGTGGGGGAGCGAGGGCAGGGCGGAGGCGGGGGCGGGACGGGCCCCGCCGCGGCGGCGCCCCCGGGGCCAAGCCGGGCGGCTGGGCCGGGGGCGGCGGAGGGCGGCGGCGGCGGCGGCGGCGGCGGGGGGAGCGCTCACGGAGCGGCCATGTTGGCTGGCGGGGCCGGCGCCGCCGCCGCTTCCTCCCACAATGCACCGCGCCGCGGGGGGAGCGGGAGGGCGGGGCGGCGGCGGAGCGCGAGGGGGCGGGGAGAGGGGCGGGGCCAGGCGGCGGCGGGAGCGCGGCGGTGGCGGGGCCAGGCCGCTCCGGGGCGGGGAGGGGGCGGGGTCAGAGGGGCGGGGGCGGGGCAGGCGGCGGCGGGAGCGCGAAGGGGCTGTGAAGGGGCGGGGCCAGCGGCGGCCGTGGCGGAAAGGGGGCGGGGCCACGCGGCGGCGGGAGCGCGGAGGGGCGGGGCGAGGGGGCGGGACCGCGCGGGAGCGG
>JAQBHY010000133.1:0-23607 GCA_027574665.1 Rhynochetos jubatus
CCCTACTCCCCCTTACTCACTCCTACTCCCCCCCTACTCCCCTTTACACAACACCGCCCTTACTCCTACTCCCCCCTATCTCCCCCTTACTCCCCCCTACTCCCCCCCTATCTCCCCCTTACTCACTCCTACCTACCCCCCCCTACTCCCCTTTACACGCCCTTACTCCCCCCAGTCCCCCCTACTCCCCCTTACTCCCCCCCTACTCCCCCCTCACCCACTTACTCCAGGGCCAGGGGCTCCCCCCACAGCCTCCGGCTCTCGCCCTTCGGGGGGGGGCCCCCCCTCCCCCGGCCCCCCCCCGCACGATGTGGGTCAGCAGCACCACCCCCTCCATCGCCCGCGGCCCTGGGGGGGGGCAGGGGGGGGGTCACCGACTCCGGGGGGACCCCCTCCCCCCCCCCTCCCAGTGCTCCCAGTGCCCCCCAGTTCCCCCCCCACCCCCCCCCCCCGGGGGTTACCTGCGCGCACTCCCCAGTCCCTTGGTGAGGGGGGGGGGGGGTTGGGCAGTGCCAGCCCCTCCCCCCCCAGTGCCCCACCCCCCCGCCCCTCCCCCCCCCCAGTGCCCCTCCCCCCCCCGGGGCTCCGATGCCCAATTTTAATCATTTTATTTCAGAGGTTTTGGGGAGAAAAAGAGCGATTTAGGGGTCGGGGGGGGGGGGGGGGGGGCGGTGCCCAGCCCCTCCCCCCCGGGGCTGAGATTTGGGGTGAAAAACAGGAGCTTTTGGGTCAAACCCGGAGGCGGGGGGGAGGGGTAGATCCCGGGTTTCCAACGGAACGGGGGGGAATTTGGGGCTAAACCCCCGGGGTTTGGGCAAAACCCAAAGCTGGGTCACCCCCCCCCCCCCCCCCCCCGGCAGTTTTGGGGTCCAACTGCCCCCGGTTTAGGCCACGAAGGGGCGTTTCTGCCCCAAAAAAAAGCCGCGTTTTGGGTCAGAGCCAGGTGACCGGGCGGGAGGGGGAGGGGGGGGGACACAAGCCCCGATTTGGGTCCAAAAGTCACTATTTTGGGTCCAAGAGGCCCTTGATTCGGGGCAAACTTTGGGTTTCGGCCCACGGTGACACTTTGGGGCTAAAAATCGCGATTTTGGGTCCAAAAGGCTCGTTTTGTGGGGTCAAACCCCTGGGGGGTTGGTTCTGATGCTGGTTTGGGGCTAAAAACGCTATTTTGGGTCCAAAAGGCCCGTTTTGGGGGGGTCAAACACCCTGGGGGTTTGGTTCCGATGCTGGTTTGGGGCTAAAAATCGCTGTTTTGGGTCCAAAAGGCCCGTTTTGGGGGGGTCAAACACCCTGGGGGGTTGGTTTCCGATGCTGGTTTGGGGCTAAAAATCGCTGTTTTGGGTCCAAGAGGCCCTTGATTCGGGGCCAAACTTTGGGTTTCGGCCACGGTGACACTTTGGGGCTAAAAATCGCTATTTTGGGTGCGAAAGGCCCGTTTTGGGGGGGTCAGCTCCAGGGGTTCGGTTGCGATGCTGGTTTGGGGCTAAAAATCGCGATTTTGGGTCCAAAAGGCTCATTTGGGGGGGGTCAACCCCCCAGGGGATTTGGTTCTGATGCTGGTTTGGGGCTAAAAATCGCTATTTTGGGTCCAAAAGGCCCATTTTGGGGGGGTCAACCCCCCGGGGGGTTGGTTCCGATGCTGATTTGGGGCTAAAAATCGCTATTTGGGTCCAAAAGGCCGTTTTGGGGGGGTCAAACACCCTGGGGGTTCGGTTGCGATGCCATTTTGGGGCTAAAAATCGCTATTTTGGGTCCGAAAGGCTCATTTTGGGGGCGTCACACTCCCGGGGGTTCGGTTCCGATGCTGGTTTGGGGCTAAAAATCTCAATTTCGGGTCACAACGCCCCATTTTTGGGGGCCAAACGCTGGTTTTTAGCCACGAGAGCGTTCTGGGGCTAAAACCGGCATTTTTGGGGTTCGGGGCTGCCGCCCCCTCCCCCCACCACCGCCACCCGGGCGCCCCCAGGGTGAGGATGGCCGGGGGGGGCCAGATGATGTAGGTGGTGGCGGTTGGGAGCGGGGGTGATGTCATCGGTGACGTCATCGGTGATGTCATCGGCGGGCAGGCGGCCTGCAAGGTGCCCCCCCCCCCCGTCAGCCGGCGCCCCCCAAACGGCCCGGAGTCACCCCAAAACCCCGGGGGGGGGGGGGGGGGGGGGTGCACCTACCTGGGGTGGGGGAGGGGCCGTCCGGCAGGGGGCGTGGCAGCGGCGCTGACCCCGAGCTTGACCCCGAGCTTGACCCCGAGCTTGACCCCGACCCCGGCAGCGGCACCCGGCAGAGCCGCCCCATGGACCCCCCAACCTGCGCCCCCGACACCCCCCGTCACCGAAACCGCCCCCCCCCGGCCCCAGAACGGGCCAAATCACCCCAAACCGGCCCAAAACCGGCCCAAACCAGCCCAAAATCACCCCAAAACAGCCCCAAAACGGCCCAATTCACCCCAAATCGCCCCAAACCGGCCCAAACCGACCCCAAACCAGCCCCAAACCGGCCCAAATCGCCCCAAAACGATCCCAAAATGGCCCAATTCACCCCAAATTGCCCCCCAAAAATACCCCCAACCCCCCCCAAACCCCCCCAAATGCACCAAAACCCCCCAAAATCCCCAAAATGGCCCAACCCCCCTCCAAAAATTGCCCCCAACCCCCCCAAAATGCCCCCAACCCCCCCAAAATGCCCCCAAAATGCCCCAATTTCCCCCAAACCCCCCCAAACCCCCCCCAAATGCCCCCAAACCCCCCCAAAATGCCCCAAAACCTCCCACAAAACCCCCCAAAATGCCCCCAAACCCCCCCAAAACCCCCCCCAAAATGCCCAACCCCCCCAAAACCCTCCCAAAACCCCCCCAAAACCCCCCCAAAACCCCCCAAAATGCCCCCAAACCCCCCAAACCCCCCAAATGCCCCCAAAAGCTCCCAAACCCCCCCAACCCCCCCCAAAACCCCCCCAAAATGCCCCAAAACCCCCCAAACCCCCCAAAATGCCCCAAAATGCCCCCAAACCCCCCCAAAATGCCCCAATTTCCCCCAAACCCCCCAAAACCCCCCAAAATGCCCGAAAACCCCCCCAAAACCCCCCCAAATGCCCCCAACCCCCCCCAAATGCCCCAAAACCTCCCACAAAACCCCCAAAACCCCCCAAAATGCCCCAAAATGCCCCAAACCCCCCCCAAACCCCCCAAAATGCCCCAAAATGCCACCAAACCCCCCCCCAAATGCCCCAATTCCCCCCAAAATGCCCCAACCCTCCCCCAAAACCCCCCCCAAATGCCCCCCAAAATGCCCCAAAACCCCCCCAAACCCCCCCCAAATGCCCCCAAAACCCCCCAAAATGCCCGAACCCCCCCCGAAAACCCCCCCAAATGCCCCCAAACCCCCCACCCCCCCCAAAACCCCCCCAAAATGCCCCCAAACCCCCCCAAAACCCCCCAAAATGCCCGAAACCCCCCCAAAACCCCCCCAAAAGCCCCCAAAACCCCCCAAAATGCCCAAAAACCCCCCAACCCCCCCCAAAACCACCCCAAACCTCCCCCAAAATGCCCCCAAACCCCCCCAAACCCCCCAAAACCCCCCAAAATGCCCCAAAATCCCCCCCCAAAATGCCCGAATACCCCCCCAAATGCCCCAATTTCCCCCCAACTCCCCCCCAATCCCCCCAAATCCCCCCCCACCCCCCCAAACCCCCCCACCCCCCCCCCCCACCCCCCCCGTTGCCTGATCCCGGCGGGTTTTGCCCCGAAGCGGCCGCGGGCGGGAGTGGGCCCGGGCGGGGGGAGGGGGCGGCTTTAGGGTGCGCGGCCGGAAGGGGGCGGGGCCCATGGCCCCCCCGAAACCCCTCAGAACCCCCGAACCGGTCCGGGCGCCCCAAACCCCGCCCCGAACCCACCCCCCGAACCCCAAACCCCGCCCCGAACCCCCAAACTGCCCCCGAACCCCGAAACCGCCCCCGAACCCCGAAACTGCCCCCCGAACCCCCAAACTGCCCCTGAACCCCGAAACCGCCCCCCGAACCCCCAAACTGCCCCCGAACCCCGAACCCGCCCCCCGAACCCCCAAACTGCCCCCGAACCCCGAAACCGCCCCCGAACCCCGAAACTGCCCCCGAACCCCCAAACCGCCCCGAACCCCCAAATTGCCCCGAACCCCGAAACCGTCCCGGAACCCCCAAACCGGCCCCCGAACCCCCAAACCGGCCCCGAACCCCCAAATTGCCCCGAACCCCGAAACTGTCCCGGAACCCCAAACCGGCCCCCGAACCCCCAAACCCCGCCCCGAACCCCGAAACTGGCCCCGAACCCCGAAACGGGCCCGGAACCCCGAAACCGGCCCCGAACCCCCAAACCGCCCCCCGAACCCCGAAACTGCCCCCCGAACCCCCAAACCCCGCCCCGAACCCCCAAACCAGCCCCTGAACCCCAAAACCGAACCCGAACCCCCAAACCGCTCTGGGCACCCCAAAAACCGCCCCGAACCCCGAAACCGCTCCGGGCACCCCAAAACCCTTCCCCGAACCCCAAAAATTCCTGCGGGAACCCCCAAACCCTGTAATTGAGCCCCCGGCCCGCGGCACCGCGCCCCAGAACCGGCCCGGGCACCCCCAAACCGGCCCGAACCCCAAAAGCCTCTAATTGAGCCCCGGAACCGCCCTGGAAGCCCCAAAAAAGTAGGTCAGGGCACCCCGAAACCGGCCCCGAACCCCAAACCGGACCCCGAACCCCGAAACCGGCCCTGAACCCCCAAATCCGGACCCCGAAACCGCCCCCGAACCCCGAAACCGGCCCTGAACCCCCAAATCCGGACCCCGAAACCGGACCCCGAACCCCCAAATCCGGCTCCGAACCCCAAACCGGACCCCGAACCCCAAAACTGCCCCCGAACCCCGAATCCGGCCCCTGAACCCCAAAACCGGCCCCGAACCCCGAAACTGCCCCCGAACCCCAAAACCGGACCCTGAACCCCAAAACCGGCCCCGAACCCCAAACCGGCCCCCGAACCCCGAACCCGGCCCTGAACCCCAAAACCGGCCCCAAATCCCAAAACCGGCCCCCGAACCCCCAAACCGGACCCCGAACCCCGAAACCGGCCCCGAACCCCCAAACCGGCCCCTGAACCCCGAAACCGGCCCCCGAACCCCCAAACCGGCCCCGAACCCCCAATTCAGGCCCCCGAACCCCAAAACCGGCCCCGAACCCCGAAACCGGCCCCGAACCCCAAAACCGCTCTGGGCACCCCGAAAACCTGTAATTGAACCCCCAAATCGTCCGGGTCACCCCAAAACCGCCCCTGGACCCCAAACCGGGTCAGAGCACCCCAAAACCCTGTAATTGAACCCCCGAACCGCGTCACCGCGCCCCAGAACCGGTCCGGGCACCCCGAAATAGGTGCCGGAACCCCAAAAGCCTCTAATTGAGCCCCGGAACCGGCCCTGAACCCCGAAACCGGCCCCTGAACCCCAAAGTAGGTCAGAGTGCCCCGGAACCGGCCCCGAACCCCGAAACGGGTCAGAGCGCCCCGGAACCAGCCCTGAACCCCGGAACCGGCCCCGAACCCCGAAATGGGTCAGAGCACCCCAAAACCGGCCCCTGAACCCCAAAACCGGTCCCTGAACCCCGGAACCGGCCTTGAACCCCAAAATGGGTCAGAGCGCCCCAAAACCGGCCCTGAACCCCGAAACGGGTCAGAGCGCCCCAAAACCAGCCCTGAACCCCGGAACCGGCCCTGAACCCCGAAATGGGTCAGAGCGCCCCAAAACCAGGCCTGAACCCCGAAACGGGTCAGAGCGCCCCAAAACCAGCCCTGAACCCCGGAACCGGCCCTGAACCCCGGAACCGCCCCGAACCCCGAAATGGGTCAGAGCGCCCCAAAACCGGCCCCTGAACCCCAGAACCGGCCCCGAACGCCGAAATGGGTCAGAGCACCCCAAAACCGGCCCTGAACCCCAAAACCGGCCCTGAACCCCGGAACCGGCCTTGAACCCCAAAACGGGTCAGAGCGCCCCAAAACTGGGCCCGAACCCCAGAACCGGCCCCGAACCCCGAAATGGGTCAGAGCGCCCCAAAACCGGCCCTGAACCCCGAAACGGGTCAGAGCACCCCAAAACCGGCCTCTGAACCCCAAAACCGGCCCCGAACCCCGAAATGGGTCAGGACACCCCAAAACCGGCCCCTGAACCCCCCAAACCCTTCACTGAACCCCAAAAGCTCCTGCCTGAACCCCAAAACCGGGTCCTGAGCCCCCCAAATCCGGCCCCTGGACCCCAAAACCTCCCGATTGAACCCCAAAACGTGTAATCCAGCCCCAAACCGGCCCCTGGACCCCCAAAACTCCTCTCTGCACCCCAAAACCCCGGGATTGAACCCCAAAACCGGCCCCTGACCCCCAAACGCCTCTGATTGAGCCCCCAAACCGGCACCTGAACCCCTAAACCTTCTAATCCAGCCCCAAAACCGGTCGGGGCGCCCCAAACGACGTCACCGAACCCCGCAATTACGTCACCGAACCCCCAAACCCGGACATTGCGCCCCAAAACCGGGCTCGGGGCGGCGCGGGGGCGGGGCCGTGCCTAAGCCACCAATGGGGTTGACCTGGGCGGGGCGCCCGGGGAGTGACGTCTGCAAGCAGTGGCTCATTTGCATGTGACTCATTTACATACATGTCATTTGCATATCACCGCCCGGCGCCCCGCGCAATCCCTGGTGCGACCAGCCGGGGGCCGGACGCTCATTTGCATGCGGCTCATTTGCATGCGGCTCATTTGCATGCTGGGCGCGCAATCCCGCTCGCCGGCGCCTTGCGCGTCGCTTTGCACGCCCACACTGGCACCCCGGGGCCTTGCACACCCATTTGCACACCCCCCTGCACACCCACACCTTGCACGCCCCTTTGCACACCCACACCAGCACCTTGCACACCTACTGTTGCACACCGGCGCCTTGCACACCAGCGCCTTGCACACCTCTTTGCACACCCACACCTGCACCTTGCACACCCACTGCTGCACACCGGTGCATTACACAACCCTTTGCACACCCACCCCCAGCCTCCTGCACACCCCTTTGCACACTCACCCCTGCACACCAGCACCTTGCACGCCCCCCCAGCCCCTGCACACCCCTTTGCACACCATCACCTTGCACACCCACCCCAGCCCCCTGCACACCCCTACCTGCACACCAGCACCTTGCACACCCCTTTGCACGCCCAACCCAGCCCCCTGCACGCCCCTTTGCACACCAGCACCTTGCACACCCATTGTTGCACACCGGTGCATTACACACCCCTTTGCACGCCCACCCCAGCCCCCTGCACACCCATTTGCACACCCACACCTTGCACACCCCTTTGCACGCCCACCCCTGCACACCCACACCAGCACCTTGCACACCCCCCTGCACACCCCTTTGCACACCCATACCTGCACACCATCACCTTGCACACCCCTTTGCACGCCCACCCCTGCACACCCCCACCTTGCACAGCCCTTTGCACGCCCACCCCAGCCCCCTGCATGCCCCTTTGCACACCCACACCAGCACCTTGCACACCCACTGTTGCACACCGGTGCATTACACACCCCTTTGCACACCCACTCTTGCACACCATCACCTTGCACGCCTCTTTACACACCCACACCTTGCACGCCCACCCCAGCCCCCTGCACACCCATTTGCACACCCACACCTTGCACACCCCTTTGCACTCCCACCCCAGCCCCCTACACACCCCTTTGCACGCCCACCCCTGCACACCCACACCAGCACCTTGCACACCCCCTGCACACCCCTTTGCACACCCATACCTGCACACCATCACCTTGCACACCCCTTTGCATGCCCACCCCTGCACACCCCTTTGCACGCCCACCCCAGCCCCCTGCATGCCCCTTTGCACGCCCCTTTGCACACCCACACCAGCACCTTGCACACCCATTGTTGCACACCGGTGCATTACACACCCCTTTGCACGCCCACCCCAGCCCCTGCACGCCCCTTTGCACACCCACTCTTGCACACCATCACCTTGCACGCCCCTTTGCACACCCACACCTTGCACGCCCACCCCAGCCCCCTGCACACCCGCTGGTGCCGAGGGACAGATTTTGGGAGGTTTCAGCCCAAAAAAGGGACCGGGGGGGGGGGGGGGCGGGGGGGGAGGGGCGGTTGCATGGGGAGTTTTATTGCTCAAAACAACCCGAATCTCGTGCGCGAGCGGCCCCTTTTCGGTGCTTTTTTGCCCCAAAACTAAAAAGACAAAAGCAGCTTCTGCCCATGCAAAGGGGCGGCCCCCGGGGGGGGGGGAGGGGCGGGGGGGGGGGGGAAGGGCCCCGGTTGTGGGGGGAGGCGACCCCAAAACATGGGGTGTAAAGTGGGGGGTTTTGGCCTTTTCAATGCGGGGCCCGAATGCCTGCGTCCTTCCTGAGAGCACCCATGGGTGCTGCTGTCCGTGGGAGCACCCACGGGGGGGGGGGTGTCCATGGGAGCACCCACGGGGGGGGTGTCTGTGGGAGCACCCATGGGTGGGGGAAGTCTGTGGGAGCACCCATGGGTGTAGGGGGATCCACGGGAGCACCCACGGGTACTGGGGTCTGTGGGAGCACCCGTGAGTGGGTGGGGGTCCGTGGGAGCACCCACAGGTTGGCGGGGGGGGTCCCATGGGAGCACCCATGGGTTGGGGTCTGCGGGAACACCCGTGGGTGCTGGGGTCCCTGGGAGCACCCACAGGCAGGGGGGGTGTCCCTGGGGGCACCCACTGCGGGGAGGGGTCTGTGGGAGCACCCATGGGTTGGGGTCTGCGGGAACACCCGTGGGTGCTGGGGTCCCTGGGAGCACCCACTGCGGGGGGTCCGTGGGAGCACCCACAGGCAGGGGGGGTGTCCCTGGGGGCACCCACTGCGGGGAGGGGGTCCGTGGGAGCACCCACTGCGGGGGGGGGTGTCCCTGGGAGCACCCACTGCGGGGAGGGGTCCGTGGGAGCACCCACTGCGGGGGGGGTGTCCCTGGGAGCACCCACTGCGGGGGGGGGTCCGTGGGAGCACCCACGGGCGGGGGGTTACCCGGATGCCGGGGTTCCGCGGGAGCCGTGCGATGGTCGTGGTGGCGATGGCCGGGGGGGGGGGTGGGGGTGGGGGGCCCCCCCCGGAGGGGTTATTGCAGGGGGGGGGCGGGGGCTGGCAGCACCCATGGGTGCTACTCGGCCACCTGCACCCCGGCGCAGTTCTCTTTGCTCTCCGAGGTGATGGCCAGATACTCCGAGCTGGGAGGGGGGGAGATGGGGGGCAGCGGGGTTGGGGGGAGGGACCCACGAGCACCCCCCTTGCCCCCCACAGCCCCCTATGGCACCCCTATGCCCCCCACACCCCCCCCGTCCCCCCTACAGCCCCACAATACCCCCCATACTCCCCCTACACCCTCCCACCCCCCCTCATACACCCTCGACCCCCTCCCCCCATAACCCCCTAGACCCCCCCAGACCTCACCCAGACCCCTCATACGCCCCTAGACCCCCCCAAACCCCCTCATATCCCCTTATACACCCCCATAACCCCCCTACACCCCCCCATACACCCCCATACCCTCTCTATACCCCCCCACACCCCCACTATACACCCCTATCCCCCCCTACACCCCCTCATGCTCCTCCATACACCCCCATGCACCCCCTATACACCCCCGTACTTTCCCTGGACCACCTTACACCCCTCTACATGCCCCCGTATCCCCCCTATACCCTCCCATGCCCCCCTATACACCCCCATACCCTCTCTATACCCCCACTCTACAACCCTATACCCCCCCCAGACCTCCCCATGCCCACCTATACACCCCCACAGCCCCCCCATAGCCCCCCCATAGCCATATATACACCCCCATGCCTTCTCTATACCCCCGCTATACATCCCTATACCCTCCCTAGACCCCCCCCTGCCCATCTATACACCCCCATAGCCCCCCCACGCCCCCTCACACCCCTCTATACACCCCCATACCTTCCCTGGACCCCCATATATCCCTCTGTATGCCCCCATACCCCTCTGTACCCTCCCACGCCCCCCTACACCCTCCCATACCCCCCTATACATCCCTATACTACCCCAAGCCCCCCTATACACCCCCATACCCTCCTACACCCTCCCATACCCCCCTATACATCCCTATACGCCCCCTAGTCACCCCCACGCCCCCCTATGCACCCCCATACCCCCCTACACTCTCCCATAGCCCCCTATACACCCCTATGCCCCCCCAGACCCACCCACACCCCCCAGACCCCCCATGCCCATATATACACCCCCCTACCACCCCACACCGTCCCATACCCCCCTATACATCCCTATTCCCCCCCAGACCCCCTCACACCCCCCATACACCCCTCACACCCCCCTATACACCCCCCATACCCCCTATACATCCCTATTCCCCCCCAGACCCCCTCACACCCCCCTATACACCTCTCATACCCCCCTATACAACCCCATACATCCCTATACACCCCCCATACATCCCTATACATCCCTATACCCCCCCAGGCCCCCCCATGCCCACCTATACACCCCCCATACATCCCTATTCGCCCCCAGACCCCCTCACACCCCCCTATACACCTCTCATACCCCCCTATACACCCCCCATACATCCCTATACATCCCTATACCACCCCCAGACCCCCCATACCCCCCTATACACCCCCCATACCCCCCTATACATCCCTATTCGCCCCCAGACCCCCTCACACCCCCCTATACACCCCCCATACATCCCTATACATCCCTATACCACCCCCAGACCCCCCATACCCCCCTATACACCCCCCATACCCCCCTATACATCCCTATTCCCCCCCAGACCCCCTCACACCCCCCATACACCCCTCATACCCCCCTGTACACCCCCCATAGCCCCTATACATCCCTATACACCCCCAGACCCCCCCATGCCCACCTATACACCCCCCATAGCCCCCTATACATCCCTATACCCCCTCTAGACTCCCCCACACCCCCCTATACACCCCTCACACCCCCTATACACCCCCCATACCCCCCTATACACCCCCTATACATCCCTATACATCCCTATACCCCCTCTAGACTCCCCCACACCCCCCATACACCCCTCATACCCCCCTATACACCCCCCATACCCCCCTATACATCCCTATACCCCCTCTAGACTCCCCCACACCCCCCATACACCCCTCACACCCCCCTATACACCCCCCATACCCCCCTGTATACCCCTCCCATAGCCCCCCCCCCAGATCCCTACACCCCGTACAGCAACCCCTGAGAGCCCCCGCCCCCCGGCCCCGCCCCCACTCACGCGCTGTCGGGGGGCGGGGCGGCGGCCGCCACCTTGCGGTAGCAGTACAGCATCTCGGCCGCCAGCCACAGCGTCAGCACCACGATCAGCACGTACATCAGGATCTCCGACACGATGGACGCCAGGTCCCGCCGCGCTGCCGGGCCCGGGACTCGAACCCGCGGCCCTACAGGCGAGCCACACCCCCCCCCCCCCGCCAGCCCCGCCCGCCGCGGCAAACCCCGCCCCCTCCAGCCCCATGCGTGCCTCCGCCCAACCCCCCTTCCCCACGTCCTGCCTCTCCCGAAGCCCCGCCCCCTCAAGCCCCTCCCCTTAAGCCCCACCCTGTTTAAGCCACGCCCCACAGTTTACCCCATATACTGCCCCACCTAGCCCCGCCTCTCCACAAGCCCCACCCCATCGAGCCACGCCCCCTCAGACACCTACACCCCTCCATAGCCCAAACCCCGCCCCTAAGCCCCACCCCATCAAACCACGCCCCCATTTACCACACTTCCCCAACCCAATGCCCGCAAGCCCCGCCCCCGAGCAAGCCCCGCCCCTTAGACCCACCACTGACCCCCAGCGGCTTCCACAGCCCCACCCCAAGCCCCGCCCCAAAGCTCCACCCCATAAGCCCCTCCCCCTCGTCAAGCCACGCTCCTTCACCCAACCTACTCAATACCCTTCCACAGCCTCAGGCCTCAAGCCCCGCCCCCAAGCCCCACCCCACAAGCAAGCCACGCCCCTTAGCCCTACCACTGACTCCCAGTCCTTGCCACAGCCCCACCCGAAGCCCCTCCCCCTCATCAAGCCACGCCCCCATTCAACCCACTTGCCCCATGCCCTTTCACAGCCCCAAGCCCCGCCCCTCACTAAACCCCGCCCCGAGCAAGCCCCGCCCCCTCAGCCCCACCACTGACCCCCAGCCCCTTCCACAGTCCCGCCCAAAGCCCCTCCCCCTCGTCAAGCCACGCCCCTTCACCCAACGTACTCAATACCCTTTCACAGCCCCAGGCCTCAAGCACCGCCCCCAAGCCCCGCCCCAATCAAGCCCCGCCCCCTCAGCCCCAGCCCCGCCCCCCAGCCCCTTCCACAGCCCCGCCCAAAGCCCCACCCCAGGGTCAAGCCCCGCCCCAATCAAGCCCCGCCCCCTCAGCCCCAGCCCCGCCCCCAGCCCCTTCCACAGCCCCACCCGAAGCCCCGCCCCAGGGTCAAGCCCCGCCCCAATCTAGCCCCACCCCCTCAGCCCCAGCCCCGCCCCCAGCCCCTTCCACAGCCCCACCCGAAGCCCCGCCCAAGGGTCAAGCCCCGCCCCAATCTAGCCCCACCCCCTCAGCCCCAGCCCCGACCCCCAGCCCCTTCCCAAGCCCCTCCCCCTCATCAAGCCACGCCCCCTCACCCGACTCAATACCCTTCCACAGCCCCAAGCCACGCCCCTCACTAAGCCTCGCCCCGAGCAAGCCCCGCCCCCTTCAGCCCCAGCCCCGCCCCAGCCCCTCCCCAAGCCCCTCCCCTCATCAAGCCACGCCCCCTCACCCAACCGACTCAATACCCTTCCACAGCCCCAAGCCCCGCCCCTCACTAAACCCCGCCCCGAGCAAGCCCCGCCCCCTCAGCCCCACCACTGACCCACAGCCCCTTCCACAGCCCCACGCGAAGCCCCGCCCCCTCGTCAAGCCACGCCCCTTCACCCAACCTACTCAATACCCTTCCACAGCCCCAGGGTCAAGCCCCGCCCCCAAGCCCCGCCCCAAGCAAGCCCCGCCCCTTAGACCGACCCCTGAGTCCCAGCCCCTTCCTAAGTCCCTTCCCAAGCCCCTCCCCCTTGACAAGCCACACCCCCTCACCCAACCGACTCAATACCCTTCCACAGCCCCAAGCCCCGCCCCTCACTAAACCCCGCCCCGAGCAAGCCCCGCCCCCTCAGCCCCACCACTGACCCACAGCCCCTTCCACAGCCCCGCCCCGAGCAAGCCCCGCCCCCTCAGCCCCAGCCCCGCCCCCTTCCCAAGCCCCTCCCCTCGTCAAGCCACGCCCCCTCACCCAACCGACTCAATACCCTTCCACAGCCCCGCGCCCGAGCCAGCCCCGCCCCCTCAGCCCCAGCCCCGCCCCAGCCCCGCCGGCCCCGCCCCCGGCCCCACCCGTGTCCACGACGGCCAGGCGCAGGCTCTGGTTGCGGGCCAGGCTGTACACGTAGCCCTCGAAGGTGAGGTTGCGGCGCAGGCGGCACACGTAGTGCCCGGCGTGGGGCCGCCCCACGGCCGCCAGCCACACCGACAGGTCCTGCAGGTCCCGCGTGCCCCGCGAGCCGTTCCAGGCCAGCACCCCCTGGAAGGGGCCCGGGGCCACCCACTGCCCCTCCTCGGGGCTGTAGTGCAGGATCTGGGCGAGAGGGCGCCCAGGGCACACCGGTACGGCCCGGTGCTCCCCAGTACGGCCCCGTGCCCCCCAGTGCCGCCCAGTATAGCCCGGTGCTCCCCAGTACGGCCCCGTGCCCCCCAGTGCCGCCCAGTATAGCCCGGTGCTCCCCAGTGCCCCCCAGTGCCCACCAGTACGGCCCAGTGCTCCCCAGTACGGCCCCGTGCCCCCCAGTGCCCCCCAGTATAGCCCAGTGCTCCCCAGTACGGCCCGGTGCCCCCCAGTGCCGCCCAGTGCCCACCGGTACGGCCCGGTGCTCCCCAGTGCCCCCCAGTACGGCCCCGTGCCCCCCAGTGCCCCCCAGTACGGCCCGGTGCTCCCCAGTACAGCCCGGTGCTCCCCAGTGCCCCCCAGTATAGCCCGGTGCTCCCCAGTACGGCCCGGTGCCCCCCAGTGCCCCCCAGTGCCCCCCAGTATAGCCCGGTGCTCCCCAGTACAGCCCGGTGCCCCCCAGTGCCCCCCAGTGCCCCCCAGTATAGCCCGGTGCTCCCCAGTACGGCCCGGTGCCCCCCAGTGCCCCCCAGTGCCCCCCAGTATAGCCCGGTGCTCCCCAGTACGGCCCGGTGCCCCCCAGTGCCCCCCAGTATAGCCCGGTGCTCCCCAGTACGGCCCCGTGCTCCCCAGTGCCCCCCAGTGCCCCCCAGTATAGCCCGGTGCTCCCCAGTACGGCCCCGTGCCCCCCAGTGCCCCCCAGTACAGCCCGGTGCCCCCCAGTGCCCCCCAGTGCAGCCCGGTGCTCCCCAGCACGGCCCAGTGCCCCCCAGTGCCCCTCCGTGCTCCCCAGTGCCCCCCAGTGCACACCGGTACGGCCCGGTGCTCCCCAGTATAGCCCGGTGCTCCCCAGTGCACCCCAGTGCCACCCAGTATAGCCCAGAGCTCCCCAGTATAGCCCAGTGCTCCCCAGTGCACCCCAGTGCCTCCCAGTATAGCCCAGTGCTCCCCAGTGCCGCCCAGTATAGCCCAGTGCCCCCCAGTATGGCCCAGTGCACACCAGTGCCCCCCAGTATAGCCCAGTATAGCCCGGTGCCCCCCAGTATGGCCCAGTGCTCCCCAGTGCCGCCCGGTATAGCCCGGTGCTCCCCAGTACGGCCTGGTGCTCCCCAGTGCCCTCCAGTGCCCCCCAGTGCACACCAGTACGGCCCGGTGCTCCCCAGTGCCGCCCAGTGCCCCCCAGTATAGCCCGGTGCCCACCCCTGCCGCCCAGTATAGTCCAGTGCCCCCCAGCGCCGCCCAGTATAGCCCGGTGCTCCCCAGTGCCGACCAGTGCCCTCCAGTATGGCCCAGTGCACCCCAGTGCCACCCAGTATAGCCCGGTGCTCCCCAGTATAGCCCAGTATGGCCCAGTGCCACCCAGTATAGCCCGGTGCTCCCCAGTGCTGCCCAGTATAGCCCAGTGCCCCCCAGTATGGCCCAGTGCACACCAATATGGCCCAGTGCACACCAGTGCCCCCCAGTATAGCCCAGTGCTCCCCAGTGCCGCCCAGTATGGCCCAGTGCCCCCCAGTATAGCCCAGTGTCCCCCAGTACACCCCAGTATGGCCCAGTGCCCCCCAGTGCCCTCCAGTATAGCCCAGTGCCCCCCAGTGCCGCCCAGCATGGCCCAGTGCCCCCCAGTATAGCCCAGTGCCCCCCAGTATGGCCCAGTATAGCCCAGTGCCCCCCAGTGCTCCCCAGTATCTCCCAGTAGCCCCCAGTGCCCCCCAGTCCCCCTCAGCACCCTCCCAATGCCCTCCCAGTGCCTCCCAGTGCCCCTCAGCACCCTCCCAGTGCCCCCCAGTGCCTCCCAGTCCCTCCCAGTGCCCCTCAGCACCCACCCAGTGCCCTCCCAGTGCCCCCCAGTCCCTCTCAGCACCCACCCAGTGCCCTCCCAGTCCCTCCCAGTGCCCCTCAGCACCCACCCAGTGCCTCCCAGTGCCCCCCAGTCCCTCTCAGCACCCCCCCAGTGCCCTCCCAGTCCCTCCCAGTGCCCCTCAGCACCCACCCAGTGCCCTCCCAGTGCCTCCCAGTGCCCCTCAGCACCCTCCCAGTGCCCCCCAGTGCCTCCCAGTCCCTCCCAGTGCCCCTCAGCACCCACCCAGTGCCCTCCCAGTGCCCCCCAGTCCCTCTCAGCACCCACCCAGTGCCCTCCCAGTCCCTCCCAGTGCCCCTCAGCACCCACCCAGTGCCTCCCAGTGCCCCCCAGTCCCTCTCAGCACCCCCCCAGTGCCCTCCCAGTCCCTCCCAGTGCCCCTCAGCACCCACCCAGTGCCCTCCCAGTGCCTCCCAGTGCCCCTCAGCACCCACCCAGTGCCCCCCTAGTCCCTCCCAGTCCCTCCCAGTGCCCCTCAGCACCCACCCAGTGCCTCCCAGTGCCCCCCAGCACCCCCCCAGTGCCTCCCAGTGCCCCCCAGTCCCTCTCAGCACCCACCCAGTGCCCTCCAGTCCCTCCCAGTGCCTCCCAGTGCCCCTCAGCACCCCCCCAGTGCCTCCCAGTGCCCCCCAGTCCCTCTCAGCACCCACCCAGTGCCCTCCCAGTCCCTCCCAGTGCCTCCCAGTGCCCCTCAGCACCCCCCAGTGCCTCCCAGTGCCCCCCAGTCCCTCTCAGCACCCACCCAGTGCCCTCCCAGTGCCCCCCAGTCCCTCCCAGTGCCCCTCAGCACCCACCCAGTGCCTCCCAGTGCCCCCCAGTCCCTCTCAGCACCCACCCAGTGCCCTCCCAGTGCCCCCCAGTCCCTCCCAGTGCCTCCCAGTGCCCCTCAGCACCCCCCCAGTGCCTCCCAGTGCCCCCCAGTCCCTCTCAGCACCCACCCAGTGCCCTCCCAGTGCCCCCCAGTCCCTCCCAGTGCCTCCCAGTGCCCCTCAGCACCCCCCCAGTGCCTCCCAGTGCCCCCCAGTCCCTCTCAGCACCCACCCAGTGCCCCCCAGTCCCTCCCAGTGCCTCCCAGTGCCCCTCAGCACCCCCCCAGTGCCTCCCAGTGCCCCCCAGTCCCTCTCAGCACCCACCCAGTGCCCTCCCAGTGCCCCCCAGTCCCTCCCAGTGCCCCTCAGCACCCCCCCAGTGCCTCCCAGTGCCCCCAGTCCCTCTCAGCACCCACCCAGTGCCCTCCCAGTGCCCCCCAGTCCCTCCCAGTGCCTCCCAGTGCCCCTCAGCACCCACCCAGTGCCTCCCAGTGCCCCCCAGTCCCTCTCAGCACCCACCCAGTGCCCTCCCAGTCCCTCCCAGTGCCTCCCAGTGCCCCTCAGCACCCCCCCAGTGCCTCCCAGTGCCCCCCAGTCCCTCTCAGCACCCACCCAGTGCCCTCCCAGTGCCCCCCAGTCCCTCCCAGTGCCTCCCAGTGCCCCTCAGCACCCACCCAGTGCCTCCCAGTGCCCCCCAGTCCCTCTCAGCACCCACCCAGTGCCCTCCCAGTGCCCCCCAGTCCCTCCCAGTGCCTCCCAGTGCCCCTCAGCACCCCCCCAGTGCCTCCCAGTGCCCCCCAGTCCCTCTCAGCACCCACCCAGTGCCCTCCCAGTGCCCCCCAGTCCCTCCCAGTGCCTCCCAGTGCCCCTCAGCACCCCCCCAGTGCCTCCCAGTGCCCCCCAGTCCCTCTCAGCACCCACCCAGTGCCCTCCCAGTGCCCCCCAGTCCCTCCCAGTGCCTCCCAGTGCCCCTCAGCACCCCCCCAGTGCCTCCCAGTGCCCCCCAGTCCCTCTCAGCACCCACCCAGTGCCCTCCCAGTGCCCCCCAGTCCCTCCCAGTGCCTCCCAGTGCCCCTCAGCACCCCCCCAGTGCCTCCCAGTGCCCCCCAGTCCCTCTCAGCACCCACCCAGTGCCCCCCAGTCCCTCCCAGTGCCTCCCAGTGCCCCTCAGCACCCCCCCAGTGCCTCCCAGTGCCCCCCAGTCCCTCTCAGCACCCACCCAGTGCCCTCCCAGTGCCCCCCAGTCCCTCCCAGTGCCCCTCAGCACCCCCCCAGTGCCTCCCAGTGCCCCCCAGTCCCTCTCAGCACCCACCCAGTGCCCTCCCAGTGCCCCCCAGTCCCTCCCAGTGCCTCCCAGTGCCCCTCAGCACCCACCCAGTGCCTCCCAGTGCCCCCCAGTCCCTCTCAGCACCCACCCAGTGCCCTCCCAGTCCCTCCCAGTGCCTCCCAGTGCCCCTCAGCACCCCCCCAGTGCCTCCCAGTGCCCCCCAGTCCCTCTCAGCACCCACCCAGTGCCCTCCCAGTGCCCCCCAGTCCCTCCCAGTGCCCCTCAGCACCCCCCCAGTGCCTCCCAGTGCCCCCCAGTCCCTCTCAGCACCCACCCAGTGCCCTCCCAGTGCCCCCCAGTCCCTCCCAGTGCCTCCCAGTGCCCCTCAGCACCCCCCCAGTGCCTCCCAGTGCCCCCCAGTCCCTCTCAGCACCCACCCAGTGCCCTCCCAGTGCCCCCCCAGTCCCTCCCAGTGCCTCCCAGTGCCCCTCAGCACCCACCCAGTGCCTCCCAGTGCCCCCCAGTCCCTCTCAGCACCCACCCAGTGCCCTCCCAGTGCCCCCCAGTCCCTCCCAGTGCCTCCCAGTGCCCCTCAGCACCCCCCCAGTGCCTCCCAGTGCCCCCCAGTCCCTCTCAGCACCCACCCAGTGCCCTCCCAGTGCCCCCCAGTCCCTCCCAGTGCCTCCCAGTGCCCCTCAGCACCCCCCCAGTGCCTCCCAGTGCCCCCCAGTCCCTCTCAGCACCCACCCAGTGCCCTCCCAGTGCCCCCCAGTCCCTCCCAGTGCCTCCCAGTGCCCCTCAGCACCCCCCCAGTGCCTCCCAGTGCCCCCCAGTCCCTCTCAGCACCCACCCAGTGCCCTCCCAGTGCCCCCCAGTCCCTCCCAGTGCCTCCCAGTGCCCCTCAGCACCCCCCCAGTGCCTCCCAGTGCCCCCCAGTCCCTCTCAGCACCCACCCAGTGCCCTCCCAGTGCCCCCCAGTCCCTCCCAGTGCCTCCCAGTGCCCCTCAGCACCCACCCAGTGCCCTCCCAGTGCCCCCCAGTCCCTCCCAGCGCCTCCCAGTGCCCCTCAGCACCCCCCCCAGTGCCTCCCAGTGCCCCCCAGTCCCTCTCAGCACCCACCCAGTGCCCTCCCAGTGCCTCCCAGTGCCCCTCAGCACCCACCCAGTGCCTCCCAGTCCCTCTCAGCACCCACCCAGTGTCCCCCAGTCCCTCCCAGTCCCTCCCAGTCCTCTTCAGCACCCACCCAGTGCCCCCCAGTCCCTCCCAGTCCCTCCCAGTGCCTCCCAGTCCCCCTCAGCACTGTCCCAGTGCCCTCCCAGTCCCTCCCAGTGCCTTCCAGTGCCCCTTAGCACCCACCCAGTGCCCCCCTAGTCCCTCCCAGTGCCCCCCAGTGCCCCTCAGCACCCACCCAGTGCCCCCCTAGTCCCTCCCAGTGCCTCCCAGTCCCCCTCAGCACCCACCCAGTGTCCCCCAGTCCCTCCCAGTCCCTCCCAGTCCTCTTCAGCACCCACCCAGTGCCCCCCAGTCCCTCCCAGTCCCTCCCAGTGCCTCCCAGTCCCCCTCAGCACTGTCCCAGTGCCCTCCCAGTCCCTCCCAGTGCCTTCCAGTGCCCCTTAGCACCCACCCAGTGCCCCCCTAGTCCCTCCCAGTGCCCCCGACCAGTGCCCCTCAGCACCCACCCAGTGCCCCCCTAGTCCCTCCCAGTGCCTCCCAGTGCCCCTCAGCACCCACCCAGTGCCCCCCTAGTCCCTCCCAGTGCCCCCCAGTCCCCCTCACCCACCCAGTGCCCTCCCAGTGCCTCCCAGTGCCTCCCAGTCCCCCTCAGCACCCACCCAGTGTCCCCCAGTCCCTCCCAGTCCCTCCCAGTCCTCTTCAGCACCCACCCAGTGCCCCCCAGTCCCTCCCAGTCCCTCCCAGTGCCTCCCAGTCCCCCTCAGCACTGTCCCAGTGCCCTCCCAGTCCCTCCCAGTGCCTTCCAGTGCCCCTTAGCACCCACCCAGTGCCCCCCTAGTCCCTCCCAGTGCCTTCCAGTGCCCCTCAGCACCCACCCAGTGTCCCCCAGTCCCTCCCAGTCCTCTTCAGCACCCACCCAGTGCCCCCCAGTCCCTCCCAGTCCCTCCCAGTGCCTCCCAGTCCCCCTCAGCACTGTCCCAGTGCCCTCCCAGTGCCTCCCAGTCCCTCTCAGCACCCACCCAGTGCCCTCCCAGTTCCCCTTCCCAAGTGCCCCTCAGCACCCCCCCAGTGCCTCCCAGTGCCCCCCAGTCCCTCTCAGCACCCACCCAGTGCCCTCCCAGTGCCCTCCCAGTCCCTCCCAGTGCCCCCCAGCACCCCCCCAGTGCCTCCCAGTGCCCCCCAGTACCTTCTGGAAGTGGGGGTCCCCCTCGGGGCGGAAGAACCACTCGCCCTCGGCCTGGGCGGGGGTCTCGCTGCGGCGCTTGCAGGCGATGCACAGCAGGCGGAAGGGGGCCCCCAAAACCGCCTCCGTCCCCGAAGCCACCTCCACGCACCCCCCCCGCGCCCCCCCGGCTGGGGGGGAACACGGCGGGGTCACCCCAACTCCACGGGACCCCCGAGACTGGGGGGGGGGAGGGGGTCGGGGTAGGGGCACCCCCAGCTCCTCCCGGTGCAGGAGGGGGCAGAGAGGGGCACCCCCAAGTCCCCCCTAAACCGGGACGGGGGACACTGGGGTGGCACCTGGGGGGGGCAGGGGGCACGTGGGGGGGCAGGGGACACCGGTGGCACTTGGGGGGGGACAGGGGACACTGGGGTGGCACTTGTGGGGGCAGGGGACACATGGGAGGGGGACAGGGGACACGTGGGGGGGGCAGGGGACACCGGTGGCACTTGGGGGGGGCAGGGGACACGTGAGGGGCCAGGGGACACTTGGGGGGTCAGGGGACACCGGTGGCACTGGGGGGGGACAGGGGACACTGGGGGGGACAGGGGACACCGGTGGCACTTGGGGGGGGCAGGGGACACGTGAGGGGCCAGGGGACACTTGGGGGGTCAGGGGACACCGGTGGCACTGGGGGGGGACAGGGGACACTGGGGTGGCACTTGGGGGGGGCAGGGGACACATGGGGGGGGACAGGGGACACTGAGGGGGGGACAGGGGACACTGGGGTGGCACTTGGGGGGGCAGGGGACACTTGGGGGGCCAGGGGACACTGAGGGGGGGCCAGGGGACACTGGGGTGGCACGTGGGGGGGGCAGGGGACACTGGGGGGGACAGGGGACACTGTAGTGGCACGTGGGGGGGCAGGGGACACTGGGGGGGACAGGGGACACTGCGGTGGCACTTGGGGGGGGTAGGGGACACTGGGGGGGACAGGGGACACTGGGGGGGACAGGGGACACGTGAGGGGCCAGGGGACACTTGGGGGGTCAGGGGACACTGGGGGGGGGCCAGGGGACACTGGGGTGGCACTTGGGGGGGCAGGGGACACTTGGGGGGCCAGGGGACACTGAGGGGGGGCCAGGGGACACTGGGGTGGCACGTGGGGGGGGGCAGGGGACACTGGGGGGGACAGGGGACACTGTAGTGGCACGTGGGGGGGCAGGGGACACTGGGGGGGACAGGGGACACTGCGGTGGCACTTGGGGGGGGTAGGGGACACTGGGGGGGACAGGGGACACTGGGGGGGGACAGGGGACACGTGAGGGGCCAGGGGACACTTGGGGGGTCAGGGGACACCGGTGGCACTGGGGGGGGACAGGGGACACTGGGGTGGCACTTGGGGGGGGCAGGGGACACATGGGGGGGGACAGGGGACACTGAGGGGGGGACAGGGGACACTGGGGTGGCACTTGGGGGGCCAGGGGACACTGGGGGGGCCAGGGGACACTGAGGGGGGGCCAGGGGACATGTGGGGGGGACAGGGGACAGCGTGGTGGCAGCTGGGGGGGATGGGGGACACAGGTGACACTGCAGGGGGGGTCAGGGACACTGCGGTGGCACCGGGGGGGGGGACAGGGGGACACCACAACAACACAGTGACATTGGGGGGGTGGCACGGGGACTGGGGGGACAGAGGGGGACAGGGGACACGGGGGGGGGTGGCACGGGGACTGCGGGGACAGGGGGGGACAGGGGACACGGGGGGGTGGCACGGGGACTGCGGCAGGGACAGGTGACACCGCGGGGGGGGGGGGGGAGGGTGGCACTGCGGAGGTGACAGGGGCCGGGAAGGGGACAGCGGGGGTGGCACTGGGGGGGGGGGTAATGTGACACTTGGAGGGGGTGACAGGGGACACCAGAGCAGGGGGGTGGCACTGGGGGGGGGGGGGGGGCGGGGGACATTATGGGGGGCACAGGGGACACTGGGGGGGGGGACAGGGGACACTGGGGGGGGGGGACAGGGGACAGCAAAGTTGTGGAGGTGACAGTGGGGGGGACACGGGGGACACGGGGGGACAGGGGACAGTTGGGGGGGTCAGGGGACATTGGGGGGGGTCAGGGGACACTGGGGGGGGTCAGGGGACAGTTGGGGGGGTCAGGGGACATTGGGGGGGGTCAGGGGACACTGGGGGGGTCAGGGGACCCGGGGGGGGTCAGGGGACACTGGGGGGGTCCCGGCCCGGCCGCACTCACCCATGAGGAGGCCCAGGAGCAGCGAGAGGCCGGGGAACAACATGGTGGGCCCGGTTCGGGTCCGGTTCGGCTCAGTTCGGGTCTCTCCGGGCCGGTTCGGCCGGGTTCGGGCCCGGTTCGGGTCTCTCCGGGCCGGTTCGGCTGGGTTCGGGCCCTCTCCGGGCCCGGTTCGGCTCAGTTCAGGTCTCTCCGGGCCGGTTCGGCTGGGTTCGGACCCTGTCCCGCGGGGGCCCGGTTCGGCTCAGTTCGGGTCTCTCCGGGCCGGTTCGGCTGAGTTCGGGCCCGGTTCGGCTCAGTTCAGGTCTCTCCGGGCCTGTTCGGCTGGGTCCGGGCCCGGTTCGGCTGGGTCCGGGCCCGGTTCGGGTGGCCAGGGCCGGGCCCTCAGCGCCGCGCGGTGCCCCCGCAGCCCCCTCCCCGGGCCATGGGCCCCTCCCCCGCGGCCGCCGGGTCCCTCGCAGCGGGGGGCGGGGGGGCTCGCGCTCGGCCCGGGACGGGACGGAGGTGCCGGCTCAAGGCATGGCCGGCCCCGGGGGGCTGCGCTCGGCCCGGTTCGGTTCGGTTCGGTTCGGTACCGCTCGGCCGGCGCACTGCGGCGCCCGCGGCGGGGGCGGGGCGGGGCGTGACGCAACGAGGGGCGGGGCCAGAGCGCGGAGCATCCTCCCCTCAGCCCCCCCCCAGCGTGTCCCCAAGGGGGGGGGCTCGGTGCCCCCAAGGCCACCCCCCCTGTCCCCAGGGATGTCCCCATGTCCCCAGAGGCCACTCCCCTGTCCCCAAGGCCACCCCATGTCCCTGCGGATGTCCCCAAAGGCCACCTCTGTGTCCCCGAGGATGTCCCCATGTCCCCAAAGGCCACCCCTGTGTCCCCATGGCCATCCCAAGGTCCCTGGTGATGTCCCCAAAGGTCACCCCTGTGTCCCCAAAGCCACCCCCATGTCCGCAAGGATGTCCCCATGTCCCCAAAGGCCACCCCCATGACCCTGGGGATGTCCCCATGTCCCCGTGGCCATCCCTGTGTCCCCGAGAATGTCCCCAAAGGCCACCCCTGTGTCCCCAAAGGCCACCCCTGTGTCCCCATGGCCATTCACATGTCCCTGAGGATGTCCCCAAAGGCCACCCCCGTGACCCTGGGGATGTTCCCATGTCCCCAAAGGCCACCCCTGTGTCCCCATGGCCATCCCAAGGTCCCTGAGGATGTCCCCAAAGGCCACCCCCCTGTCCCCAAGACCACCCCTGTGTCCCTGAGGATGTCCCTGTGTCCCCAAGGATGACCCCATGGCCCCAGCGTTGTCCCTTTGTCCCCAAGGATGTTTTCAGACGACCCCCATGGCCATCATGTCCCCAAGGCCATCCCAATGTCCCCAAGGATGT
>JAQBHY010000134.1:0-22116 GCA_027574665.1 Rhynochetos jubatus
CCACCGGGACCGGGTCGGGCATCCCGGGGGGTCCGGGCTCCGTCGGGAACCGGGTCGAGACCACCGGGCATCATCCCCGCCTCCCCGCTCCCCGCTCCCCCCCTTCCCGGTGTCCCTCTCCCCCCACCCTCCCGCAGGCCCCCGCGGGGTGTCCCTCCCGCCCCCCCCCCCCCCCCCCGCCGCCCCCGGCCCGGTTCGCCCCCTCTAACCCCGGTGTCCGGAGCGCTCCCTCCGGCCCGGCCCCGCCGCTCCCGCTCTCCCGGCGGCCGGGAATGGCGGGGGAGGGCGGAGGACGCCGGGGTACAAAGCCGGGGGCCGCCCCCCCCCCCCCCGGTGGGGGCCACCCAGCGCGGGGACCCCCGGGACACCCCCCGGCCCCGGTTGCCCCGAGTGACGGGGCCCTGAATGGGCGGCATCTCCCCGGCCCCACCGGGCGCCGGCTTCAAACGGGGCCCCCGCCCCCTCCCCCCGCCCCTCCCCCCCCCCATTGTCCCCGCGCCCCCTCCCGGCCCCGGATCGCGGGGGGGGGGCTGAGGCACGGCGAGGGGGACCCAGGAGCCGGGGGGGGGGACACCCACGCGACACCCCCCTCGTGCCCCTCCCCGGGCAGGAGCGGAGGCAGCACCAGCGGGGGGGGGGGGGGGGGGAGGGGCTTCGGCCGTTTATTTGGGGGGGGGGACACGGGGGGGGCGGGGCAGGATCCGTCACATGAAGAGACCCCCTGAAATGAGAAAGGGGGGGCGTGGGGACACCTGGGGGGGCGGGGGGGGGGCAGGGGGACAGTGTGGGGACACCGGGGGGGGTAGGGGGACAGTGGGGGGGCGTGGGGACACCTGGGGGGGCGGGGGGGGCAGGGGGACAGTGGGGGGGCATAGGGACATCGGGGGGGGCATGGGGATATCGGGGGGCGGGGGGGCACCGGGGGGAGCGGGGGGGCACGGGGACAGTGGGGGGGACACACGGGGACACAAGTGACAGTGGGGGGGGGCAGGGGACACTGGGGGGGCAGAGGGACAGCAGGGGGGGCAGGGGGACACCGGGGGGGCAGAGGTACAGTAGGGGTGACCGGGGGGGCAGGAGGAGAGTGGGGGGGGGCACAGGGAGACACTGGGGGGGCAGGGGGACACCAGGGGGAGACACAGGGGGACACTGGGGGGGGGGCAAGGGGACAGTAGGGGGAGGTGGGGACACTGGGGGGGGGCAGGGGGACAGGGGGGGGGGCATGGGGACACCGGGGGGGGCAGGGGGACACTGGGGGGGTCACATGGGGGACATAGGGAGAGTGGGGGGGGGCATGGGGACACCGTGGGGGGGCAGGGGGACACTGGGGGGTCACACGGGGGGACACGGGGACACCGGGGGGGCATGGGACACTTGGAGGGGCATGGGGACACCGGGGGGGGCAGGGGGACACTGGGGGGTCACACGGGGGACACGGGGACACCGGGGGGGGCATGGGGACACTTGGAGGGGCATGGGGACACCGGGGGGGGGCAGGGGGACACTGGGGGGTCACACGGGGGGACACGGGGACACCGGGGGGGCATGGGGACATGGGGGGGGCAGGGGACACGGGGGACACCGGGGGGGGCAGGGGGACACTGGGGGACACCCAGAGACCCCGTGGGCTTGGGGACATGGGGGAGGGGCGCAGGGACACTGGGGGGGGGGTGACACCGGGGGGGGGGGGGGAAGGGTGGTGACACTGGGGGGGGGGGGGGACACGGCGCCCCCACCTGTCACCTCCACGCTGGCCCCCGTGACGTAGCTGCTGTCCTCCGAGGCCAGGAAGGCGCAGACGTCCGCCACGTCTTGGGGGGGGGGGGGACACACACACACACACGGTGTCACCCGTGGGACCCTCCCGGTGTCCCCCCCCCGCCCCCCCTCCCCCTCCGCCCCCCCCCGCACTCACCCTCCGGGTCCCCGAGGCGTCCCAGCGGCACCAGCCCTGCAAACTGAGGGGGGGGGCAGTGTCACCCAGGTGACCCCACGGTGACCCCACGTCCCATGGGGACATCGGGGGGGCACGGGGGGGCGTGGGGACATTGGGGGGCATATGGGGACCTGGGGGGGACTTGGGGACATCGGGGGGGGGGGGCGTGGGGACATCGAGGAGACACAGGGGACATGGGGACATTGGGGGACACGGGGGGGGGGCGTGGGGACATTGGGGACACACACGGGGGGGCGTGGGGATATCGGGGGACACGGGGGGGCGTGGGGACATTGGGGACATCGTGGGGGCGTGGGGACATTGGGGGGGCACGGGGGGGGCATGGGACATCGGGGGGGTGTGGGGACATTGGGGGGACACACGGGGGGTGTGGGGACATTGGGGGGCACATGGGGACACGGGGGACATGGGGACATCGGGGAGATGGGGGGCACAGGGACATTGGGGGGCACATGGGGACCTGGGGGGGGGGACTTGGGGACATCGAGGAGATACAGGGGGACATGGGGACATTGGGGGACACTGGGGGGGCGTGGGGACATTGGGGACATCAAGGGGGTGTGGGGACATTGGGGGGACACACAGCGGGGTGTGGGGACATCGGGGACACGGGGGGTCGTGGGACATTGGGGACATCGCGGGGGTGTGGGGACATTGAGGAGACATGGGGACATGGGGACATTGGGGGGGCACGGGGGGGTGTGGGGACATTGGGGGACACGGGGGGGCATGGGGACATTGGGGGGACACAGGGGGGTGTGGGGGACATGGGGGGACATGGGGGACATGGGACATTGGGGGGGCACAGGGGGGCGTGGGGACATCGGGGGGACACACGGGGGGGTGTGGGGATATTGGGGGGCACGGGGGGGTCGTGGGGACATTGGGGAGCACATGGGGACACGGCGGGAACACGGGGGGGCACATGGGGACTTGGGGGGGGGCATGAGGACATTGGGGGGGCACTTGGGGACACGGGGGGGACGTGGGGACATCAGGGGGACAGAGGGGGGGGGGCCCACGGGGACCTTGAGGGACGCGGGTGACACGATGGGACCCCTCCCACGCCCCCCCCCCATGTCCCCACGTCGTCCCCCCCCCCCCCCCCCCCCCCCCCAGGCTGACTCTGGTAGCCAGGCGGGCTCCCCGCCCCGCCCCCACGTGGGCAGCACCGTGGGCGGGGACAAGGACACTCCCTCCCCACGCGTGTCCCCCCCCCCCACGCGTGTCCCCCCCCCCCCCTTACCTTCGCCAGCACCTTGGGGGGCACCTTGTCCGTCATGGGGGTGACGACGAAGCCCGGCAGCACCGCGTTGCACCGGATCCCGAACCTGGGGACACCCGGGGGGGGGGGGGGTCAGGGGGTCCCCACTCGTGTCCCCTCCCCCCCCACGCCCATCCCCCCCCCCCCACCTGGCCAGCTCCTTGGCGCAGCTCCGGGTCAGCCCCTCCACCCCCGCCTTGGAGGCCGCGTAGTTGGCCTGGCCCAGGTTGCCCACCTGGGGGGGGGGGACACACACACACACACACACGAGGGGGTGACACGCGTGGGGAGGGGGTGACACGCGTGGGGAGGGGTGTCCGTGCCCCCACCCACCTTGCCCACGATGCTGCCCACGTGGATGATGGAGCCGGGAGCCCCCGTGGCTACCAGAGCCCGGGCCACCGCCTGCGTCACCAGGAAGGTCCCCTGGGGGGGGGGGACACATGGGGACACGGAGGGGGGGGGGGCGTGGGAGGGGTCCCATCGTGTCACCCGCGTCCCTCAAGGTCCCCGTGTCTCCCCACACCCCCCAACGCCCCCCCGTGTCCCCCACACCCCACCTGGTGTCCCCCTGGATCGCCCTGTGCCCCATGATGTCCCCGTGTCCCCCCCGTGTCCCCAAGCGCCCCCCAATGTCCCCACACCCCCCCGTGTCCCCATCATGTCCCCAATGTCCCCACCCCCCCCCATGCCTCCCCCAATGTCCCCACACCCCCTGACGTCCCATGACGTCCCCATGTCCCTACGCCCCCCCAATGTCCCCTCGATGTCCCCATGCCCCCCCCCCGATGTCCCCAAGTCCCACCCCGGGTCCCCATGTGTCCCCCAATGTCCCCACGCCCCCCCATATCCCCCCGATGTCCCCAAGTCCCCCCCAGGTCTCCATGATGTCCCCATGTCCTCATGCCCCTCCCCGTGTCCCCACACCCCCCCCGATGTCCCCATGTCCCAACACCCTCCCCCATGTCCCCATGTCCTCACGCCCCCCCGTGTCCCCAAGTCCCCCCATGTCCCCAGGATGTCCCCACGCCACCCCCGTCCGCCCGATGTCCCCATGTCCCCACAATGTCCCCGGGATGCCCCCACGTGCCCCCCCGATGTCCCCATGTCCCCCCGATGTCCCCATATCCCCATGCCCCCCCGATGTCCCCAGGATGTCCCCATATCCCCATGCCCCCCCGTGCCTCCCCGATGTCCCCACGCCCCCCTCTGCCCCCCCCGCTGTCCCCACGCTCCCCCGATGTCCCCATGTCCCCCCCCGATGTCCCCACGCCCCCCCGATGTCCCCAGGATGTCCCCACGCTCCCCCGATGTCCCCATGTCCCCCCCGATGTCCCCACGCCCCCCCGATGTCCCCAGGATGTCCCCACGCCCCCCTCTGCCCCCCCCGCTGTCCCCACGCTCCCCCGATGTCCCCACGCCCCCCCGATGTCCCCAGGATGTCCCCACGCCCCCCTCTGCCCCCCCCCCCCGCTGTCCCCACGCTCCCCCTCTGCCCCCATGTCCCCCCCGATGTCCCCATGTCCCCACGCCCCCTCGTGCCCCCCCCGTACCGTCAGGTTGACCCCCAGCACGTGCCGGAAGTCCCCCTCCCCCAGCCGCAGCAGGAACTCGTCCCGGGTGACCCCCGCGCACCCCACGCAGATGCCGGGGGGGGCCCCAAAATGCTCCTGTGACAGCGGGGGGGGAGGGGCGTGGGCGCGTGGGGTCACCCCCCGTGTCCCGCGGAAGGTCTGGGGGGGGGGTGGGGGTTACCTGGACACGGGCCAGGAGCCGGGTGACGCTGGGGGCCGAGGCCACGTCCACCTCGAAGGCGACGTGGGGGCGGGGGGGGCGCCCGCTCCCCGCGTGGGGTGACCCCCCCGCGTGGAGACCCCCCACCGTGGCCTCCGCCCCCCCCACGTCGCGGTCGGCCACGGCCAGGCGGGCGCCCTCCCGCGCCAGGCGGGCACAGACGGCCCGGCCGATGCCGCTGGCACCGCCTGTGGCACGGGGGGGGGTGTGTCACGCGTGGGGGGGGGGGGGCACCGACGGATGTTCCCATCCCCCCCCCCGCTGCCTGTCACTCAGCCCGTGTGGCTCGGGGGCTTGCGTCCTCTCTCTAGGGCCACCCGTGGGGGCTGTCACCCTCACAAGTGTCACCCGTGGGGGCTGTCCCCTGCCCCACGTGTCACAGGGAGTGCCCCACCCCCTCCAGTGTCACCCGTGGGGGCTGTCCCCTGCCCCACGTGTCACAGGGACTGTCCCACGCCCCTCCGGTGTCACCCGTGGGGGCTGTTCCTCCCCCACAGTGTCACCCGTGGGGGCTGTCCCCTGCCCCACGTGTCACAGGGACTGCCCCACCCTCTCCAGTGTCACCCGTGGGGGCTGTCCCTCCCCTCCAGTGTCACCCGTGGGGGCTGCCAATCCCCAAAGTGTCACCCGTGGGGTCTGTCCCATGTGTCACATGGACTGTACCAACCCCCCGTCCAGTGTCACCCCCTCCAGTGTCACCCCTGGGGGCTGTCCCCCCCCCCAGTGCCACCCGTGGGGGCTGTCCCCTGCCCCACGTGTCACAGGGAGTGCCTCACCCCCTCCAGTGTCACCCGTGGGGGCTGTCCCCCCCCCCAGTGCCACCCGTGGGGGCTGTCCCCTGCCCCACGTGTCACAGGGACTGCCCCACCCCCCTCCAGTGTCACCCGTGGGGGCTGTCCCTCTTTCACAGTGTCACCCGTGGGGGCTGTTCCCTGCCCCACGTGTCACAGGGACTGTCCCACCCCCTCCAGTGTCACCCGTGGGGGCTGTCCCCTGCCTCACGTGTCACAGGGACTGTCCCACCCCCTCCAGTGTCACCCGTGGGGGCTGTCCCTCTCCCACAGTGTCACCCGTGGGGGCTGTCCCCTGCCCCACGTGTCACAGGGAGTGCCCCACCCCCCTCCAGTGTCACCCGTGGGGGCTGTCCCCTGCCCCACGTGTCACAGGGACTGTCCCACCCCCTCCAGTGCCACCCGTGGGGGCTGTCCCCTGCCTCATGTGTCACAGGGACTGTCCCACCCCCCTCCGGTGTCACCCGTGGGGTCACCGCACGTCACAGGGACCCCTCACCCACTCCCCCGCATCCTCACACCCCCTCCACGTCACGCAATACCCCGCCCCACGCGGTGTGTGCCCCCTCCCCCCCCCGTGTCACCTGTCACCAGCGCCACCGCCCCGCTCAGGCGCCCCGTGGCGGCCATGGCGGCACCGGAAGCAACCAACGAGCCGCGGCGGGAAAGGCCCCGGCGCGCCGCCGCTCTACCCCGCCCACCCCCCCCCCCCCTCCGCCTCTATGGTCAGTCCTCCAAAGCCCCTTTTCCCACCTTTTTTTCCCTGGATTTCGGGTTCCCGCGCGCGCGGCCACGCGCTTCCCCTTCGCTCTTTAATTATCCAAAGCCACAACCCGCTACAGCCATTAAAAACACCCCCAAACCCGCCCGCTCACCTCCCTCCGTATCCCCTGTGCTGTCCCCTCCGTCCCCACCCCCACCCCAGGGACCCTCCCTCCCCCCCCCCAAAAAGGGGGTCCCCTACTCGTAGTGGGCGATGGCCACCATCATGGCGACCCCGGCCAGCAGCCCCAGGAGCTGGAGGAGGGACTGGAGGGGCCCGGCGTCGCGCAGCAGCTCCGGGATGACGGAGACGGTGCCCACGTAGATGAAGCCGCCGGCGGTGAAGGACAGGACCCCCGGCGCGGCCGCCTCGCCCGCGCCCCCGGCCAGCAGCGAGCAGGCCGCGCCGGCCACCGCTCCCAGCGCCGTCACCAGCTGCAGACGCATGGCCTGGGGGGCAGGACGGGGGCGCTGGGGGCGCTGGGCAGAGCCAGGGCTCGCTGGGGACACTGGGGGCACTGGGGGCACTGGGGACACTGGGGGTACTGGGGGCGCTGGGGGTACTGGAGACACTGGGGGCACTGGGGGTACTGGGGGCACTGGGGACACTGGGGGCGCTGGGGGTACTGGAGACACTGGGGGCACTGGGGGTACTGGGGGCGCTGGGGGTACTGGGGACGCTGGGGGTACTGGGGATGCTGGGGGCACTGGGGACACTGGGGGTACTGGGGACACTGGGGGTACTGGGGGCACTGGGGACACTGGGGGTACTGGGGACACTGGGGGTACTGGGGGCACTGGGGATACTGGGGACGCTGGGGGCACTGGGGACGCTGGGGGTACTGGGGACGCTGGGGGCACTGGGGACGCTGGGGATGCTGGGGGCACTGGGGACACTGGGGGCACTGGGGACACTAGGGACACTGGGGGCGCTGGGGACACTGGGGACACTGGAGACGCTGGGGGCACTGGGGGTACTGGGGACACTGGGATCCTGCTGGGCAGAGCCAGGGCTCACTGGGGACACTAGGGGTACTGGGGACACTGGGGACACTGGGGGCACTGGGGGTAGTGGGGACACTGGAGGCGCTGGGGGTACTGGGGACACTGGGGGCACTGGGGACACTGGAGGTACTGGGGATACTGGGGACGCTGGGGGCACTGGGGACACTGGAGGTACTGGGGATACTGGGGACGCTGGGGGCACTGGGGACACTGGGGGCACTGGGGGTAGTGGGGACACTGGAGGCGCTGGGGGTACTGGGGACACTGGGGGCACTGGGGACACTGGAGGTACTGGGGATACTGGGGACGCTGGGGGCACTGGGGACACTGGGATCCTGCTGGGCAGAGCCAGGGCTCACTGGGGACGCTGGGGACACTGGGGGTACTGGGGATGCTGCTGGGCAGAGCCAGGGCTCACTGGGGACGCTGGGGACACTGGGGATGCCGGGGGCACTGGAGGTACTGGGGACACTGGGGGCGCTGGGGATACTGGGGATGCTGCTGGGCAGAGCCAGGGCTCACTGGGGACGCTGGGGACACTGGGGGCGCTGGGGGCACTGGGATCCTGCTAGGCAAAGCCAGGGCTCACTAGGGACACTGGGGGTACTGGAGGTACTGGAGACGCTGGGGGCACTGGGATCCTGCTGGGCAGAGCCAGGGCTCACTGGGGACACTGGGAGCACTGGCGTCACCAGTGACACTCGGGACCACGGGGGCACTAGGGACACTGGGGGTACTGCGGTCACTGGGGACACTGAGGGACACTGGAGAGATGCTACTGGGGGACACTGGGGGGTGACACTGGGGGACACCAGGGGATGCTGGCGGGGACACTGGGGGACACCAGGGGACACACTGGGGTCACCAGGGACACTTGGGACACTGGGGACATCGAGGGATGCTACTGGAGGATGCTGGGGGGGACCCTGGGGACACTAGGGACATCAAGGGATGCTACTGGGGGACACTGGGGGGTGACACTGGGGTCACCAAGGACACTGAGGTCACCAGGGGCACTGGGAGTAGTGGGGACACTGGTGGCATTAGGGACACCAGGGACATCTGAGACACCAGGGGTACCGCGGTCACTAGGGATACTGAGAGACACTACTGGGGACACTGGGGTCACGAGGGACACTGGTGGCACTAGGGACACTGGGGGTACCGCGGTCACTGGGGACACTGAGGGACGCTACTGGGGGATGCTGCGGGTGACACTGGGGTCATCGGGGACACTCGGGAGCACTAGGGACACCAGGGGATGCTACTGGGGGATGCTGGGGGTGACACTGGGGGACACTGGGGGATGCTGGGAGGGACACTGGGGGCACTAGGGACATTGAGGGATGCTACTGTGGGATACTGGGGGTGACACTGGGGGACACCAGGGGGGACACTGGGGTCTCCGGGAACACCAGGGGGGATAATGGGGTCACCAGGGACACTGGGGACATTGAGGGATACTACTGGGGGATGCTGTGGGGGGACACTGGGGGACACCAGAGGATGCTGGGGGGGGACACTGGGGGACACCAGGGGACACACTGGGGTCACCAGGGACACTGGGGACATCAAGAGATGCTACTGGGGGATGCTGTGGGGGACACTGTGGGACACCAGTGGGGACACTGGGGTCACCAGGGCCACTCAGGACACTGGGGACACTAGGGACATCAACGGATGCTACTGGGGGATGCTGGGGTGACACACTGGGGGACACTAGGGGACACACTGGGGTCACCAGGGACACTTGGGACACTGGGGACATCAAGAAATGCTACTGGGTGATGCTGGGGGTGGCACTGGGGGACACTGGGGGATGCTGGGGGGGACACTGGGGGACACCGTGGGGACACTGGGGTCATGAGGGACACTGGGGACATCGAGGGATGCTACTGGAGAATGCTGGGGGGGACACTGGGGGACACCAGGGAATGCTGGGGGGGACACCAGGGACACTCGGGACACCAGGGGACACTGGGGGATGCTGGGGGGGACACTGGGGGACACCAGGGAGGACACTGGGGTCACCAGGGACACTCAGGACACTGGGGGACACCGGGGGATGCTGGGGGGGACACTGGGGGACACCAGAAGGGACACTGGGGTCACCAAGGACACTGGGGACATTGAGGGATGCTACTGGGGGATGCTGGGGGTGACACCGGGGGCCACTGGGGGATGCTGGGGGGGCCACCGTGGGGACACTAGGGGCCACCGGGGGGGCCACCGTGGGCTCACCTTGCGCTTGCTGCAGCCCGACTGGACGAGGATGGCGAAGTCGCCCACCTCGTGGGGCAGCTCGTGCAGCAGCACCGTCACCGCCGTCACCGTCCCCAGCCCGGGCCCCCCCAGGAAGGAGGCGCCGATGGCCAGCCCGTCGGTGAAGTTGTGCGCCACGTCCGCCGCCAGGTTCAGGTACCCCGACACCGCCATGGCTAGGGGGGGGACACACACACGTCACCCCTCCCGCTGTCCCCTCCTGTCCCTGCCCCCTGGGGTCCCTGTCCCGTGCCAGGGTCTGTTACCCCCCCCCAGTGTCCCTGTCCCCATGGGGGCCCCCCCCCAGTCCTTGTCACCCTCTCCCAGTGTCCCCATCCCTGCTGAGGTCCTCCCCTATCCTTGTCTCCCCCCCCCGTGTCCCTGTCCCCATGGGGGTCCCCCCATCCCTGTCACCCTCTCGTGTCCCCATCCCCATTGGGTCCCCCCCGGTCCTTGTCACCCCCCAGTGTCCCTGTCCCAACTGGGGTCCCTGTGTCCCCTCCAGAGTCCCCTCCCATCCCTGTCACCCCCCAACAGTGTCCCTGTTCCCGTGGGGGTCCCCTCCAGTCCTTGTCACCCCCCCCAGTGTCCCCATCCCCATTGGGGTCCCCCCAGTCCTTGTCATCCTCACAGTGTCCCTGTCCTCACAACGGTCCCCGTGTCCCTTCCAGAGTCCCCTCCCATCCCTGTCACCATCCCCCCCAGTGACCCCGTCCCCACTGGGGTCCCCCCAGTCTTTGTCACCCACCGCATTGTCCCTGCCCCCACAGAAGTCCCCCCCAGTCCTTGTCACTCCCTCTCAGTGTCCCCATCCCCACTGGGGTCCCCCCCTGTCAGTGTCACCCCCCCAGTGTCCCTGTCCCCATGGGGGTCCTCGTATTCCCTCCAGAGTCCCCCTCTGTCCTTGTCACCCCCCTGCACTGTCCCTGTCCCCATGGGGGCCCCCCCTAGTCCCTGTCACTCCCCACAGTGTCCCCATCCCCATTGGGGTCCCCCCCAGTCCTTGTCACCCCCCAACGTGTCCCCACCCCCACTGGGGTCCCCCCAGTCCTTGTCACCTCCCGCAGTGTCCCCATCCCCATTGGGGTCCCCCCCAGTCCTTGTCACCCCCCAACGTGTCCCCACCCCCACTGGGGTCCCCCCAGTCCTTGTCACCCCCCCCCAGTATCCCCATCCCCACTGGGGTCCCCCCCAGTCCTTGTCAGCCCCCCCCGTGTCCCCATCCCCATTGGGGTCCCCCCAGTCACTATCCCTGTCCCCACTGGGGTCACCCCCCCAGTGTCCCTGTCCCCGTTAGCGTTGCCCCCTAAGTCACTGTCACCCCCTCCCAGTCTCCCTGTCCCCATGGTGGTCCACCCCAATCCTTGTCACCCCCCCCAGTATCCCCATCCCCACTGGGGTCCCCCCAGTCCTTGTCACCCCCCCCAGTGTCCCCATCCCCATTGGGGTCCCCCCAGTCACTGTCCCTGTCCCCACTGGGGTCACCCCCCGCAGTGTCCCTGTCCCCATTAGTGGCCCCCCCCCCAGTCACTGTCACCCCCTCCCAGTCTCCCTGTCCCCACAGGGGTCCCTCACGCCTCCCCCCCGCTGTCCCCCCGCTGTCCCCGTGTCCCCCCCCCGCAGTACCCGACTCCTCCGCCGCCTTCCCCGCCGCCCGGCTCTTGCCGCGGTGGCCCTTGGTGGCCGCCTTCTCCCGCCGCCCGGCCGCCGCCGCCGCCTCCTCCTCGCCTTCGCTGGAGCTGCTCTTGGCCTTGACCCCTGGCGACGGGGACAACACGGCGACGTCACCTCGTCCCCGCCACCCCGAACCTTCCCGTCACCGGGACGCGACCTACCGTGGCCGTGACCGTGGCCACCCTTGGCGTGGCGGACGAAGGTCTCCACCACCAGGAAGGCCACGATGCCAGCCAACACCCACATCCCCACCGTCAGCATGCGGGCGTGCTCCTGACCTGGGCGCGGGGGACGCCGTGAGGGTGGCACCAGCGCCCCTGGTGTCCCCCCCCCCCCCCCCAGGGTCACCTACCGTGGTGGTGATGCGAGTGGCCGTGACCGCCCGGTTGGGGGCCAGCGTGGCCGCCGTCGGGGCCGTGGGGCGCTGCGGGGACGCCGGGGAGGGGGACGGTGAGCGTCGCCGCCTCCCCGCGGGCGCTCGGCGGGGCGGGGGGTGTCTGGGGACGCACTCACCGAGGGCGTGCGGGATGAGGTGGAGGAAGGCGTCCCCCAGCAGCCCCCCCGCCGCGAAGCTGAGGAGCAGCTTGAGGAGGGCCTGGTGCCGGGGGGCGTTGGACTCCACCGGGATCAGGAAGAGGACGAGGTACGGGGCGGCGCTGATCACCAGGGTGGCCGCCATCGTCTGCGGGAGGGAGGGCGTGACGCGCCGGGGCAGGGGGTCACGGGGAGCGTGGGCCCCCCCCGCCCTCTTGGGGGTCTTTCGGGTGGGGGAGGGGACACTCACGTGCATCCAGAGAGTCACCGTGTCCGTCCGCGGCGGCGGTTCGGAGGGATCCGGGGAGAGACGCGAGGGGCGGCGGGTGTCCTCGGGCGAGGGGCCACGATGCCCATGGTGCGGGTCCTCGGGCGAGTGGCCTTGGCCGTGGTGTGGGCCCTCGTGTGAGTGGCCATGGCCGTGGCCGTGGTAGAGGTCATCGTGCGAGTGGCCATGGTGTGGGTCCTCGTGTGAGTGGCCATGGCCGTGGCCGTGGTAGAGGTCATCGTGCGAGTGACCGTGGCCGTGGTGTGGGTCCTCGTGTGAGTGGCCATGGCTGTGGCCGTGGTAGAGGTCATCGTGCGAGTGACCGTGGCTGTGGTGTGGGTCCTCATGCGAGTGACCGTGGCCGTGGTAGAGGTCATCGTGCGAGTGACCGTGGCCGTGGTACATGCCCTCATTCGAGTGGCCGTGATGTGGGTCCTCATGTGAGTGGCCATGGCCATGGCCATGGTAGAGGTCATCGTGCGAGTGCCCGTGGTGTGGGTCCTCGTGCAAGTGGCCATGGCCATGGCCGTGGCCGAGGTCATCGTGTGAGTGGCCGTGGTGTGGGTCCTCGTGTGAGTGGCCGTGCCCGTGGCCGTGGTGTGGGTCCTCGTGCGCGCGGCTGCCCTGGTGGGAGGCGGCAGGGGCCGGCAGCAGGCAGAGGGCCAGCAGGGCGGCACAGAGTCCCCCCATCCGTGCGGCCGCCGCCATCGCCCTGCTGAGGGGAGATGGGTCAAGCGACTGCTCCTGCCATAGAGATGAAGAGGGATGAGGGTCCAGACGAGCCCCCGTGGCTCCCAAATTGCAGGGGGTGGGGGGGGAGAGCCCGTAGAGACAGAGCCTAGAGCGGCGCCTCCATCGTGCCATAGAGCGGCGGGATGGGGGGCTGGAGTGGCCCCCACGGGCCGTGCCGTAAAGAGCTGACAGAGCGGCTCCTGCCAACCCTACCATAGAGACAACGGGATGAGGGTGCAGAGCGGCCCCCCCGGGGCGCCACAGGGCTGGGGGAGGGTCACCCCATACAACCGGGGAGGAGGGAGCAGAGCGGCGGGAAACGCGGAGCCATAGAGAGGGGAGGGGGGGGATAGAGCGGCGCTGACCCCTCCCGCCCCGCACGGCGGCGGGAGCCCCTCTAGCCACGTCTCTATGCTCCGGGGGGGGTCTCTCACCGTTCGCGCGCTCCGCTCCCTCCGGCTCCGGCCCGACGTGGCACCGCGGCCCCGCCCCTTTCCCGCGCGATCTCGCGAGATCCCGCGGGGAGGCGGGAGGCGGGGGGGAGGGGGGAGAGGGGGGAAGAATGGGCGGAAGTGCCCGCCGTGCCTGAAGGCGGCGCCGCCATCTTGACGACGGGCACGGCTGAGGGGAGGCCGTGCGGGGTGGCGCGGGGGCTGCTGGGAGCGGCGCGGGGCATTGTGGGCCGGTGGGACCGCAGGCGGCGGCGCCCGGAGCAGGCCGAGCCCGGCGGGGGGGGGGGGGGGGGGGGGCTGAGGCCGGAGCCCCCCCGGCAGCGCGGGATGGGCGACAGCGACCGCGGTCAGCGGGGCCGGGGGGGGCCCTCCTGGGGGAAAGGGGGGGGGCTGGGGGGGTAGTTGGGGGGGGAGAGCAGGGGTTTGGGGGGGTCCTGGGGGGGTGTGAGGGGTGTTTATGGCGGGGGGGGGGGCTGAGGTGGGCTTGGGGTGCACACGGGGGGGGTGGAGGGGGTGCTTAGAGGATGGGGGGGGCTGAGGTGCAAAGAGGGGGCTGTGTGTGGGGGGCTATGGGTTTTGGGGGGCGTCTGAGGTGATGTTGGGGGGCTGCAGGTACAGAAGGGGGGGTGGGGGGGAGCCCAGGGGTTTGGGGGTGTCCTGAGGTGTAAACGGGGCTTTTAGGGGGGCACTTAGGGGTTTGGGGGGGCCTGAGGTGATGTTGGGGGGGCCCCAGGTGCAAAAGGGGGTTTGGGGGGGGAGCCCAGGGGGTTGGGGTGTCCTGAGGTGTAAATGCAGGTTTTAGGGGGGCACTTAGGGGTTTGGGGGGGACCCCTGAGGTGATGTTGGGGGGCTGTACGGGGGTGCTTATGGGGTTGGGGGGGCCCTGAGGTGTAAATGGGGCTTTTAGGGGGCCACTTAGGGGTTTGGGGGGGCCCCTGAGGTGATGTTGGGGGGGCCCCAGGGGCAAAGGGGGGCTGTAGCGGGGTGCTTATGGGGTTGGGGGGGACCCTGAGGTGATGTTGGGGGGCTGTAGGGGGGTGCTTATGGGGTTGGGGGGGCCCTGAGGTGTAAATGGGGCTTTTAGGGGGCCACTTAGGGGTTTGGGGAGGGCCCTGAGGTGATGCTGGGGGGCTGTGGGTGGAAAGGGGGAGCTGGGGGGGGGGGGGGCAGCTTATGGATTTGGGGATGGGGGCTGAGGAGCAAAGGAGGATTTTGGGGGGGGATGCTTATGGGTTTAGGGGGGGCCCTGGGGTGAGGCCGGGGGGCTGCAGCTGCAAAACGAGGCCCTTTTGGGGAGGGAGGGGGGGCAGCTTATGGGTCTGGGTAGGGGCTTTGGCCTGATGTTGGGGGGCTGTAAATGCAAGGGGGGGGGGCTGGGGGGGTGCAGCTTACTGATTTGGGGGGGGGCTGGGGTGCAAAGCAGAGGTTGGGCTGGTGCTTACGGGTCTGGGGGGGGCCTGAGGTGATGCTGGGGGGGGCTGTGGGTGCAGATGGAGGCTGGAGAAGGGCACCCCAGAGCAGGGGGGGGGGCTGGGATCATTTTGGGGGGCTGCTAGTGTGATGCAAGGCTTGGGGGGGTTGGTCCAGCCTGATTTTGGGGGGCTGCAGGTACAATGGGGGGGCTGTGGGGAGAAGCCCGTGGATTTGGGAGACCTTGAAGTAGGGCTAGGTGGGGGGGGTCACAGGACACCCTGGGGGGGCACAGGACACCCTGGGGGGGGGACCCCCCTTTGAAGCTGCCCCATTACTCAGCACACGGGGCCGGGGGGGGGGCGCTGGGGGTGGCAGGGTCAACGCTGAAGTTACCGGGGAGACCCTCACCCACCCCCTAACCCCCCCCCCCATCTCTCTCCCCAGACTGCCGGAGCCCCGACAGCTCATCCCTGAGCGCTTCCCCCCCCCCCTCCGGAGCCGTCGGCCCCCCTCCACCACCCCTCCATGATCGGTTCGGCCATGACCTCCTCCCTCAACTCCCCCGTCGCCAGTTTGGGGTCCCCCTTCCCCGTCATCAGCTCCTCCATGGGTTCCCCGGGGCTCCCCGCCACCCCCGCCATCGCCTACGGCCCCGTCAGCAGCCCCCAGGTAAGAGGGCAGCCCCCCGGCGGGGCTAACAGGCTTGGGGTGGGGGTCCCGCCGGCTCTTCCTGCCTACCCCCCCCGACTTCTCCCGCAGATCAACTCCACGGTGAACCTCTCGGGCCTGCACCCCGTCAGCAGCTCCGACGACGTGAAGCCCCCCCTGGGGATCCGCGCTGTCCCTTGTCACCCCCACGGCCCCGGCGGCGCCGGCAAACGCCTCTGCGCCATCTGCGGGGACCGCTCCTCAGGTACTGGCTGCTCCGGGGGAGGGGGGGAGGGTCTCTGTGGGACAGTGGGATCGCTGGGTCCTCCGTGGGGTCTCTGTGGGGTCCCAGAGGGTCTCTGCATGGTTTTTGGGTTGAGTCTCTGTGGGGCAGCGGGACCCCTGGGTCCTCTGTGGGGTCCCTATGGGGACATGTGGGGTCCCTATGGGGTCCTGGGGCACCAAAGTCCCTTCCCCAGAGAGTCCCTGGGTGGTTTTGGGGGGTCTCTGTGGGGCAGCGGGACCCCTGGGTCCTCTGTGGGGTCCCTATGGGGACATGTGGGGTCCCTGTGGGGTCCTGGGGCACCAAAGTCCCTCCCCCAGAGAGTCCCTGGGTGTTTTTGGGGGTCTCTGTGGGGCAGCGGGACCCCTGGGTCCTCTGTGGGGTCCCTATGGGGACATGTGGGGTCCCTGTGGGGTCCTGGGGCACCAAAGTCCCTCCCCCAGAGAGTCCCTGGGTGTTTTTGGGGGTCTCTGTGGGGCAGCGGGACCCCTGGGTCCTCTGTGGGGTCCCTATGGGGACATGTGGGGTCCCTGTGGGGTCCTGGGGCACCAAAGTCCCTCCCCCAGAGAGTCCCTGGGTGTTTTTGGGGGGTCTCTGTGGGGCAGCGGGACCCCTGGGTCCTCTGTGGGGTCCCTATGGGGTCCCAGGATGCTGGAGTCCTCCTCAGGTGGTCCGTGGGTGCTTTGGGGGGTCCCTGTAGGGTCCTGGGATGCCAGGATCCTCCCCAGGGGGGCTCTGGGTGTTTTTGGGGGGTCTCTGTGGGGCAGCGGGACCCCTGGGTCCTCTGTGGGGTCCCTATGGGGACATGTGGGGTCCCTGTGGGGTCCTGGGGCACCAAAGTCCCTCCCCCAGAGAGTCCCTGGGTGTTTTCTGGGGGGGGTGGTGAGGTCACCTGGGTCCCCCTTGGGGTGGGGGACAGGGATGGGTGGGTCATCCCCGTGGTGGGACACTGGGGATGGGGACACCTCAGTCCTCTTTGGGGTGGTGTCTGGGGACACTGGGGTCCTCCTGGGGTGGGACGTGGGGCACAGGGACACCTGGGACCTCTGTGGGGTGAGCTGTGGGGACACCGGGGTCCTCCTGGGGTGGGACGTGGGGCACAGGGACACCTGGGACCTCTGTGGGGTGAGCTGTGGGGACACCGGGGTCCTCCTGGGGTGGGACGTGGGGCACAGGGACACCTGGGACCTCTGTGGGGTGAGCTGTGGGGACACCGGGGCCCTCCTGGGGTGGGACACTGGGAGGGGGACACCCCGGCCCCGCTTGGCGTGGGGTGTGGTGGCTGGGGACACCTTGGTCCTCTCAGGGTGGGGTGTGGGGACGTTTGGGTCTTGTCCCTGTGGTGGGACATGGAGCGAGGTGGCCTTGTCCCCCTCCCCATGGTGGGACATGAGGGGCCGAGGCCACCTTGGTCGTCATCAAGGTGGGACGTGGAGGATGAGGTCACCTTGGTCCTGCTCGAGGTGGGACACGAGGGGACGAGGCCATGTTGGTCCTTCTTGAGGTGGGACGTGGGGTGACAAGGCCATCTTGTTCCTCGCCGTGGTGGGACACGGGGTGACAAGGTCATCGTGGTTTTCCTTAAGATGGGACAAAGCCACCATGGTCTTTCTCAAGGTGGCACGTGAGATGACGAGGTCACCTTGGTCTTCTCTGTGGTGGGACGTGGGATGGCAAAGTCACCCCCTTGTGGGACACGAGGGGACGCGGCCACCTTTGTCATCGTTGAGGTGTGACGTGGGGTGACAAGGCTGCCTCCTTGTGGGACATGACGGGGACAAGGGTACCTCGCTCCTCTCCACGATGGGACACGGGGACGAGGCCACCTTGGTCCTCCCTGTGGTGGGACATGGGGTGGCAAGGTCACCCCCTTGTGGGACACGAGGGGACGAGGCCACCTTGGTCGTCCCTGTGGTGGGATATGGAGGACAAGGCCACCTCGCTCGTCTCCATGGTGGGACGTGGGGTGATGAGGTCATCTCGCTCCTCCCCACAGTGGGACACAAGGGGACAAGACCACCTTGGTTCTGCTCAGAGTGGGACATGAGGGGACAAGGCCACCTCGATCTTTCTCATGGTGGGCCATGCAGGATGAGGCCACCTTGGTCCTCCTCGAGGTGGGATGTGGGGTGACAAGGTCATCTTACTCCTCCCCATGGTGGGACAAAAGGGGACGAGGCCACCTTAGTCCTTCTTGAGGTGGGATGTGGGGTGACAAGGCCAGCTGCTAGCCGGACACGGGGTGACAAGGTCAGCTTGCTCCTTCCTGTGGTGGGACACGGGAGGACAAGACCACCTTGGTCCTTCTCAAGGTGGGACATTGAGGTGACGAGGTCACTTAGGTTTTCTCCGTGATGGGACGCAAGGGGACGAGGCCACTTTGGTCCTCCCTGTGGTGGGACACGAGGTGACAAGGTCACTTTGGTCCTCCTCAAGGTGGGACGTGGGGTGACAAGGCCGCTTTGGTCTTCCTCGTGATGGGACATGAGATGACGAGGTCACCTTGGTCCTCTCCGTGGTGGGACACGAGGTGATGAGGCCACCTTGTTCATCCCCATGGTGGGACATGGGCTGACAAGGCCACTGTGACCTTCTTTTGAGTGGGACACGAGATGGCAGAGCCACCTCCCTGTGGGACGCGAGGGGACGGGGCCACCTCGGCCCTTCCCCCGGTGGGACAGGAGGGGACGGGGCCACCTTGGCCCTTCCCCGGGTGGGACAGGAGGGGACGGGGCCACCTCGGCCCTTCCCCAGGTGGGACACGGGGTGATGGGGTCACCTTGGTCCTCTGGGTGGGACACGGGATGGCAGAGCCACCTCCCTGTGGGACAGGAGGGGACAGGGCCACCTCGGTCCTTCCCAAGGTGGGACAGGAGGGGACGGGGCCACCTTGGTCCTTCTCCAGTTGGGACGCAAGGTGACCAGGCCACCTTCGTCCTTCCCATGATGGGACGCGGGGTTACGAGGTCACCTCGGCCCTTTCCAAGGTGGGACACGAGGTGATGAGGCCACCTCGGCCCGTCCCCAGGTGGGATGCGAGGGGACGGGGCCACCTCGGCCCGTCCCCAGGTGGGACACGGGGTGATGGGGTCACCTTGGTCCTCTGGGTGGGACACGGGATGGCAGAGCCACCTCCCTGTGGGACAGGAGGGGACGGGGCCACCTCGGCCCGTCCCCAGGTGGGACAGGAGGGAACGGCCACCTTGACCCGTCCCCAGGTGGGACGTGAGGGGACGGGGCCACCTTGGCCCGTCCCCAGGTGGGACACGGGGTGATGGGGTCACCTTGGTCCTCCGGGTGGGACACGGGATGGCAGAGCCACCTCCCTGTGGGACAGGAGGGGACGGGGCCACCTCGGCCCGTCCCCGGGTGGGACAGGAGGGGACGGGGCCACCTCGGCCCGTCCCCGGGTGGGACGTGAGGGGACGGGGCCACCTCGGCCCTTCCCCAGGTGGGACACGGGGTGATGGGGTCACCTCGGTCCTCCGGGTGGGACACGGGATGGCAGAGCCACCTCCCTGTGGGACAGGAGGGGACAGGGCCACCTCGGTCCTTCCCAAGGTGGGACAGGAGGGGACGGGTCCACCTTGGTCCTTCTCCAGTTGGGACGCAAGGTGACCAGGCCACCTTCGTCCTTCCCATGATGGGACGCGGGGTTACGAGGTCACCTCGGCCCTTTCCAAGGTGGGACACGAGGTGATGAGGCCACCTCGGCCCGTCCCCAGGTGGGATGCGAGGGGACGGGGCCACCTCGGCCCTTCCCCAGGTGGGACAGGAGGGGACGGGGCCACCTCGGCCCGTCCCCAGGTGGGACACGGGGTGATGGGGTCACCTTGGTCCTCTGGGTGGGACACGGGATGGCAGAGCCACCTCCCTGTGGGACAGGAGGGGACGGGGCCACCTCCCTCCACCCCATGGCGGGACGTGGCCGGGGTGGGAGCACCCGCCGCCCCCTCCATCCCCGCGGCGTCACCCCGGCCCCCCCCCCCCCCCCAGCGCCCCGCCGAGCGGCCGTGGGGGGCGTCCCCTGACCCCCCGCCGCGCGCCCCCTCCCCGCAGGGAAGCATTATGGGGTGTACAGCTGCGAGGGCTGCAAAGGCTTCTTCAAGCGCACCATCCGCAAGGACCTGACCTACACGTGCCGCGACAACCGGGACTGCGTGGTGGACAAGCGCCAGCGCAACCGCTGCCAGTACTGCCGCTACCAGAAGTGCCTGGCCACCGGCATGAAGCGGGAAGGTACCGCCCACCGGCACCGGGCACCCCCGGGACACCCCCCGCCCTGGCACCGGGACCCCCTGGGACCACCCTCACCGGCACCGGGCACCCCCGGGACACCCCCCGCCCTGGCACCGGGCACCCCCGGGACCCCCCTCCCCCTGGCACCGGGCACCCCCGGGACCCTCCCCCACCGGCACCGGGCACCCCCTGTGACCCCCCTCACTGGTGCCGGGCACCCCCGGGACACCCCACCCCCCTGGCACCGGGCACCCCTGGGACCCACCCTCACCGGCACCGGGAACCGCCGGGACCCCCCTCACCGGCACCGGGCACCCCCGGGACACCCCACCCCCCTGGCACCAGGCACCCCCAGGATCCTCCTCCACCAGCACCGGGCACCCCCTGTGACCCCCCTCACTGGTGCCGGGCACCCCCGGGACACCCCACCCCCCTGGCACCGGGACCCCCTGGGACCCCCCTCACCGGCACCGGGCACCCCCGGGACACCCCACCCCCCTGGCACCGGGACCCCCTGGGACCCCCCGCCACTGACACCGGGCACCCCCGGAACCCCCCCATTGGCACCAGGACCCACCGGCGCCGGGCACCCCCAGGATGCCCCCCCCCGGCACCGGGACCCCCTGGGACCCCCCTCACAGGCACCGGGCACCCCCTGTGACCCCCCACTACTGACACCGGGCACCCCCAGAACCCCCCCATTGGCACCAGGACCCCCCCCCACCGGCACTGGGAACTCTCCACTGACACCAGGACCCCCCACCAGCACCAAGAACCCCCAGAACCGCCCCCCCCCAACCCCAGGCCCCCCAACACCCCCCTCAGAGACCCAGGCCTCCCCGGAACCCCCCCTCAGAGACCCCAGCCCCCCCCCTGACCCCAGGCCCCCCCGGAACCCCCCCCACCTGCACTGGGGACCCTCCACCAGCACCAAGAACCCCCAGAACCGCCCCCCCCCAGCACCCCCTCAGAGACCCCAGGACCCCTCCCCCCGACCCCAGGCCCCCCCAGCACACCCCCTCAGAGACCCCAGCCCCCCCCCGACCCCAGGCCCCCCGGAACCCCCCCACCTGCACTAGGGACCCTCCACCAGCACCAAGAACCCCCAGAACCGGCCCCCCCGACCCCAGGCCCCCCATCACCCCCCTCAGAGACCCCAGCACCCCCCCATGACACCAGGCCCCCCCGGAACCCCCCCCCACCTACACTGGGGACCCTCCACCAGCACCAAGAACCCCCAGAACCACCCCCCCGGCACCAGGCCCCCCCAGCCCCCCCCTCCCCAACCCCAGGCCCCCCCGGAACCACCCCCACCTACACTGGGGACCCTCCACCAGCACCAAGAACCCCCAGAACCGCCCCCCCCCGGCACCAGGCCCCCCCAGCACCCCCCTCAGAGACCCCAGGACCCCTCCCCCCGACCCCAGGCCCCCCCAGCACACCCCCTCAGAGACCCCAGCCCCCCCCCCGACCCCAGGCCCCCCCGGAACCACCCCACATACACTGGGGACCCTCCACCAGCACCAAGAACCCCCAGAACCGCCCCCCCCCAGCACCAGGCCCCCCCAGCACCCCCCCTCAGAGACCCCAGCCCCCCCCGACCCCAGGCCCCCCCGGAACCACCCCCATCTACACTGGGGACCCTCGACCAGCACCAGGAACCCCCAGAACCGCCCCCCCCCGACCCCAAGCCCCCCCGGAACCACCCCCACCTACACTGGGGACCCTCCACCAGCACCAAGAACCCCCAGAACCGCCCCCCCTGGCACCAGGCCCCCCAGCACCCCCCTCCCCGACCCCAGGCCCCCCCGGAACCCCCCCCACCTACACTGGGGACCCTCCACCAGCACCAAGAACCCCAGAACGGCCCCCCCCCGGCACCAGGCCCTCCCAGCACCCCCCTCAGAGACCCCAGGCCCCCTCCCCCCAACCCCAGGCCCCCCCAGCACACCCCCTCAGAGACCCCAGGCCCCCCCAGAACCCCCCCCACCTGCACTGGGGACCCTCCACCAGCACCAAGAACCCCCAGAACCGCCCC
>JAQBHY010000145.1:0-21992 GCA_027574665.1 Rhynochetos jubatus
CGGGTTATAGAAGAGACAGATTGACATGGGTTTCATTAAAATTCAAGAAACTCAACTCCACAGAGAGCATGACTAACTTCCTTATACATGACAAGAATCCCCACAGATGGTTCTTCACCCTTGCTAAAGGAATTAAGTCTACCAAAGAATCCCTGTCTATAAGCAGCCAATTCCCCAAATCTACAGGCTCATCTGCACAGAAATTCTTTATACTGTCATTCTTAAGTACCTTAGGGTAGCAGTGAAAGACAGGGAGCCAACAGGGAGTGCAGACTGCTGCCTTCACTACCCCTCAAGCATGCTGGTGGCATGGGGATGATGGGATTATAAAGTAAACATAATAAAACACAGTACTAGGGCATTCAGTGGCCACAGTATATTTGCTTGCTTATCTTTTTCCTGTAAAAGCTGGGGATGAAATTCTTATTACAACTGCAAAGAGCTGTGTACAAAATTGGCAGTTATTAAACCATTAAGGCAGTCCACAAGTGAATATTTAATTTAGTTTTCTGCACCAATTAACTTTCGCATTTCATATTTATTTTTTTCTTCTTTTCTTGTGATTATTCTCTCAAGCTCTACATTTTATCATCAAATGTTGAAGCTCTCCCTTTCTGGCTCCCTGTCTCTATTGCTCCCTTTCACTTCTGCTTATACACACACACAAAGCCTGTTAATAGCTGGCTACATTTTGTCACTAAGAAAGAAGAAGAACCTTCATTTACTTAAAAATAAAAAGCCTTCTGTCCTCTTTTTTCTGTCAGTCAAGCTAGAAGTAATTAAAAGTCAGGAGTGGGGAAGGAAAAGAAGGCGTTTGCCTGAAGAACAACAACTACAAAAAACTTAATAGGGAAAACAGATTAAAAAATAAAATTAATTAATAAGTAAACAGATCAGCTGTTTCTATATTCAAATTGAGGAAACTCTTCTAAGGAATCTGGAAATATTTTTTTTTTTAAGCATTTGATAGTAAATAGGCACACTAGAAAACTATGTGTTTTTCAGTGTATGAAATCTCTCATCTCTTGGTCACTGGTTGGATCTAACACTCTTGTTGTAATGACCGAATGTTGTTTCTACCGATTCAGGCATGATCTCTGAGAGCTCGGCAAGATGTTTTAACTCCATGTCACTCAGAGTATTATGCATGAGCATCATGCAAATGCTGTTGATACTATAGTCACAATTCTCAATGACATAAGAAAGGAGTATTGCCATCTTACTGATATAAAATTGTAGAAAACAGTGATTACATCAACTGTCTCAAGGAACATCAGCAGTTCTCAGCAGAGACAATCAACCAGTAGAGGTCTTCTACAAACCTCTGGGTCATTGAATTAAATATAAGTCCAGCTATCCTCTTATCAAAGAGAAAATAAGGACACAAGAATTACATGAGAAGTTTAAAAGGTGACTGTACAGTACCAACAATATTGAAGTTAGATGGAAAAACCTATCACACTACTTGAGATACTACTTAGAAAATGCTATGTCCATTTCTACCAGTCTGTCATCTCTAGATAATAGCCAGCTGAATACTCAATGCTTAGGGAGAAAAACCAAACTCTTATAAAAGACTTTTCCCCCACAGTGTCCTTTTTCAGCAATTTTAGATGATCTACTCAAAGCAACCATCATAACAGAGGACATGCTGACCTGTGGCTGGAAATGAACAATTGGCTGCTATGAATGATCTTTCTATTATGGGTCTACCACCAGAGGAAAAGTGTAAGTACATCCTACAACAAGTGTGGGTGGCTGAAAGTAGAGAAAGGCAATATGACTGATTTGATATAAAGTTTTACATAGCTGGCAGACAGATGGCCAGATTGTTTCTTATCTACATAAGAGGAACACCTTTGTGTTCCAGAAAGGAGCTCCAGAAAGGAGCCATCTCTCTGGCTCCTGTGGGTGAGAGGCAAAGACTACAAACCAATTCCAAGGTTATTCACTTCATCTGCATTCGCTGTGGCAGTAGCAATTGCATTCCAGGTACTATCTGCATCCAAACTGTATTTAAAGGCAGGCACTAATGATTGAAGCTATGAAGAAGATCTCAGTGGAAGATGTCTGTATACATTTAAATCCCCCTGAAAACTTAGCTGGATAAAAAGTCTTCTGTAGCTCTTTTCTCTGTTATCTCTCTCTTCTGTGTTTGAATAGTTTGTCCTCCCTTCAGACATTTCTGTTAGATTTTAAGGATGCTTCTTCCTACACAAGTAGGAAGTTTTATCTTAGTATTCACAGAAGAATAAGACATCCTTTTGTCGCTTCTGGTCAGATACCCCTGTATCGGTGCAATGTTGACTCAGGGAGCTGTGCAAAGGACTGTTCCTTTGCACATGTGAGAAAAGCATTCCATTTCTAAAAAACATGTGAGAGAATTTAGCACTGGATCTAACAATCAACCACCCTGCCATCTTTGTCATCTCCACACTGGAGAACTTTTATCAGTGCCTCCAGGACATGTATCCTGATGTGATCAGCCAGTATAGAACTTAAGAGTGTAAGTGGGTCAAGAATGACAAGAGTCATGCAGCAGATGGTTTGTCTTGTAAAACTGTATTTTTTTTCCTCTCTGTTGTTTCCTCACTCTTTCAACTCCTTTCTTCTCATCTAAACCATCAGTACCTGTCTGTTGGTTTCAGTCAGAAAAGAGTTAATTTTCTTTACAGAAGCTGGTATCAGGCTGCTCCTGGATTTACCCTGAGAAAAGTACTGATAAGGTGTCTTTTTATCTGGTGCTGGGGAGTGCTTGCACCAAATTCAAGGTCTTTCTGCACAACTGATACTGCAGCTGCACTCCTGTCTCTCTCGCTGTGTGCAGTGTGGAGGACACACAGTTCAGACAGCTGACTGGAGTATTTCATTCCATAGTGTGTCATGCTCAGTACATAAGTGGGGAGTGGGCTTGAGGAGCATCTCACTCTTTTTACTTTCTTTCACACTGTTTACTGTTTCTAATACTAACTCTTTGTTAGCTGTTTTCCTAACTCCTTTGCTGGCTCATTCATGAGTGAGTTGTTGGGTTTGTTTACTTTTACCAGTTGTGCTGTCACTGGTAGGGTACACTTGGAGTCTGCTGAAATAGTTCTTGGGCTCTGGCTCTTGGGCTCTGGCTCTTGGGCTCTCTGGCTCTGACTGTCACTACTCAGGACCTGGCTGTGTGTCCGTCATAGGGTGGTGAGAACCAAGATATTTGAATAGGTCTTTTTGGGTGTCTATAATACATTCTAGAGTTTAAATGTTTTCTAACTACAGCAATGCATCTTTCTTAATTAAAATACATATTAAAAAGAAAAATAAGCAAAACAAAAATCTTAGTCTTTCTGAGGAATCCATCTTGTAAGTGCATGTGCTTCTGAGGTCCTTTTCTTCAATCTTGCTCTCCACCTGGCTACTTTTACTACTTCCTAGAGTGTAGCACACTGCACACAAACATCATATGTCCCATATTTGTATTTCTTTCCTGTTCCACTGAAACATGTATGCCTGCTGCCTTCTGTTCCTGGGAACCTTCTTTATTTCCCTGCTTTAAGATCCCCGACAACTATATGCTTTCAATTCATCTTTTTTCCAATCAACTCTTCAAAAAAACATCACAGTAGATCATAATCCAGTGCTGTCAGAGAAGTTCTGATATTTTCACCATTGGGAGAATTTCACCAGCCCCAGATAGTAGGATCCATCAGAAAGTGAAAAAGCAATTCTTCTCCCTTTGCTACTCAGCCTTATAGCAGAACAGAACACACAGTGTAACACTCCGAAACATACAGCAAACCCAAGCAAACAAAAAAACCAGATGCCATCTGCCACAGTCTGGAGAGCACATTGTCTGCCAGCCTTGATTCAAGAAATCCAGAATCCATTCAACTTAAAGGCTCTAAAGGAGCTTTTTATCACGTCATGGTGTATCAGAGCTTTCTTTGAAGGAAGAAACAGCTGATAGGATCAGTATTTATTCATTTTCATATTTTTAAAGGTTTTTATTTGCTGTTTTCCTTTGAGAACACTGTGTAGAGGTACTGGAATCTTCTATACAATAACAGAAACTGTGGTCTCAGAGAGGGTCAAAACTTATAATGTCAGTTTCTATTATGTGGAAGATAAGTCAGGAAATTCCTTTGTCCTGAATAAATGTACTTCTCTCTTGAACCATCACCAATGAGATTAGAAGTCAGCTCATATCAGCTTTGTAGTATGTGTTGAAATTTGCTGTATCTTTATCTCTATATCAGGTTATTTTTATTGTAATAAATGTCCAGTTTGGGGTAGGGGGATGAGTTTCAGTCATACTAGTAATACATACCAAGACATGGGAAAATTTCAATTATTCAGCTCACTGGAATTATTCTTAAAAGTATAGGCTAAGGAGAGGAGCTATCTTAGATGTCTTAAATAGCAAGGATTCTCCAAAATAAAACCACCATATAATGATTTCTGCAGTAGTACAAATGTTAAGGCTTGTATTGGAGATCTTCATGAGTGTATAATGACAGAAGCTTTTGTTATCTGTGCATTACCACTTCAGCCCAAGTAGGAATTAATGCCTCTGGAAAATACTATTATAATATAACACGGCACAGAATAATCTCGCAGCAGCTGTGAGATCATCATACATCACAGTGTAGTGACTGCTAAGGGTAGGAAGAAGTATAAGACTAAATGTGAAATGATGGTTAATACAAATCCTCTTTCCTATTGCATTACAAAAACCCAAACAGACAAACAAATAAAACCAAAGAGAAAAGACAAAACAAACCAAAAACAAAACCTAAAACACCAAACCCCCAAACCCCTGAAATTTCATAGTAGAAATTTTATCTTGAATCATATGATATTTGGTGACTTCTACCCACTTACTCACAATTACAGTATAATCTTTTGTCAGTGGAAAACACATATGCCAGTAAGCACTTCAGAAGTATCCTCATTTGAATTGATAGTTACGAGCAATGACAGTCCAGTAACAGTAAATTACACCAGAATGTTTTGGTTTTAACACAAGAAGTCACACTCATGTCTGGTAAGAAATGGTCTCCCTTTTCTCCCTCCCCCTTACTGATATCACGCGAGGAACATACTCTTCATCACAGGATGGAAAAGGTATACCTACCACCACTTGTATCACCAACACAACTGATCTTCCCTGTGATCAGTTATATATGGGTTACACAAACATTGATATGAGTTGTTCGTGTAACCCATATAACTCCTTCTTTGAAGAGTAAGAGGTGTTAGTGCTTTGAAAGTTAAGAATTTTTCTCTTTTAATGGAGAATGTTGGGTCCAAACTGGTGTGTTAGTTAAGGTGATAACAAACACACCAACATTAGGTTATGGACTTGTCAAGGGAGCTCTAAAAATCCAAAAATCTTTAAAATTTCTCAAATGAACAATATCTAATGCATTTTGTATAAAAGCTGAGAAATCATTGCTTGCTTACAGTTATCAACATAAAATCATTACTTAGCATCACCAGATACAAAATTACTACCATTCTTTGTATACTCTTGTGGAGGTCTTTATTTCAGAGCTTCTACATAATTTTTGTTTTATAGAAATCATAAGTGCACAGAATTTTTGAATGTATACACATATTACTATTTTAGCATCATATAACATCAATGTAGCCACCTTCCTGGTTTAAACCAAATGTTGTATTTCAAGAACTTGTAAGGATTTTGAGTCAAAACTGTGCAAAAGTTATACAGTTTTTGCATAATTTCTCCTGCCTTAAGTACCTAAAGATGAACATTCAGAAGTGGAAGAGCCCAATATAAGTGACCACAATTATTATTATTTATTATAAAATATACAAATATTGATAAAAGAGGTATGAACAGCTCAAATAAATCTCAGAGATGTTTCCAAACTTTAACAAGGAAAGTATGACACTGATATGAATATTTTGGGGTTGCGAGTTCCTAGGTATAGAATTGTTTCTAGACCTCTCTGAGGAATATATTAAGTAATATCCAATGCACACGAGTATGAAAAGTATGTTAGAGGAATATAAATATGGCTAATATTAATAACTATGAATAACATTGGGTTTTGCAATGACAGCCTGAGACAGGAAGTGGGAATGGTACTTTGATTGATAAAGGAAAGGACTTTATTTCTCCTCTGCTATTAACTTGCTAAATCAATAGAGAAAAATCAGTTAAGCAAACATTTTCAAAGTTAGGTGAATAAATGAAGGTACTTCAGCGCAAAAGAAGACGCTGTTATAGGACCAGTAAGATTCAAGCAGAACTTGAATCTCCTACAAATACCTGTTTTCATACTGTCACCTTGCAGTGCTGCTTATGCCCAGATAAGGGACAGTCTCAACTAACACAAAACTGGTGGTAGAGAGAAGGTTGAATCAGAAAAAAGATCAAGGGAAGAAACCTCTTGTGTAACCCACACTGTGTGAAACCACAAGGTTCCTCTCCTGAAGGAAGATGCCAGTGTTACACGTGAGAAAATATGAAGCCTATCAGAGTATAATCCATGGAACAGACTAACTGTTTACTCCAAAATATTTAAACATACTTTTAAAACAACATGCCATACTCCTTTTTAGATCCAGAAAGCAAGATGAGAGGACTGTTCTGAAAGACTAATCCCTGTTTTCCTGAAAATCCTAGTCTGAGCCTTCAGAATATAGGACAATTGTATCTCAAGTCACTAAGCTCATATGGTAGATTTTATAAAGATTAAGAGTTTGTTATATCTGCCTATAGAGAAAGTGATTTCTGAGTCAGAGTAACCCAACACTATCCATGATTATGGAGAGTTTATTTTCTTTTTATTTAGTTTGGGGTAGAAACAGATAAAAGGGGGGGTGACTGTTGTGGCAGTTTGGATGAATATAACAAAAGATCAGATAATAAAACATCTGTTAAGAACATGTGTTGCAACTCCAGGGTATACACTGAAACTAGTTGGTAATATCTGTGAGTGAATGAAAGAATGAATAAATAAGTATATAAAATCATGTTTCTTTCCATCATCCGTCCGTTATGGAACCCACAAGGATTTTTTAAATCTTGTCAGGGATAGAGGAGCCTAACATCTCTGCAGCTGTTATTTAGTACATCTTCATATTGACAGATCTATCAGACTAGAGAGGAGTTCAAGACTAAAGACAATATGAAAGGCCTCTGTAAAAGAGAAACCTTAGCCCAGATGACTTTTTCAGTGAGAAAAGTTGGAGGAGGAAAAGAAAACTCTGAGAACTGGTGACTTGCTCTAGGGCCCCAAGAATGCCAGAGGCAGAAACTAAGTCATGGCTTGTTCAGTTTCCTCTATTAGATGTGTTCCATTGCAGGATGGTAAATGAGTATAAAACATGCTCTAAAAAGTATATATGTGTGCTAGTGTATATATGACTCAGTTTACTGTTACAAAACTACCTCAATGATCCAGGATCATGTCCATTCCAGAAGGTAAGAGGTAGTACTTTTGTCATTAAAAAAACCCCAAACACTCTTCCCATGGATTCTCATGTCCCAGCTGGTACATCACATACGCCATTACTTTTCTGTCCAATTAAAAATTACTTTTCTATTCACCCTATATTGGAGAGTTTCTTGTTAACCAATAACAGGCATGTAAGTGGACAGAGATGAAGAAAATAATTTCTGGGAAGTGTAAGAAATTATATGATGTCCTTAAGGAAGATTGTAGATATTCTAGGAAGAGAGCCAAGATAACCAACTTTAGCTGGATATTTTTTTAGCCAAGCTTTAGCCAAGAACCCATTCCTCCTCTTTTGGAAACAGGTGGCTGCAGTTAAAAGTAATACAACCCCAATCACTTACAAGCTAGTTATCTTTAAATTGTTTCCTTGAAATTGCATGATGATGAGATATTTTCTATGTATCTTTCTCTCTTTGAGTTTCTGTTCTGTCTGTTTGAGTTTCCCCTTTTAGTCATATTGCAATAGCTGCTGGCTACAAGAACTAGCCAAGGGAATGCAGGTATTTTCAGTTCTCATTAGGAAACTGAAAAAAAGTATTATCCTCTGTCTTTTTACTTATAGTGCTGGAGGGACAATAACATCTAACTATGTAGATAAAAAAAGATTTTGTCTCATTCCTTTCTCTGCTACCTGGATGGCACTGTGGAAAATATCAACAAAACAATGTAAACAAGACTTTACAATCTTCCTGACTTTGGAGCACTGATACCTTTCAGTGATGGCTGTTTGGGTCCACATTATCAGGAAGCACAAATAAAATGTTTATATTTAATGAATATAAGGAAAAGTGACATTGAGGTTGGTAGAAACAGCTCTAAAACAATCTTGGGGAAAAGGATTTATCAGCATAGACATAATAAATATACAATATATACAAATCTCTTCCTGATCTTTCATCTCACAATTTCTGTACTGTGAGTTAATACAGAGGAAGATAAAGGCTAATTGTAGTATATTTGTCATTTTTGCCTTTTAATTGTAACTAAGAAGCAAGCAGAAAGAGAAAACAATGATAAGAAAGTCTGTTATTTACTTGAAAATCTATGTTTAGAAAGATTTCAGCCTTCTGATGTAGCCCAATACCTTGCACACTCTTCTTTCTTTCTCTTTCTTAAGAGTGCTTCAATCTACTTTCTACATTCTCTGTATTTCAAAATCTAGAAGCAGAAAAATTCTAACAGGTTAAGTTTAAGCTGGATATCATTAATGAGACCACTAACTGACAAAATCGATTAACACTTTTGATTATTAGCTTGAAACCAACTGTGCAATCCTCAAATTTTCTGGGAGCCAGGGAGGGTGACTTACTGTTTAAGATATATCTTGCTTCTCATAGTCTCCCAAGAGGTAAGATAAATTATAAACTGATGAGAAAGGTTACTGTAGCAGCTATACAACCTGAAGTTTTCTACCCACAAACAGAAACAGAGTGCAAAACCTTTTCCTAATGCCCTGGAAAGATGCCTGAATTTTGACTTTGAGACATCATGTCTCAAAACTGAAACACTCCTTGGTTTTCAGTTTTTGCTCTTTGTGCTTTTGGTTTACCAGTAGAGAGCAGGGATGTACACACTTCATGACTGGAACACAGCCACACACTTCTGAACTGGGAATCATGAAACTGCCATCAGTTGTTTGTAACTTTCCCTTGGCTTAGGCTGTGGAGAAACCGCTGAGTGATCTGGAGAAAAAAGGATGCTGAACAGAATTACCAAACCCTTTAACTATTTATTCTGGATTTTTCCCCCTGATTTGCTTGTATTTTAAAATAGAAGGATATCATATTAAACAGTCTATTTACTTTCTCCTTTTCCTATGTTCACAAAAGAAGGACATCTGTTGGGTTTAAAACATTTGAATGAGTACCAAAAACAGTCATACATGTTCACAGTTCAGAGCAGAAACAACTTTTTAAAATGTTGGCCTATGAGTTGAAGTCATTGTGTTTCCCTAAAATGTCGTTACAACTGACACAAACACATATAAGCATGCACAGATTTACTAACAAAAGAAAATAAAAAGCAATTATTTGTCTTTTTCTAGGAAAGTAATCTATTATCATAGGCCACAATTTGACTTTTATTTCTCTGTCAGTGTTTTGTTGAACAAAAGACCAAATCCTATGAACCAGAATACAACAGAGTGGGCCACATAATAGACCCTTAAGGCAGAGGAAGGCTGTGTATGATACCATCTTCCTTCCCACTTCCCTGGACTCTCTGTATGTAAATCAAGCCTGAAACATTAACTAGAAGAACAGGCCAGAAATTGGCTTCAGGAGGTGATAAGAAAACTGTAGCCACTTGATGACGGAGTAATCTTTCCTGGTGAGCATGAAAGAATTTCTTATTGCTTATTTATTACTTATTTCTTAAACCTGATGTAAGAGGAGAGAGGCAATGAGGCCTTCAGGAAGATGATGGGGAGTCAACCTCAGTCACCAGAAATGGCAGTTTCCTCAAAAAATTATTTATTTGCACTTCTGGGAAGAGTGTCCCACAATTATGCTACAGAATGTATGAACCAGCATAGGTGGCTGCCACCCTTCCTATAGAAAGGTAAAAACTTTCTCTCTCTCACGCATGGTCCATGCCATAGACATATGTTGTGCTTTCTCAGTTATCCCCTACGTTCACTTTTTTAACCTGATCTCTGAACACCCCTCTGAATTTGCCTTTAGGCTATATCCTCTTTTCCCAACACCCTACCAAGCTCACCGGTCAACTCAGGATGTGACTCCAGGGAAAACCTCTTCAGGCCTGTGTTGTGGTTTTAGCACAGCGAGTCGCTCTACCACTTGGCACCCCCGCAACGGCCTGTTACCTCAAGATAGAATATTTAGTGTTTTCAGGGGATGAGGCAACTGCACTCCTGAAAATAGAAATTCTGTAATAAGATAGACTATATTTTTTGTAGGGCAATTATCATTTCATGGGCTTAGCAAGTCCTAGCAAGATTTTTGCTGAACTTCTGAAAGTAGATGGATCAAGCAAAATTAGGCAAATTTTCACACAAAAGATGAAAACATAATTTGTAAAATTTCAAAACTTTCTAACAAGCAAAGGTCAGAGTGCTTCTTAGAAAATACTTTTTTTGAGAATATCCTTTACAAGTGAGCAGAACCTCGATTTTTTCCCCCTACACTTCTTTTCAGAATTGAGTTGTCTATTTATTTTGGTACTTTCCATACGATATCTGCCTCACACAGGCTGCCAAGCATGGAAAATACCTGCCTGAACTTTTGAGAACTGGCAATATTGTTACCAGTTGGAAAGAGAGTCCAGACATGGGAAATGTCAGTCAAGTCTAAGCATCGACTTTGCTCCCTAGTCTGTCTAACTGTCATGCCATTCTTCCTACCGGATGCCAACACCTTTTATAACCTAGGCTACCTTCTGCTGCTGATTGCATCCTTGTCATCACTCCACAGAGCTGCCAGCCAAAAGCATTTACAGACCATGAAAGGTTGCTGAAAACCATGCAATTTTAAAATGATAGGTTTGATACTGTCCTTATTTACCATCCTGCTGCTGACCCCTTGAGGCGTGCATGCTTCACAGTTTCAAGATCTCTTCTTGCAAGTGTGAAAGAACTTGGTTTTCTTATCATTAAGGTAAGATTTTCAGTGATCAACTTTTGTCACCTCCTTTGTATATTTGAAAGAATAATCACATTAAAATTTTAAGAAAAAGTGAGTGTTCGTAAAACTTTAAGAGATCAGATAAATAAATCAGGGCTGCAATTAAAGGCAGTGTTAGCTGGCCCTATATAACCACACCAGATCTTTCCAACCCCGGGTAGAATGTGATTGCTAAGAGAACAGCACTGGTGAAGCTACAGCACTGAAATGACAGTAGAGGTAATACTAGTGAAAGATGCTGGGGAAAAGTTCCTTCTGATAGAAAGCTTCAATGTTTACAGAAAGCAAGCTGGATATTAGTAGCAATTTTGCTCTTCCCTGAAAGACTCTCACAGAATGACCTGCACAGAATTCAATTTCTTTCCCTTGAAAGGAGGCAGAATTGAGTCAACCTTGCCAGAATTTGAACCTCTGGCTCAAGGGAGTCTAAGTAATTCAACCCTTAGGCACAACTTTTAAGCCATCACCCTCCAGCATATGATAAAAGGTATTGTGTAGGAATAGGAAACAGAATTGTAATGAGAGAAGTTTTGGGTGAATCATAAAGTGAGGTAGGTTTCAGATATTTTTGGAGGGGGGCATGGAATCATGTTTTATTCCCATTAAGAGGATAATAGGAGGAAACAAAAATTGGGTTAAAAATATTTTCCAAATACTGAAGCAAACTGAAGATTTTATGTTATTTAAGAAAGTTTATGAAAGTTTTTGTTGTGTATGTATTTTGTTTGCTGGTTGTTTCTTCCTGGAGTTCTGCTGTCATCTACTCCTGAAAGAGATCTTGACAGGAGGTAAAGTTTGTAGCTATATTTCTAACACATCTGAAACTGAAAATAATGGAAACCATAGGAAGAAGTTCAATCACTCTTTTTTTAATACTGCAAAATAAAGAACAGAAAGTTCAAAAGAATGTGGAAAATATTGCTAGTAACACTTTTGTGGATATTTTGCTGCTGGTCTTTCTATTTATATACAAAATTAACAGTGAACATGACCATAGTTGTTGTGTTGCTTCAACTTTTGAAGCAAAATTAAGTTTTAAAAAGTAAATTTTCCATGTTCTTGGCAATAAAAGAACTCTGAGGAGACAGGTTGTACTTATTTCAATCACACAGAGTTTGGATTTTGCTCAAAATCAAGATAACTCTCCTGTATGATGCTCTTCAAAATAACTGCATATATATATATATTAATCCTATAAAAATGTTTGCATGAACCTGTATCTGATGAAAATGAGTTCCATACTTTTAATAAGCTTTAAAAGATCTGCCATTGATATTTGCTGAATATTTCCATATGATTACACTATAGAATATGAAAATAAAAGCACTTTAGTCATTTCATACAATCATAGAATCATAAAAACATAAAACTGTTTAGGTTAGAAAAGACCTTCAAGGTCATCAAGTCCAATTGTTTGTCTAGAACTGCCAAATCCAACACTAAACCATGTTGCTAAGAACCTGGTGCACCCCTGTCTTCTAAGTCCCTCCAGGGATGGTGACTCGACCACCTCCCTGGGCAGCCCATTCCAATGCCTGCTAGCCCTTTCAGTGAAGATTTTTTTCCTAATATCCAATCTAAACCTCCCCTGGCACAACTTAAGGCCATTTCTTCTTGTTCTATAGCTTGTTACTTTGGAAAAGAGACCGACAACACTCACCTCACTACAACCTCCTTTAGAAATGGACATACATTATTTGGAAGAGGAAAGCTTCCCTTATATTCCTTTAGTTTGAAGACATTTTCTTTTTGCAATATCATGGTTTTATGTCACCAGGTAACCAAAATGGTACAAATTTACTCCAGGTAAGATTTTCTTTCCTGCTCTTTTATGACTTTTTCAGCTGAGCTCTCTCTGAGCACTTCTTTCTGTTGAGCCATTCACTCAAACAGACAGGATTCTTCTTTTCTCCTACCTTTAGACACCAGCAGAGTATAGGAGCAGTTCAGTTTGCAGCTTCCATCCTGTATTATTTCCTTTTTATCAAAAAGTAGCCATTAGTCCTTTTTCCAAGTTTTATTAAATTACTTTGTGATTCTTTGTGTTATCTTACAGTTTCAAATGAGCTGCACAATTTTTGAACACAGTTTATAATTTCTATGCAGAAAAGCTCTTTAAACAAACAAAAAATATCATTTTTATGGTAACATACTACAAATATTACATTATGATAAATAAGGGCACTATTAAATACACTTCTAATGAGTCTTCCTCTGGTTTAATAGAGAATTGTTGTGTGGTAGAAAAGGTCCACTTGGTAGGGTTCAGAATGCACCCCTCCAACCCAGTCGTAACCCTCAAAACAATGGGGTTTACCCATCAGCTTATGCTACGGGTAACTCATTTGTTGCTGTGCCATGCCAGCTTGATTTAACTAGCACATATGAACAATGGCAGCACAAGCCTGATTCCTGAACATTTAAAACTAGCTGGTGAAGGCAGATGGCATTCTCCAGTTCTCACACTGCTCTGCTGCAGAGAACTAAAGTTTAAACTATCAACTACCTGCCATTTTTGAAATTGCTGCAGATAAAAACTCTTTGATGATTTCAGATTTCTGCTGCTTGCTTGCAGGCTTACAGAGAATAATTGCTACCATAAGAAAACTACTGAAATAGACAATAAACTGATTTTGGCTGGAAGTACATTGTAATTCTGTACTATATTGGTATGTGCTGCACCACAGAGACAAGTGTTTGTTTTAAACAACAACAAAAAAATAGCTAAACAGAGGTGGAAGAAAAACAACCCACTAGTTTAATCGTTCTGATATAATAATCTGTGAACCAGCTAAGACAGAAACATAATTGTTGCTGAAAAGATTAAATAGACTATATCTGGTATAAAACACATAGGGCCATATGCTATCCTGCAAGACGGCAGAACAAAGGAATGAGGCACAACATCATCCAGAACAAAGACCCCATCTGTAAGGGGAAACCATTAATGTGACATGGCTCACTCGTTTTTCTTCAAGGTCTTATCCTTATACTTTGCTCAATTTGAAGATCATCTCACCCCTGTCCCCCTTCTCAAGATCTTCCTGTTTATCTGGGCTAGGTCTTATATTTGTTCTCCTTATTACTGGTCCCTATGATGTTACAGAGATTTATTCTCATTGGTTTGCCACCATGACCCTCAATTTTTTTCAGAGTTGTTTCTTTCTGAGCCAGGGAAGAATGACTGACTTTGCGCATCCTTTGATGCCAATTTTTATCTTTCACTGTATATTAAAGCAATTATGTTTATTTTTGCCTAGGTTATCGAGTACTGTAGCACTGACTTCTCTTTGTCTTATCATCAGACTTGATTAAGCGTTTGCAGAATCACAAAATAGCTGAGGGTTGAAAGCATTTCTGGAGGTCGCCTAGGCCAGCTCTCCTTCTCAAAGCCAGGACAAATAGAATAGGTTTCTCAGGATGTTGTCCATCTGTGTTTTGAATATTTCCTGTGATGGAGACTTCACACCCACACTGGAAGCCTGAAGAATCTGTTCAAGTGCTTGACCAACATAAAATATGTTTAGTTCTTATGTTTAAAGGAAATTCCTTTCTTTTTTTTCACTTGGTGCCCAGTGTCTCCTGTGCTGTCACTGGGTACCACTCACAGGATTCAGGCCCTGTCTTCTTTATACCCTCCCATCAGGTATTCATACACATGGGTAAGATCAACTCAGCTTCTCGGTGCTACTTGAGACTACTCAACTTTTCTCAAATTGAAGTCTCAAGGTGTCAGCTCTGTCACTCATGATAAACTTTGTAAATAGCATAGGTTCTGATTGCAAACAAAACTATTTACTGCAAAATGCATCTGTTCATTCTTTTAAATCTATTTATTGTATTGATTCTGTTTTAATTACTTAATCAAATATTGTATAGCCCCGAATCAAATGCCTCACAGACATCTAAGAGCACTGTACCAGCACTGTTGTATTTATTAATTTAACATATGCTTCTCTAGAATGAAGATGTCACACTAGTTAGATGGGACCTACTTTACATAAAATAAGTAAGAGTGAATCTTTCCTAAATAGATATTCAGGTTTCCACTTTACCCTTTTGAAAACATCAGTGCTTTTGTATCCAGTTGTCTTCTCCAGTTTTACAATATTTTCTGAAAACTGAAGTAGAGGACTCAGAGATGTTAGTTCTTTTAAAATTTTTTGATGTAAACTATATGTCAATGTAAATACATAAAACAGTAACAGTGGTTTAGCATGCTTCTTTTAGACATCTTTTTGGAGCTGAAAGAATATCATGATATGATGTGACTACATTATTCAGCTTTTCCCAGATGCAGAAGGGAAATATGTACTCAAAAGGTTTGCTTTATTGACAATTCTACCATTCCCATATACTAAGTAATTGACATAATTACTATTATTTGTACTAATGTTTTTGGTGAGTAAGAGATATCATCAGTCACTTCTTTTTCTTTATCAGCTAGAACTAAATACAGCTCTGGGGTTTGTTCCAACCTAGATGACTCTAATATCACATACAGTGGTCCAAAACAATTTACTTCCAAAATGTTGGTGATTCAGAAAAAAGTAAATTTCTTCTCCATTTTTGTCAACTCTCCTTCCTACATATGTTATAAACATTGGTTTAAAATTCCAATTTAACAATGTTACAATCAATTTTCATCAAGCAAAGCTAAGGCAAAATTATTTTCACGAATTACAATTTTCAGTTCCTTGTGCTTCTTACCAAAGATCATACCACTTCTATGTCTTTTGCTGTCCTTATGAGAAAACCAAAAATTTTAGTATAATTAGGTTGGAAAGAACCTCTGGATCTTTCTGATCCAACCTCCCCACCTCCCAAAAGCAGTTCCATCTAAATGAGATTGATGAGAGTCTTGTCCCATAGAGTCCTGAATAACTCTAAGGATGGAAAACCCACAACTTTTCTGAGCAACTTGTGCATATGTTTAATCATCTTAATTGTGAAATGTTTTCCCTGATTTCTAAGCATAATTTCCAATATTCCAACCTGTGTCCACTGAAATGTTGCCTCTCTTCCCATCCCCAGGCAGACTGTGGTAGCAAAAGCCAGCAACGAGATCAATAATCCTACCTTTATTCCCTCAATTTAGATTTTGTGCTAAATGAATTAGAATTTCTGGGTTCTTTGTTATTTACATTCACATTCACCTTTTTCATTAGTACATTGATTCCTGAGTAATCCAGCTAACCTCTCTGACAACCAGCCAACATTTAGCCTGACAGGGCTTAACACAGCTTCACAGATTCTCCTTCTCACCCACACCTACTCCCAAACACAAGTCACCAAAACTTTTGCAAGAGCAGCATCCCAAAGACAGTATCATACACAACTTACCAAATCAGAAATTTCTTTCTAAACTTTCTTTACATTAATTTCTTTCTTCACCTGATCATTTTCCTTCTGAAACATAATTTACTAAGGAACACATAACACCTTTTCTTAAAGAGATTGACAATGTTTATTTTCTTTTGCTAAATCAGACCTTTTTTAAAATGGTTCACACACATGGAATTTAATACTTTTGCTTTAAAAATCTTCTACTCTTTTACCAGTATTATATTCCAGAAATACTATGATTAACACTTTTAGATTAAGTTTGTTTATTGTTGGCACACAACAGCCATCCAAAAGTATGTTCTAAACTAATTTTCCATTTGACCAGGGGAGTCTGCAGAGATTTCCTTCATATATTGCACCCTTAGTCTCTAACAATAGCAAAATTGTCTATATGCAGAATTTTTAACACCCTTCTCCCTTGTTGTTTACAAACTGCTTTTCCACCTCCCTACTCATCACTATCTGATTGACCGGCTAATGTAACTTGGTTCTGAACCATTTGTTTCCCAGGTCTTTTTGCTGAGTAAGTGGTTTTGATGCTGTCTACCAAATTTAGTTGCTTCTTCAAGCTCTGGAGTTATTCATTCAGTCTAAGGGTTGTTACTTCTGTTCCATTTACCTAATTGTCTTTGTAGAAATACCTGCACTCCTTTTATCCTCCCACAAGAGAAGCTAATGATAACAAAACCGTATTTCCCTGTAATATTGATCAATTATTGTTCATTATGGTCCAGAGAAGAGTACTTCTTGCTGAAAGGAAGTCTTTGCACTGGCTTTCCAGGTGTCCTACAAAGCTTAAGAGCCATTAAGTCTCCCAACTCAATTCCATCTCTTCATAAATATTCAAGAAACTTAAATATTGACACTACTCAAAGACCAGTGAATCACAGTTCTTAGCTAAATAGAAACCAGATCTATCCACTGTTTCATTTAGTTGTTCATGGTCAAATTACATAACTTTCACTTAGAATAAACAACAAAAAAATTCAACAAAATGCTCATAATTTTTTTTTATCTGTACATAGTCTTCTACTTCAAAACTCCAACTTTATGGTCCAGCCCTCCTTTAATCAAAATTTTCTAAATCTCCTTTGTCAAATTGGAATAAGATGTTAACACAGCTTAAAGAACAAAACCAAGGTGGGGTGTGCTGGGGGAGAAAGCAGAAGGAATGCAAAATCTCACAGGGTAAAAATAATATGTGAAGAGACAGGTATTTTCCTATTGTTTAAAGTCAGCTGTGCTGCACTTCTATCACATTTCTCTGAAATATCTAGATTCTCATAAAGCTGAGATTACTATGTTATGTGAGTACACACATACACACACCCTAACACACCCCCCTCTTGATATTTCTTTACTGAACCTGTATTGATTTCTTCCCTAGACCTCATTTCATATTGTGCCCTGAAAATTAAATGATCTATTTAGTTTCAATATGGCCCAGGATTCTAATTGGATTTTGAGGCAGTAATTTATGTAATATTAATGGATACTTTCAGAAAACCACTAATTAACAACTGACCTTTATTTTTCCTGTGAAGGAAGGCAGAAAGAAAGCAAGATAGCAAGCAAGCAAGCAAGAAAGAAAAACACAAAATAAAACTTAAAAAAAAAAAAAAAAAAAGAACACATCAGGGTCTTTCTTTTTTCCTTTTTTTTTCCTCCCCTGCTAGGAGTGGTCTGAATTTAATTAGCAAAAGCCAGCACACATCAGGGACATTTTGGGAACCATCAAAATACATTATGTATTTGATCACCTTATGCCTATAAAAATAGCTAAATAATTTAAATGCAATTCAATAAAATGTATTTTCAATGAGAAGCTTCAGCTCTGGGTGATAGATTAAAAGCTTCACATAACCCAGAGATTTTATAAGCTACTGCCAAACAAATTCAAAGTAAAAGATTATATTTTGTTTCCTTCTTTTATGTAGCAAGATTTCTTCATTTTCTGCCTTTTTTTTTTTTTTCTTTCTTTCTTAACAGCAGTAGAATAAATACATACAGCATCATTTAAATTCTTTATGAAAAGGAAAAGAAGATTCAGAGCTATCACCTCATCATTAAAAGAAGAAATCCACTTGCTTGTTCAGCAGGTGTTTTATTTCCTACTTACTGCCATATAGTCCCCTAAAAATCAAGGATTAAGAGAAATGTACCCTGGGATACCCACAACAATACTGAACCTCACTGTAAATTGATACTTTCATTACAGTTTCAAGACTTAAACATGTTAATCTTTTGGAAAACTTTCTTTAAAAAATATCATCTATTCATTAACAGTTACAGATCTATTGAACAAATTATTAGCATGTATAAAACTGAGAATAATTGTATCAAATTTATATTTGATTCTCTGTTCATCACTGCTTTTACACTCATGCCATTGTTATTTAATGGTATTTTATGCTTTTGTGCTTTAATGGAAATTGCTAGATGCAAAGGAAGATGAGTAATCAGGGCCATAAATACACAGCCACATATATTCTACATCTAGGGATATATCAGCTTTAGATCTGGTCTGTTCAGAGTAGTTCAAAAGACTGACATGTGAGTATTTACTAACAAAAGCTAAATCTCTTCAAACCTGCTTAAAATCATTAAAAAATGAATAAATAAGTCTTTAAAAAGAAAAATTCCTGCTGTGGGTAAACCAGTCCAGTGCAGTTCTTAAGTGTGAATGCAAAATTGGATTTAGGGACTTCAAAGCTGAGTATTGCAATAACCAATTATTTTTCAGTCCTTTACTCTTATCATGGGATCCATGATCTCCAATTAGGCAGTGGGGTGTCTGATGACTTACACAGAAAAAAAATGGTCTTTTAGCATGCGATTCAAGAAAACTACAGAAGAGAGATTTTCACAGGAGATAGCCATATAACTTTTGGATGCTGATGATGCTTAGACATGAGGTCTAAACAACTTATTTTTGTCACTATAGGAACAATAACTGGCAGATTTACATGAGGACTGTACATGTCAGGATCCTTACATGTCTGTAATGCAGACAGGCATTTAGTATCCTAAATTTTATTTATTAAAATTTATGTTTGTAAAGGCCATATTTTCAGAGCAAATAAACAATTTCTAGTGGGGTTTTCTTGGGTTTTGGCCTTACTTACAGTAATTTAGACATAACTTGACCAGTCTATGACAGATGGTTGCAAGCTAACTGAAAGCTGACCTGTCCTAATTTTTATCAGCTGTGCCAAAAATAACCTCCATGAGTCAAAGTATGTTAAAACCATCTTAGAAACAGTTTTAAACTTGAGCAGAAGTCTGACCAGACTCTTTAAAACTTTTCTTTTCAATAGGCACTACAGATGGCTTTCAGGAAGAAGGAAGCAGAGGCATATACCCCAGCACCGTAAATGAATATTGTACAGATGTGAGAACTTCTTGGCTGGGAAAGAATGCCACACTTCTAAACTGAAGTTTTTCTGGATTATTCAAATAGTTTTCTTGTTCACCTTATTGTATGGTTAGATTTGCTATGACATTCCTTGTTTATTCATAGCAAGTTCCATTAGACCCATTATTAAACACATAGGTTAACATCAGGCTTTGGTACATAAAGAAGGATTTGGTTCAGTAATGTCAAATATATATATATATATATATTTACAATAAGTTTTTAATATACTCCCCTCCAATAGTTTCCAGTAGTTATATCTACCTACATAACATCTTAGAGACTGAGGAAAAATTCATCCTTTTTCATAACAACTAATTACAGAATGGTTCTCTTAAGCTTTCCAATCACAGAAGAATATTTTTATTTTATTTTCAAGCAGAGATATGCTCAAAAGCAATAGCTGATATTATCCCCAAATGCTTATTCCTGCTGTCTGAATACATCAAAAAACAACAATCAATGGTATAAAAAACTTATTTTTCAATGAAATAAAAGATGAGTGGAAGAGAGATGAATGGAGAAGTGAGATTATTTGATCAATGTCACATTTCAGGTCAGTGGTGATACTAGGAAAAAGAATTGTGTTTTCCACTTGTTGTCTAATGTCCTAATCATTATTTAGCACCACCTTCCTTAGCGAGAGACTATAGATTGGACTTATAAAGTCTTATCAAGTTGTTAAAACAGGATTTTTCCTCATAGGTTCTGCCGTAACTTGCCAAATTTACATTTAAATGACTGAAGTCAGCCTGTTTACTTCCACTATTTCAATTAAAGATGGATGAGGGTTTACTTTTAGGAAGCAGTTCCAGATAGGCTTACGTTTTCCTTAACTACTTCTGTTCCTTCTTTGGAGTTAAGCACTGACAGCCATGAATTGAATCTCTCTTGCCCCATAATTTCACTGGGTGCTTTCAGATTTTCTTAACATCCCTTTGTTTAGGGGACAGTCACTGTTCAGAGAGCAGAAACCACATTCAGAAACCTCAGTACAAGTACATCAGAAATGTCACTTGAGGAACAGACCAACAAAATTATCGTCATTATTCTTCTCTCCTCTAAGAAATGTTTCCAGGTCGTAGATACCTATTGTGGATGCTTTGGGAATAATGAAAACCATTAACAGATTGTTAATGTGACTTGGTAACAGACCAAGCAGAGACCTATAAAACAATAAAGCTTTACAATCAATCTGATGTGTAACTAGGCACTGATGGAAGCAGGTACAACATCAGTTAGGGCCAAATTTTAACTCTTCTTAGCATCCCAGTCATGCAGAGATAGTGGAGACTATCTGGATCTGAAGTTAAATGTTTTGAGGCTCATAAATCTTGGGAAGTTTTTGTCAGATGACTGGATAAAGCTGATATGGCACCACTGAAGGGAACCAATAGGTATCCTCTGGAAATGGGAGAGGAATATGTGCAACCCCAGGCAGCAGAACTGAGACAGGTTTTAACTTTTGTTCTTTTTTAATCTTTTTGCTTTATATTTTTCTTTTGTATTTTTATTCTTTCTTTCTTAAAGATAATACAGTAAAATAGTAAGGAAGAGTTGCCATGCAACAACAGATCTGTGACTGTGAACTGGGGAAATGGCCAGTAAGACAAATCAGAAAAATAAAATTACAAATACATTTCAGAAACCAGATTTCTCTCTCCTTCCTTCCTTCCTTCCTTCCTTCCTTCCTTCCTTCCTTCCTTCCTTCCTTCCTTCCTTCCTTCCTTCCTTCCTTCCTTCCTTCCTTCCTTCCTTCCTTCCTTCCTTCCTTCCTTCCTTCCTTCCTTCCTTCCTTCCTTCCTTCCTTCCTTCCTTCCTTCCTTCCTTCCTTCCTTCCTTCCTTCCTTCCTTCCTTCCTTCCTTCCTTCCTTCCTTCCTTCCTTCCTTCCTTCCTTCCTTCCTTCCTTCCTCCCTTCCTCCCTCCCTTCCTTCCTTCCTTCCTTCCTTCCTTCCTTCCTTCCTTCCTTCCTTCCTTCCTCCCTCCCTCCCTCCCTCCCTCCCTCCTTCCTTCCTTCCTTCCTTCCTTCCTTCCTTCCTTCCTTCCTTCCTTCCTTCCTTCCTTCCTTCCTTCCTTCTCTTGCCCCTTCTTTTCTCTTCTCTTCTCTTGCCCCTTCTTCT
>JAQBHY010000135.1:0-21163 GCA_027574665.1 Rhynochetos jubatus
CTCCAGAGGGATGGAGACCCCCATGGAATGATGGGGACAAGGGATGGCCACCTCTGGGGTGATGGAGACACCACCAGGACGTTCCCAGGGGGGTGGAAACCGGGCATGGAGCATCTCCAGAGGGATGGAGACGTGGGAATCCCCAAGGGATGAAGGATGGATACCTCTGGGGTGATGGAGACACCACCAGGATGTTCCCAGGGGGGTGGAAACCAGGCATGGAGCATCTCCAGAGGGATGGAGACGTGGGAATCCCCAAGGGATGAAGGGACACCTCTGGGTGATGGAGACACCACCAGGACGTTCCCAGGTGGTGGAAACCAGGCATGGAGCATCTCCAGAGGGATGGAGACATGGGAATCCCCAAGGGATGAAAGATGGACACCTCTGGGGTGATGGAGACACCACCAGGACATACCCAGGGTGGTGGAAACCAGCCATGGAGCATCTCCAGAGGGATGGAGACCCCCATGGAATGATGGGGAAGAGGGATGGACACCTCTGGGGTGATGGAGACACCACCAGGACGCTCCCAGGGTGGTGGAAACAGGGCATGGAGCATCTCCAGAGGGATGGAGACCCCCATGGAATGATGGGGATTGGGGATGGCCACCTCTGAAGCGGCCAGGATGCCGTGGGAATGACGGAGACCCCCACCCCACTAACGCCAGCCCCGGCGCCGACACCCCACATCCAGGCACCAAAGTTGCCCTTTGACCTCACCGACGCCCCCCTGGGCCAAGCAAGCCCCCCCCCCAAAAAAAGAAAAAACCCACAAGAGGGGAGGGGGAAAAAAAGCCATAAACCCACAAAAAGAAGGGGGAGGTGCCTGGATTTTGGGGAGGGGGTGGGGGGGCGTGGGCGGAGGGGTGGGGGGACCCCGTTCACAACGCGAGGAGCGAGGGAGAGTTCAAGGAGTCCGAGGACTGGTCGCTGCTGCTGCTCCGCTGGTGCGAGGCTCCGCACGTGGCTCCCTCTGGGTGGGTGAACACAAACGGAGACGTGGGGAGGGGGTTAGGCGGCCCCGAGGGGATCCCCGACGCGAAGCAGCAGCTGGGGAGGGGGCCCTGAGCGTTCGGCTGAAACGGCCCCCGGGGGGCAGGAAGGCGACGGGCCCCGCCGGCTCTTCCTTGCCCAGGGTGCTCACCTCGGCGGGGCCGGCACCCATGGGGCCCACGTCCTCGAACGGGAGCTTGCAGGCGGGCGCGTGGGCCACCAGCACGAACTCCAACCGCTCCTTCTCCTTCTGCAGCTCCGCGATCTCCGACTCCAGCTCCGCCTTCTCCTCCTCCAGCTGGTCAGTCTCCTGGGGAGGTGGCAGAGGGGACAGTGAGAAAATGGGGACGTTGCCACCCTGCTCTCCCACCCCCTGGGGACATCGCCCTGCCGTGGTCTCCGGGATGGGGTGGTTCCTCCATCCCTGGGGATCCGTCTCTCCCTGGTTCCTTGGGGACAGCACTGTGTCCCCCTCCAGCACCCCCAGGTCACCGTGTCCCCCTCCCATGCCCCCAGCTCCCTGGGGACAGCACTGTCCCCCCTCCCATGCCCCCTGCTCCTTGGGGACAGCACTGTCCCCCTCCAGCACCCCCGGGTCACCATGTCCCCCTTCCACATCCCCAACTCCTTGGGGACAGCACTGTGTCCCCCTCCAGCACCCCCCAGTCACTGTGTCCCCCTCCCATGCCCCCAGCTCCCTGGGGACAGCGCTGTCCCCCTCCCATTCCCCCTGCTCCTTGGGGACAGCGCTGTCCCCCTCCCACATTCCCAACTCCTTGGGGACAGCGCTCTGTCCCCCTCCAGCATCTCCCAGTCACTGTGTCCCCCTCCCGTGCCCCCTGCTCCTTGGGGACAGCACTGTGTCCCCCTCCAGCATCCCCCAGTCACCATGTCCCCCTCCCACGCCCCCAGCTCCTTGGGGACAGCACTGTGTCCCCCTCCAGCACCCCCGGGTCACCGTGTCCCCCTTCCATGCCCCCAGCTCCTTGGGGACAGCACTGTCCCCCTCCCATGCACCCGGGTCACTGTGTCCCCCTCCCACATCCCCAACTCCTTGGGGACAGCACTGTCCCCCTCCAGCACCCCCAGGTCTCTGTGTCCCCCTCCCATGCCCCCTGCTCCTTGGGGACAGCACTGTCCCCCTCCCAGTCTCTGTGTCCCCCTCCCAAGCCCCCTGCTCCTTGGGGACAGCACTGTCCCCCTCCCAGTCTCTGTGTCCCCCTCCCAAGCCCCCTGCTCCTTGGGGACAGCATTGTGTCTCCACGCCACGTCCCAAGATCCCTGGGGACAGCATTGTCCCCCTCCAGCAGCCCCAGGTCTCTGTGCCCCCCCTCCCATGCCCCCTGCTCCTGGGGACAGCGCTGTCCCCCTCTGATGCCTCTGGACATCCATCTGTCCCCAGGAGATGGGGACACAGCTGTCCCCCAGGAGACTGACCTGTCCCCCCTGCCATTCCCAGCTGCCAGGGGTGGCCCCTGTCTCCGATGTCCCCGGTTTAGGGACATGTCCCCCTCCAGCATCCCTGGGATGTCTGTCCCCTCTGATGTCCCCAAATCCTTGGGGACATCTGCAACACCATCATTCTCAGGGACCAGACTGTCCCCCTCAGAGGTCCCCAACTCCTGGGGACATTGTCACCTCCCTCCAGCATCCCTGGCTCCGTGCCCATTGGCAGACTGGCCTGTCCCTCTGCTGTCCCCAGCTCCCGGGGATGTCACTGTCCCCTTCCAGCATCCCTTGGTCCCGGGGACACTGTTGTCCCCATCCAACATCCTCAGGCCGTGCACACAGAGGCATCTGTCCCCTCCGACACAGCCAGGGCCTGGGGACATCCTCCCATCTGGTGTCCCTTAGTCCTGGGGACACCGCCGTCCCCATCTAATGACCCCTCCGTCCCCCCAGCATCTGCCTCCACAGGCACCGACCCGTCCCCATCCAACGGGCTCCAAGTCAACTGTCCCCTTCCGGTGTCCCCGTGGCCAGGGGACACCACTGTCCCCATCCAAGTCAACTGTCCCCTTCCAGTGTCCCCGTGGCCAGGGGACACCACTGTCCCCATGGGCATTGACCTGTCCCCATCCAAGTCAACTGTCCCCTTCCAGTGTCCCCGTGGCCATCGACCCATCCCCTCCCAAGAGGCTCAAGTGCTGGGGCCACTCTTGTCCCCTTCCAATGTCCCCATGGTCTGGGGACACCCCTGTGCCCATCACCATCAACCTGTCACCATCCAACGAGCCCAAGTCAACCGTCACCTTCTAGTGTCCCCGTTGCCTGGGGACACGGCTGTCCCCATAGGCATTGACCTGTCCCCTTCCAACACGCTTGAGTCTGGGGGCCATTGTCATCCCCTTCCAATGTCCCCATGGCCAGGGGACACCACTGTCCCCATCCAAGTCAACCGTCCCTTTCTAGTGTCCCCGTGGCCAAGGGACACCACTGTCCCCATGGGCATTGACCCGTCCCCATCCAACAAGCTCCAAGTCAACCATCCACTTCCGGTGTCCCCGTGATCTGGGGACACCGCTGTCCCCATGGGCATCGACCTGTCCCTTTCCAAGAGGGTCAAGTCCTGGGGCCACCCTCATCCCCTTTTGATGTCCCCATGGCCTGGGGACACTGTTGTGCCCATCACCATCAACACGTCCCCATCCAACGAGCCCTAGTCAACCATCCCCTTCCAGTGTCCCCACGGCCTGGGGACACCGCTGTCCCCCTCGGCATCGACCTGTCCCCTTCCAAGTCAACCGTCCCCTTTCGGTGTCCCCACGGCCTGGGGACACCGCTGTCCCCCTCGGCATCGACCTGTCCCCTTCCAAGTCAACCGTCCCCTTTCGGTGTCCCCACGGCCTGGGGACACCGCTGTCCCCCTCGGCATCGAACTGTCCCCTTCCAAGTCAACCGTCCCCTTTCGGTGTCCCCACGGCCTGGGGACACCGCTGTCCCCCTCGGCATCGAACTGTCCCCTTCCAAGAGGCTCAAGTCTTGGGGCCACTGTCATCCCCTTGCGGTGTCCCCTCGGGCATCGACCTGTCCCCTTCCAAGTCAACCGTCCCTTTCCGGTGTCCCCACGGCCTGGGGACACCGCTGTCCCCGTCGGCATCGACCTGTCCCCATGCCCTAGGGACACCGCTGTCCCCAAACATCCCTTGGGACCTGCCCGCACACACATCGGCCCACCCCCCCCGCAGCATCCCCAGCCGTTGGGGACATCGCCGTCCCCAACGCCACGCCACCCACCCCCCGGCGCGTCCCCAGGCACTCACCGCCTGCAGCCGATCCGTCAGCTCCCGGCGCCGGTTACGGCACTTGGCCGCCGCCAACTTGTTCCTCTCCCGCCGCACCCGGCGCTTCTCCTCCTCCTCCGGCGTCAACTGAAGAAGGACGGGACCGTCAACCACCTGCCACCCCTGTCCCCGAGGTGCCACCGCCCTCCTTGCCCCCACCCACCGCACGCGGACGCCCACTCACCGTCTCCTCTCGGCTTCGCCGGGGTCTGGCGCGGGTGGGACGCGCCGGGGGCGCCGACGGCCCCGCGGCGAAGGCGCCCATGCCAGGCGTGGAGTAACTGGGTCCCGGAAGGTCGTAGGGATCCACGGGGGGTGGGTGGGCCATGGGTGCTCCGGGGGGCTGCGACTGGGCCACCGAGGAGATGAGGGTGGGCTGCACCAGCCACTGCAGGTCCTGGCTGGTGGTGATGGCCGTCACCGTGGGCACGAAGGAGCCGGGCATGTCCCCCAGGCCGCTGCACTCCTGCAGGGGGGGCGGGGAGGGGGCGTTAGACCCTACAGCACCCATGGGTGGGCTGCCGCTGCCACCCTCCCACCCCGGAGGCGGGGTGGAGGACCCCCAACCCCCACGCCACCGCTGATGCCCTCGCGCCCCTGGCGCTGACGCGCAGGAGTCGCTCCCCCCCCCCCACCCGATGTATGACCCCCACCCACCCCCCCGGCACCTGTGTGACACCCCCACCCCCACCCAAGGGTGCCCCTTCTACCTCCAGCTGTTTGCAGCTGGCAGCCCCTCACCGCACCGGGACCCCCACCCAGTGCTATCAGGGGACCCCAATGGCCTTGGGGGGTGCAAGGGGACCCCCCCCCAAGGACCCCAAACCCAACTGAGCGAGCCCGCCTTGGGGTGTACTGGGACCCGGGGGGGGGGGCACTGAGCCCCCCCGGGTTGCACCAGGACCCATAGTGGGGGAGAGGGGGCACTGAACGCCCCCCCCCCCCCCCAAAGGTTGCACTGGGACCCATCGGGGGGAGGGGGGCACCGGGACCCATCAAAGGATGGGGGGGCCACTAGGACCCCACAGGCTGCACCAGGACCCACGGGGGGGGGGGGGCACTGAACCCCCACTCGGGCTGCACCGGGACCCACGAAGGGGGGCACCGGGACCCATCACAGGGTGGGGGGGGCACCGGGACCCCCCCGGGCTGCACCGGGACCCCTGGGGGGGGGGGGACCGGGACCCATCACAGGGTGGGGGGGCACTGGGACCCCCCCAGGCTGCACCGGGGCCCACCACGGGGGGGGGGGGGGCACCGTACGCCCCCTCCCTCCCCCCCCATTCACGCGTGGGGGGGGTCCCTCCATCCCCCCCCCCCCCCCCCAGCCGCAGCCCAGCGCCGGCGGGGAAAACGAGCTGGGCTTGGCCACGCCTCGAAGTGGGCGTGGTCAGAGCGAGGGTGGGCGTGTCTCCTCCACGCGTCTCTCCGCCCCTCCCCCCTCCCTCCCTTAGCAACAAGGCGGGGGGGGGGGGGGGGAGGAGGGGGGGGGGGGGGCGGGCGGCGCGTTCCAAAATAAACCCGCGCGCGCCGTACGTGCGCCGCGTCATCGCGGCGGGTTCCAACGCGTCACGCGTTTACGCACGACCCCGCCCCCTCGGTGTCCCGGCCGGGGTCCCTCTAGCGGCCCGTCTCCGTTCCTCACCTGCGCGGCCGCCGCCGCCGCCGCCGCCGGGCTCCCGAAGGAATCGACCGAGGAAAGGTACTGGGATTCGGCGGAGGGAGAAGAACTACACCGGGAACCGGAGTCGTAGTCACCGGGGAAACCCTGGTACATGGCCCCGGGGGCGCGGGGACCGCGCCGCCACGCCAAGGCTGCGGGGTCAGGCTATCGGCATCCCGGTTTACCGACCGCCTCCCCGCCTCGCTCTCGCCGGGATTAAGGGTGTGGGTCTGGCGGTGGCGGGACTCTCCGGTTACCGAGGGTGCCGCTCCGGTTCGCCGTCTCGCGGGAAGTCCCCGGGGCACCGCCGTCAGCCCCTCGGTATATCCGTCCCCGGCGCCGGTGCAAAGTCCCGGTGCGCCGCTATTAGCTCCCGCTGTATCCGTCCCGGGTGCCGGTTCGCCGGTTTCAAGTCCCGGTGCGCCGCTACAAGCTCCGGTTCGCCACTATAAACCCCGGTGCATCCGTCCCGGGCTCCGGTGCGCCGGGTTCGCCGGTACAAAGTCCCGCTGCAACCGTCCCAGGTTCCGGTTCTCCTCTACGAAGCCCCGGTGCGCCGTTACGAGCCCCGGTACATCCGTCCCAGGTCGCGGTTCTCCGGTACAAAGTCCCGGCGCCCTTCTACAAACCCCGGTGCATCCGTTTCCAGGCTCCGGTTCGCCGGTACAAAGTCCCGCTTCGGCCGCTGTTAAGCTCTCGGTAAATCCCGTTCCCAGGCTCCGGTCCAGCCGCTACGAGCCCCGGTACATCCGCTCCCCCGAGCTCCAGCCGATGCAAAGTCCCGGTGACGCTCCCGCTGCTTCCCCCGGTCTCCGCTTTTTTATGAATGAACCGCTTACCACCGCGCCGCCGCTTTATACGGCGGCGCCCCGCCCCCTGCTCTGACGTCACGACCACCGCCGTCGCCTTTCCTCGACCCCCTGGACCCCCCGAACCCCTCAATCGTCTTCCCCTCCGTTGCCGCCGTCGTTCTGCTGCCCCGGGAGCCGCCGCCGCCGTTAAGAGGCTCGGAGGCGGGCGGGGAACTGGGGGGATCCCTGACTCCGCCCCCCGGAGTTCCTGTGACGCAATTAGCCATATTTGGGCTTGTCTCGGAGTGTTTGTTTGGTATCCTAGCAAAGACGTCACAGGGAATCCCTCCGCCGCCGCCGCCGCCGCCGCCGCCGCCGAAACGCGTATTAATAGCAACGGGAGCCGCGGTTCTAGAAACGGCCTGAACCGTCCGGGGCGACGGTCCCGCACCCCCGGTAACCCCCCCGGTAACCCACCCCCACCCCCCTCCCCCGGGACCCCCTCCCACGCGGTGCACACCCCCCCCCCCCCCGACAACTGGTCACTCCCGCCCCCGGGACCCCCTCTCCACCCGGTAACACCCCCCCCGGGGGACCCTCTCCACTCCCGGTAACCCCACCCGGGACCCTCTCCCCTCCCGGTAATCCCCCCCACCCGGGACCCTCTCCCCTCCTGGTAACCCCCCCCACCGGGACCCTCTCCCCTCCCGGTAACCCCCCCGGGATCCTCTCCCCTCCCGGTAATCCCCCCCCCCCGGGACCCTCTCCACTCCCGGTAACCCCCCCGGGACCCTCTCCCCTCCCGGTAAACACCCCCCCCCCCCCCCCCCCGGGGGTCTCCCCCAGCCCCAGCACGTGGCGCCGCGGCCCAAAGAACCGTCCCGGGATGGGGCGGGGGGGTGGGGGGGGGGGGGGTCCCGGTAGCGGGACCGGAGCGCAGGGCAATGGGAACGGCTCCCCGGGGTGTTACCGGGACCGGGGCGGGGAGGGGGTCGGTCCCGGTACCGCGACACCGAGAACTTTGCCCCCGCGGTGGTACCGGACTGCAGAGCGCCGGGGGGGGGGGGGGAGCCCCGGTACCGGGACAATGGGGACTTGCCGTCCGCGGTGTTAACGGTACCGGACTGCAGAGCACCGGTGGTGGGGGGGGGGAGGGCCGGTACCGGCGCGCAGGGGGTCACCGACCCCCGGAACAGGCACGGGGCGGTCCCGTTGGGTCTCGGCAAGCAGAGCTCCCGTGTGTGGGGGGGGGGTGGTCCCGGTTCATTCACACGATGGGGGTTGACACCGGGGGGGGCTGATGTCACCGGCGGGAACCGGCGCTGAGTCACGGCGGGGCCACGGAGACCGGCGGGGGGGGGGGGGGGGGGGGGGCAGTTCCCACGCCCCTTCATTCATTCATTCATTCATCCATCCCTTCACTCATTCACTCCCCGTCACTCAGTCAGGCCCCGCCCACAGCTCGGGTGGGGGGGAGGGGGGGGCGGAGCGGTGGGGAGGGGGGTGTCGCAGCCCCGGTTGTCCCCGCCCCGGGGTGTCCCCAGGCCCGGTGTCCCGGCCCGGTGTTACTGACCGCAGCCCCGGGGTCCTGACCGGGCTCTCCCTGGGGTCCCCAGCCCGGGGGTCCCGGTGTCCCGGCCAGGCTCTCCCCGGTGTCCCATTCCCGGTCCCGGTGTCCCGGCCGAGCTCTCCCCGGTGTCCCATCCCCGGTCCCGGTGCCCCGGCCAGGCTCTCCCCGGTGTCCCATTCCCGGTCCCGGTGTCCCGGCCGAGCTCTCCCCGGTGTCCCATCCCCGGTCCCGGTGACCCGGCCAGGCTCTCCCCGGTGTCCCATCCCCGGTCCCAGGGTCCCATTCCTGGTCCCGGTGTCCTATCCCCGTTCCTGGTGTCCCATTCCCGGTCCCAGGGTCCCGGCCAAACTATCCCCGGTGTCCCATTCCCGGTCCCGGTGTCCCGGCCGAGCTCTCCCCGGTGTCCCATTCCCGGTCCCGGTGTCCCGGCCAGGCTCTCCCCGGTGTCCCATCCCCGGTCCCGGTGCCCCGGCCAGGCTCTGCCCGGTGTCCCATCCCCGGGGTCCCATTCCCGGTCCCGGGGTCCCGGCCAGGCTCTGCCCGGTGTCCCATCGCCGGTCCCGGTGTCCCATTCCCGTTCCCGGGGTCCCATTGCCCCATTCCCGGTCCCGGGGTCCCATCCCCGTTCCCGGGGTCCCTGTCCCGGTGTCTCCGTCCCGGGGTCCCGTTCCCGTTCCCGGGGTTCCATTCCCGTTCCCGGGGTCCCGGTCCCGGGATCCCGTTCCTGGTGTCCCATCCCCGTTCCTGGTGTCCCATTCCCGTTCCCGGGATCCCGTTCCCGGTGTCCCATTCCCGTTCCTGGTGTCCCATTCCCGTTCCCGGTGTCTCCGTCCCGGGCTCCCATTCCCGTTCCCGGGGTCCCGTTCCCGGGATCCCGGTCCCGGGGTCCCATTCCCGGTCCCGGTGTCCCATCCCCGGTCCCGGGGTCCCGGGGTCCCGGTCCCGGGGTCCCCCTCCCTCCGTCCCGTCCCCACGTGCGGCCGCCGCGACCGGTGTAAACACGGCGCGTGTCGCCCCGGCGACGGCGTTCCATGCCCCTGACGTCACCACGTCCGGCGTCCCGTGTTTACGTCGCGCGGCAACCGCCGTGACCTTGGCAACGGGGGGGTGTGGGCGGGGCGAGGCCGGAGGGGGCGGGGTCACGGCGGGCCAAGGGGCGGGGTCTGCCCCGCGGGGTTCCCACGCGTTTCGCGGGGTTCGAAGGGGCGCGGGGGGGTCCGGGGGGGTCCCGGGGGGGGGGTCCCAGGCGTCTGCCCGCCCCCATCCCCCTCTGCTGAGTCAGCACAGCGCAGCCCGGCTGCGCGGGGGCCAAAAATACTGGGGGGGGTGGGGTGGGGGGTGGGAGTAACCCCCCCGTGTCCACTCCCCATGTCCCCCTGCCCCCCCGGGACACCCCCGTCCCCCTCCCGTGTCCCCCCCGTGTCCCCCCATGTCCCCCTGCCCCCCCGTGTCCCCCTCATGACACCCCCCTGCCCTCCCCATGTCCCCCCATCCCCCTCCCCTGTGCCCCCCCTGTCCCGTGTGCCCCCCCATGTCCCCTCCCGTGTCCCCCCTGTCCCCCCCATGTCCCATCCCATGTCCCCCCCTGCCCCCTGTGTCCCCACTGTGACCCCCCCCTGCCCTCCCCATGTCCCCCCTGTCCCCCTCCCCTGTCCCCCTCTCTGTCCCGTGTGCCCCCCCATGTCCCCTCCCGTGTCCCCCCTGTCCCCCCCATGTCCCCCCTGTCCCCCTCCCCTGTCCCCCTCTCTGTCCCCTGTGCCCCCCCCATGTCCACCCCTGTGTCCCCCCTGTGTGCCCCCTGTCCCCCTCCCTGTCCCCTGTGCCCCCCCGTGTGCCCCCTGTCCCCCTCCCTGTCCCCTGTGCCCCCCCATGTCCCCCACCGTGTCCCCCCTGTCCCCCTCCCTGCCCCCTGTGCCCCCCCATGTCCCCTCCATGTCCCCCCTGTCCCCCCTACCCCCTGTGCCCCCCCCCACGCCCCCCCCCCAATCACACCTGGCTGTCACAAGAGTTTTTATTAAAGTGTGGGCCCCCCCCAACGCGTGGGGGAGGGGAAGGACACGGCGGGGGGGCCGGGGGACACACGCACCACCCCCATCGCCCCCTCGTGACACGTGGGGGGGGACCCCGGCCACCCCCCACGCCCCCAGCTGTCCCATCGCCCCCTCGTGACACGTGGGGGGGGACCCCGGCCACCCCCCACGCCCCCAGCTGTCACCTGGGGCGGGGGGGGGGGGGGTGGGGGGGGTCACTGCGGCTTCACTTTGGCACTTGGGAGCTTGGCCAAGATCCTGGGGGCAGAGGGGTGTCGGGGGGGGGGGGGCGTGGGGCACCCCAAGACCCCCCCCCCGAGGGCACCCAGGGGCAGGTTGGGGGGCGGGGGGGGGGGTGTTTTGGTGGGGGGGGGGCACCCACCTGGCTCGGAGGTGGCTCAGGTGGTTCCTCACCAGACTCACGTACTGGTCGATCTGGGCCTGGGGACATCGGGGACAGTTGGGGACACTGGGGGGGGGAGGGGGACCCCGCAGCTCTCCCCAGGTCCCCACGACCCCCCCTGTGACCCCCCCCCCCAGCCCCCTGACCCCGGTACCTGGTGGTGCCGGTAGAGCACGGGGAAGGTGAACGCGCAGATGACGCCTGGACGGGGAGTGTCACGTCACGCCGTGTCCCCTCTGTCCCCTCCACGTGCCACCCACACCCCCCCCCCGCCCCCCTGTCCCCTCAGACTCCTGTCACCAGGCTGTCCCCAACCCTGTGTCATCCCCCTGTCCCCAGGGGGGACGTGTCCCCTACACCCCTCCCCTTGTCCCCGAGCCTGTCCCCGTCCCCATGCCCCATCCTGTCCCCATCCCTGTCCCCTCCTCATGTCCCCATGCCCCATCCCTGTCCCCATGCCCCATCCCTGTCCCCTCCTCATGTCCCCATGCCCCATCCCTGTCCCCATCCCTGTCCCCTCCTCATGTCCCCATGCCCCATCCCTGTCCCCATCCCCTGTCCCTTATTCCATGCCCTGTCCTTGTCCCCACACCCCATCCCTGTCCCCATCCCTGTCCCCATCCCGTCCCTTATTCCTTGTCCCCACACCCCATCCCTGTCCCATGTCCCTGTCCCCATGCCCCAGCCCCTGTCCCCTCCCCATGTCCCCATGCCCTGTGCCTGTCCCCTCCCCATGTCCCATCCCTGTCCCCATGCCCTGTCCCTGTCCCCTCCCCAGGTCCCCACGCCCTGTGACTGTCCCCATACCCCATGCCTGTCCCCCATGCCCTGTCCCCATCCCCTGTCCCCCCCTCTTGCCTCCCATGCCCCGTCCCCCACACTCCCAGTGTCCCTGTCCTCGTTCCCACCCGTGTCCATGTCCCCACGCCCTGAGTCCCCATCCCAGCGTCATCCCGGTGCCGAACCTGTCCCAGTGCTGTCCCCGTCCCCATCCTGATGCCATCCCCATCCTGGTGCCACCCCTGTCCCCATCCCAGTGCTGTCCCCGTCCCCATCCTGATGCCACCCCTGTCCCCATCCCAGTGCCATCCCGGTGCCGTCCCTGTCCCAGTGCCATCCTGGTGCTGTCCCCGTGCCACCCCTGTCCCCATCCCAGTGCTGTCCCCGTCCCCATCCTGATGCCATCCCTGTCCTGGTGCCACCCCTGTCCCCATCCCAGTGCTGTCCCCGTCCCCATCCTGATGCCACCCCTGTCCCCATCCTGGTGCCATCCCAGTGCTGTCCCTGGCCCCATCCCAGTGCCGTCCCTGGCCCAGTGCCATCCCTGTCCTGGTGCCACCCCTGTCCCAGTGCCACCCCTGTCCCTGTCCCGGTGCCACCCCTGTCCCCATCCCAGTGCCGCCCCTGTCCCAGTGCTGTCACTGTCCCCATCCCAGTGCCATCCCTGTCCTGGTGCCGTCCCTGGCCCCATCCCAGTGCCGTCCCTGGCCCAGTGCCATCCCTGTCCCTGTGCCACCCCTGTCCCCATCCCAGTGCCATCCCTGTCACAGTGCCGTCCCTGGCCCCATCCCAGTGCCGTCCCTGGCCCAGTGCCATCCCTGTCCTGGTGCCACCCCTGTCCCCATCCCAGTGCCATCCCAGTGCTGTCCCTGTCCCCATCCTGATGTCATCCCCATCCTGGTGCCACCCCTGTCCCCATCCCTGTCCTGGTGCCATCCTGGTGCTGTCCCTCTGTCACCCCTGTCCCCATGCCAGTGCCGTCCCTGTCCCCGTCCTGGTGCCACCCCTGTCCCAGTGCCAGCCCTGTCCCTGTCCCGGTGCCACCCCCATCCCGGTGCCACCCCCATCCTGGTGCCACCCCCATCCCTGTCCCGCTGCCACCCCCGTCCCTGTCCCAGTGCCACCCCCGTCCCCGTCCCGGTGCCGTACCCGCTCCCAGCAGCGTCAGCCCGTTGCAGACGGCCCCCACGTAGGTCAGCAGGTAGAAGAGGAAGGCGAACTGTGGCCAGAGCCCGGTGTCACCCCCCTGTCACCACCCTGCTGGCCCCCACCAGTGCCCTGCGGCCCCAGGACCCCCCTGTGGGGCACCCCACATCCCCCTGTGCCCCAGTGTCCCCATGCCCCAATACCCCCAGCATTCCCAATGTCCCCAGTGACCCCGTGACCCCATGACCCCAGTGTCCCCACTGTCCCCTGTACCCGCATGTCCCCATGACCCCAGTGACCCCACTGTCCCCTGTACCCGCATGTCCCCATGACCCCAGTGTCCCCATTGTCCCCTGTACCCGCATGTCCCCGTGACCCCAGTGTCCCCACTGTCCCCTGTACCACCATGTCCCCATAACCCCAGTGTCCCCACTGTCCCCATGACCCCAGTGACCCCATGACCCCAGTGTCCCCACTGTCCCCTGTACCCCCATGTCCCCATGATCCCAGTGTCCCCACTGTCCCCTGTACCCCCACGCCCCAGTGACCCCCATGACCCTAGTGACCCCACTGTCCCCTGTACCCCCATGTCCCCATGACCCCAGTGTCCCCAGCGTCCCCTGTACCCCCACGCCCCAGTGTTCCCAGTGTCCCCCATAACCCCTCTGCCCCCACGTCATTAGTGACTCCCATGACCCCCGAGCCCCCTGTGTCCCCCCCCTCTGTGTCCCCCCCGCCGGGTGACGGTCACCTTGAGGGACTCGGGGAGGCTGTGGACGAGGAAGAGGCGCGCGAGGGTGCGGGTGGCAGCGGTGACGTGCCGGGCCAGGCGCCGGGCCCAGCGCTGCTGCTCCTCGGGGCTCAGCCCCACGGCGCCCGCCAGCTGCGTCCTGCGTGGGGACAGGGACACGCCGTGTGGGGCAGGGACACCCAATGCCATGGGGACGGGGGTGACAGGGCCACCCAGAGAGAAGGGGACAGGGACGTTGGGGTCACCCCACACCACAGGGACAGGGACACTGGGGCCACGGGGACAGGGATATCGGGGCCAACCCATGCCCTGGGGACAGGGACATTGGTGCCACCCCATGGGGACATGGGCATTGGGGTCACACACTGGGAACAGGGACATCGGGGCCACCCCACGCCATGGGGAAAGGGACACTGGGGCCATGGACATCGGGGTCACACCCTGGGGACAGGGACATCGGGGCCACACCACGAGGACAGAGACATTGGGGCCACCCCAGGCCATGGGGACAGGGACATCGGGGGCCACGGACTGAGAACAGGGACATCAGGGGCCACCCCACGGGGACAGGGACATCGGGCCCACACCCTGGGGACAGGGACATCGGGGGCACCCCACGAGGACAGGGACATCGGGGGCCACCCCATGCCATGGGGATAGGGACATCGGGGCCACATCCTGGGGACAGGGACATTGGGGGCCACCCCATGGGGATAGGGACATCGGGACCACACCACGAGGACAGGGACATCGGGGGCCACCCTATGCCACAGGGACAGGGAGATCAGGGGCCACCCCATGCCCTGGGGACAGGGACATCAGGGGCCACTCCATGGGGACAGGGACATCGGGGCCACCCCATGCCCTGGGGACAGGGACATCAGTGCCACCCCATGGGGATAGGGACATCGGGGGCCACCCCACACCACGGGAACAGGGACATCAGGGTCACCCCATGCCCTGGGGACAGGGACATCAGTGCCACCCCATGGGGACAGGGACATCGGGGGCCACCCCACGGGGATAGGGACATCGGGGCCACCCCACACCCTGGGGACAGGGACATCGGGGGCCACCCCATGGGGATAGGGACATCAGGGGCCACCCCAGGCCACGGGGACAGGGACATCGGGGGCCACGGACTGAGAACAGGGACATTGGGGGCCACCCCACGGGGACAGGGACATCGGGGCCACCCCGTGGGGATAAGGACATCGGGGGCCACCCCATGCCATGGAGACAGGGACATTGGGGGCCACCCCACGGGGATAGGGACATCGGGGCCACCCCACGCCCTGGGGACAGGGACATCAGTGCCACCCCACGGGGATAGGGACATCGGGGCCACCCCACGCCCTGGGGACAGGGACATCGGGGCCACCCCACGGGGCCAGGGTCAGCACGGGGGACAGGCGGGCAGGGTGGCGGGGCGGGGGTGTGTGTGTCACTCGGGGGGGGTGGGGGTGTCACTCACGGGGGGTGCTCCGGAGGGTGCCGCTCGGGGGGGTGGCGGCGCAGCGCCCGCAGCGCGGCGCGGTGCAGGCGCAGGGGCAGGGTGACACCCAGCACGGCCAGCGCCCCGTAGGCGCCCACGCTGACGGCGCTGAACCGCGCCAGGCACCCCAGGGTGCCCAGCGCCCCCGCCAGCGCCAGCGCCGACCGCCCCGGCGCCCGCCAGTACAGCAGCTCCCACACTGCGGGGACACCGGGCTGCGGCCAGGGCCACCCGGGCCACCCGCCGCCCCCTCCAGAGCCCCCAGTGCCACCCAGTGCCACCCGCCGCCCTCTCCAGAGCCCCCAGTGCCACCCAGTGTCCCATCCGGGGCTCCCAGTGCCACCCAGTGCCACCCGCTGCCCCCTCCAGAGCCCCCAGTGCCACCCAGTGTCCCATCCGGGGCTCCCAGTGCCCCCCAGTGCCACCCGCTGCCCCCTCCAGAGCCCCCAGTGCCACCCAGTGTCCCATCTGGGGCTCCCAGGGCCACCCGGGCCACCCGCCGCCCCGTCCAGGGCCCCCAGTGCCACCCAGTGTCCCATCCGGGGCTCCCAGTGCCCCCCAGTGCCACCCACTGCCCCCTCCAGAGCCCCCAGTGCCACCCAGTGTCCCATCCGGGGCTCCCAGTGCCACCCAGTGCCACCCGCTGCCCCCTCCAGAGCCCCCAGTGCCACCCAGTGTCCCATCTGGGGCTCCCAGGGCCACCCGGGCCACCCGCCGCCCCCTCCAGGGCCCCCAGTGCCACCCAGTGTCCCATCCAGGGCTCCCAGTGCCCCCCAGTGCCACCCACTGCCCCCTCCAGAGCCCCCCAGTGTCCCATCCGGGGCTCCCAGTGCCCCCCAGTGCCACCCACTGCCCCCTCCAGAGCCCCCAGTGCCACCCAGTGTCCCATCTGGGGTTCCCAGTGCCACCCAGTGCCACCTGCTGCCCCCTCCAGAGCCCTCAGTGCCACCCAGTGTCCCATCTGGGGCTTCCAGTGCCACCCAGTGCCACCCAGTGTCCCATCCGGGGCTCCCAGTGCTACCTGCCGCCCCCTCCAGAGCCCCCAGTGCCACCCAGTGTCCCCATCTGGGGCTTCCAGTGCCACCCAGTGCCACCCAGTGTCCCATCCGGGGCTCCCAGTGCCACCCAGTGTCCCCTCCAGAAAGCCCCAGTGCCACCCAGTGTCCCATCCGGGGCTCCCAGTGCCACCCAGTGCCACCCACTGCCCCCTCCAGAGCCCCCAGTGCCACCCAGTGTCCCATCCGGGGCTTCCAGTGCCACTCAGTGCCACCCAGTGTCCCATCTGGGGCTCCCAGTGCCACCTAGTGCCCCCCAGTGCCACCCAGTGTCCCATCCAGGGCTCCCAGTGCCCCCCAGTGCTACCTGCTGCCCCCTCCAGAGCCCCCAGTGCCACCCAGTGTCCCATCGGGGCTCCCAGGGCCACCCGGGCCATCCGCTGCCCCCTCCAGTGCCACCCAGTGCCACCCAGTGTCCCATCCGGGGCTCCCAGCTCCCCAGTACCCCCTCCAGAGCCCCCAGTGCCCCCCAGTGTCCCATCTGGGGCTCCCAGTGCCCCCAGTGCCACCCGCCGCCCCCTCCAGAGCCCCCAGTGCCACCCAGTGTCCCATCTGGGGCTCCCAGTGCCACCCGGGCCACCCGCCGCCCCCTCCAGAGCCCCCAGTGCCACCCAGTGTCCCATCCGGGGCTCCCAGTGCCACCCAGTGCCCCCTCCAGAGCCCCCGCTGCCACCCAGAGCCCCCGCTGCCACCTAGTGCCCCCTCCAGAGCCCCCAGTGCCCCCCAGTGTCCCATCCGGGGCTCCCAGTGCCACCCAGTGCCCCCTCCAGAGCCTCCAGTGCCACCTAGTGCCCCCCAGTGTCCCATTAGGGGCCCCCAGTGCCCCCTCCAAAGCCCCCCAGTGCCCCCCAGTGTCCCCCAGTGTCCCATCCGGGGCTCCCAGTGCTGCCCAGTGCCCCTTCCAGAGCCCCCAGTGTCCCCCAGTGCCCCATCTGGGGTTCCCAGCGCCCCCAGTGCCCCATCCGGGGCTCCCAGTGCCACCCAGTGTCCCATTCGGGGCTCCCAGTGCCCCATCTGGGTCTCCCAGTGCTGCCCAGGGCCACCCAGTGCCCCCTCCAGAGCCCTCACTGTCCTCCCCAGAGCCCCCCCGAGTCCCCCCCCATTATACAATCGAGCACCCCACGGCTTTCCCACCGCCCCCAGACCCCTCCCCAGCGTTTCCCAGTGCCTCCCAGTATCCCCTCCAGAGCCACCAAGTCTCCCCCAGTGCCCCCCCCCCCCAGCACCCAGCTGTCCCCACCCCGACTGACAGCCCCAGGTGCGGGAAGGGGAGCACCCACCCCCCCCCACGCCCCCCCCCGGGGTGCCCCCCCCCCCCCCGGGGTGCCCCCCGCACCCACCTTGGCCCTCCATAGCTCCCGCGGGTGCTGCTGGGGGGGGGGGGCACTTGGGGGGGGGGGCACCCCTATTTTTAGCCACCAATCCTGGCCCGACGCCTTGGTCCCACCCTGCAACCGGATGCCTGGGCCCCCCCCCGCCCCCCCCAGTCCCCCCCTCCGAGCCCCCCCTTCCCCGAGGGCTCTGATTGGCCACTCACCCAGGACATCGGCTCCCTGCGGGCTCGGTGATTGGTCGGGGGGCGCCGGGGGGGGCTCTGGGGGCGGATCTGGGGGGGGCGCCGGGGGGGGCGGGCGATGGGTCCCCCCTGAGGGCAGGGAGGGGGGAGCGGGCGGGGGGGGGTCTGCGGGCGGTGCTGCTGCTGCGGCAAAGCGGGGAGGGGGGGGGGGGGGGTCAGGAGGGAGGCTGCGGGGGGGGGGAATACCCCAAAACAATATCCCGGGACCCCCATGGCCCCAAGACTCCCCCCCCCGGGGAACCCCGAAGCCCTGAGCCCCCCCCCCCCCCGGGTTATCCCGTGTCCCCCACATTGCCCCCAGCCCCCATGAGCCCCCCCACCCATCGCCCTGAGCCCCCCCTCATGCACCCTTCCCCCCTCAGGGTGCCCCCATCAACCCGAACTGCCCCCCCTACGCCCCCCCATCACCCCGACACACCCCCCCCCCTCATACCCAGGCTCATCGGGGTCTCCTCAGTCTCGGGACACCCCAATTCTGGCAGGGGCCCCCCCACCTCCAGCTGCCCCTCGGGAGGGGCCGGGGGCTCCTCGGGATGTCTGGGGGGGGCTCTGGGAGCCAAATGGGGGTCCAGCCCCTGGGGGGGCCCCCCCGAACTCAGACGGAGGGGGCGTCCCCGTCTGGAATCTCGACGAGAGGCGGGGTCCCGGCTCGTTGGGGGGACCCCCCCCGCCACTAAAGGCTATGTAGGAAAAGGTGAGTTCCCGGGGGGGTCCCGGGGTCCCCCCCCCGCTGTTGCCCCCCCGTCTTCATCCTCCTCCTCCTCCTCGGGGGGCTCCGGTGCCGCCTGCAGCTAGGGGAAATCCGGCTCCTCGTTGCCACCTTGGGGAAAGGGGGTGGGGGTGGATCAAAGAGGGAGGATCGGGGTACCCCCCCCCCCCCCCCGTGGCCCCCCCCCCACCTCCCCAAAGTTGCACCCCAACGTGGGGGGGGCTCGGCCCCGCTCACCCTCCGTGGAGTCCGGTGTGGTGGAGGCCGTGGATGGAGCCTCTTCTTGGGGGGCGGGGGGGGAAGAGGGGGGGGGGGGCAGAGGGATTGGGGGGGGGGGGGGTGGCCCCTCCGTCTCCCTTCCCCATACCCGACAGCACTCGGGTCCCCCCCGGGGCACGGTGCCCCCCCCAGCGCTGCTCCTACCACCCCAGTCCGGGTGCCCCCCCCCCCCCCCACGAACCCCCTGGCCCTGTGTCCCGTCCCCGGTACCCCCGGTGCCTCCATGCCTGGACCCCCCCCGGGTCCCTCGCCCCAGTACCCCCATCCCGGTCCCTCCCGGTACCCCCCATCCCCTGTGACCCCACCCCCGACCCCTCCCGGTGCCCCCATCCCCGTTCCCTCATCCCCAAACCTGGTACCCCCATCCCCAACCCCTCCCGGTACCCCATCCCGGTGCCCCATCCCCATTCCCGGTACCCCCATTCCCAACCTCGGTACCCCCATCCCAACCCCTCCCGGTGCCCCCATCCCCGGTGCCCCCATCCCCAGTGCCCCCAACCCCATCCCCATCCCGGTACCCCCATCCCCGGTGCCCCCATCCCCATTCCCGGTACCCCCATCCCCAACCTCGGTACCCCCATCCCCAACCCCTCCCGGTGCCCCCATCCCGGTGCCCCCATCCCCAACCCCTCCCGGTACCCCCATCCCCGGTGCCCCCATCCCCGGTGCCCCATCCCCAACCCCTCCCGGTACCCCCATCCCCGGTGCCCCCATCCCCGGTGCCCCCATCCCCGGTACCCCCATCCCCAACCTCGGTACCCCCATCCCTGAGCACCCCCGTGCCCCCATCCCCATCCCCGGTGCCCCATCCCCAACCCCTCCTGGTACCCCCATCCCCGGTGCCCCCAACCCCATCCCCATCCCCGGTGCCCCCATCCCCGGTGCCCCCATCCCCGGTGCCCCCATCCCCGGCCCCTCCCAGCACCGGGTCTCCGTTCCCCATCCCAGTTCCCGCATCCTCAGCCACTCCCGGTGCCTCCATCCCCGGCCCTCCCGGTCCCCCCCATCCCCGGCCCTCCCGGTACCCCCATCCCCGGCGCCCCATCCCCGGTATCCCTCATCCCCGGCCTCCCCATCCCGGTTCCCGCATCCCCGACCACCCCGGTGCCTCCATCCCCGGCTCCTCCCGGTGCCGCCGCCCCTCCCGGTTCCCGGTGCCGGTGCATACTGCAGTGGGCGAAGCCCAGGACCTGCCCCATGGCGGCGGCCCCCGCATGGGGCTCCCGGTTGCCCTCGGCCCCGTTCCCCCCGGGCCGGCCCCGCCGCGCATCACCGCAGCGCCATGGCGGGGCCCGCGGCGGCGGACAAAGGGCGGCGGCGGTGGCGGTGGCGGCGGCGGCGGGGCGGGGCGGGGCGGTGGCGGGCGGGGCTCGGGGCGGGGCCGACCCGGAGAACCGAGAACCGGGAACCGACACCGGGTACCGGCTACCGGGCACTGGCGGTACCGGGATCTGGCACCGGATACCCTCGGTACCGCCCGAGTCCCCACGACCTCACCCCCCGAGCCTCCCAGTACCTTCAAGACCCCCTCCCAGTATGTCCCAGTACCCCCCAGTACCTGCCAAAGTCCCCAGTGTCCCCCCAGTGGCCCCCCTACTGCCCCCCCCAGTACCTCCCGTGCCCTCCCAGTGCCCCCCCAGTACCTGTCAGAGTCCCCAGTGCCCTCCCAGTGCTCCCCTACTGCCCCCCCAGTACCTCCTAGTGCCCTCCAGTACCCCCAGTGCCCCCCTACTGCCCCCCCGAGACCCCCAGTACCTCCCAGTGCCCCCACAGTGCCCCCAGTGCCCCCCTACTGCCCCCCAGTACTCCCAGTGCCCCCCCCAGTGCCTGTCAGAGTCCCCAGTGCCCTCCCAGTACCCCCCTACTGCCCCCCCGAGACCCCCAGTACCTCCCAGTGCCCCCACAGTGCCCCCAGTGCCCCCCTACTGCCCCCCAGTACCTCCCAGTGCCCCCCCCCAGTGCCTGTCAAAGTCCCCAGTGCCCTCCCAGTACCCCCAGTGCCCCCCGAGCCCCTCTATTGCCCCTTCGGAGCCCCCCAGTACCTCCCAGTGCCCCCCCAGTGCCGTCCAGTACCTGTCAAAGTCCCCAGTGCCCTCCCAGTGCCTCCAGTGTCCCCCTACTGCCCCCTCGACCCCCTCTCCTGCCCCACCCCGAGCCCCCAGTACCAATCAGTGCCCTCCCAGTACCCCCAGTGTCCCCCAGAGTCCCCCTACTGCCCTTCCCAGAGCCTCCCAGTACCTCCCAGTGCCCCAGGTCCCAGAACTGGGTTGCTCTGGGGACATTTGGGGGGGGTGCACTGGGAGGACACTGGGTTACTGGGCACCCGCCCCACTCGGTGGGGCCCACCAGGAGACGTTGCCTTTTAAGAAAGCGGAACTACACCGAACCGCCGTTACCGGGAAGGGCGGGGCCTCGCGGTGGGGGGGGGCGGGGCGGGGCGGTGGGCCAGGACCGGCCGGTCCTTCCCCCCCCAGCCCCCCCCCCCCCCCCCCGCCGCTACCGGAAGGGCCCGGCCCGGCCCCAGCGCGTCGCCGCCAACATGAGGTGAGCGGGCGGGGGGCACCGGGGTCCCGGGAATCCGGGGGGGGCACCGGGAACGGGCACCGGGGGCACCGGGGGCACCGGAAAGCGGCGG
>JAQBHY010000146.1:0-20710 GCA_027574665.1 Rhynochetos jubatus
GAGCGGTCTGGGGGAGGATGGAGAGGGGGATGCGGGGGCTGGAGGGGAGGTTGGGGGGGCACGGGTGGGCATTCTGGGGGGTTGGCGGGGTTTGGGGGGGTTGGAGGGGGGGCGCTGAGGGTCTGGGGGAGGATGGAGAGGGGCATGCAGGGGCTGGAGGGGAGATTGGGGGGTCTGGGGGGAGTTGGGGGGGTTTGGGGGGGTTGGAGGGGGTGCTGGGGATCTGGGGGAGGATGGAGAGGGGGATTCGGGGGCTGGAGGGGAGATTGGGGGGGTATGGGGGGGAGTTGGGGGGGTTTGGGGGGTTGGAAGGGGTGCTAGGGATCTGGGGGAGGATGGGGAGGGGGATGCGGGGGCTGGAGGGGAGATTGGGAGGGTCTGGGGGAGGGAGTGGGGGTTGGGGGGGCACGGGGGGGGTGGAAGGGGCTTTGGAGGGGGTTTGGGGGGTTGGAGTGGGGCGCTGGGGGCCTGGGGGAGGATGGGGAGGGGGATGCGGGGGCTGGAGGGGAGATTGGGGGGGTCTGGGGGGCGGGGGAGTGGGGGTTAGGGGGCATTTGGGGGGCTTGGGGGGGGGTTGGAGGGGGGCGCTGAGGGTCTGGGGAGGATGGGGAGGGGGATGCGGGGGCTGGAGGGGAGGTTGGGGGGCACGGGTGGGCATCTGGGGGGGGTTGGGGGGGTTTGGGGGGTTGGAGGGGGGCGCTGAGGGTCTGGGGGAGGATGGAGAGGGGCATGCAGGGGCTGGAGGGGAGATTGGGGGGTCTGGGGGGAGTTGGGGGGGTTTGGGGGGTTGGAGGGGGCGCTGGGGGTCTGGGGGGAGGATGGGGAGGGGGATGCGGGGGCTGGAGGGGAGATTGGGGGGTCTGGGGGGTGGGGAGTGGGGGTTGGGGGGCATTCTGGGGGGTTTGGGGGGGGTTGGAGGGGGCGCTGGGGGTCTGGGGGAGGATGGGGAGGGGGATGCGGGGGTGGAGGGAGATTGGGGGGGTCTGGGGGGGGAGTGGGGGTTGGGGGGGGCACGTTTGGGAGTTGGGGGGGTTTTGGGGGGTTGGAGGGGGGCGCTGGGGGTCTGGGGAGGATGGGGAGGGGGATGCGGGGGCTGGAGGGGAGATGGGGGGGTTGGGGGGAGTTGGGGGGCTTGGAGGGGGGCGTTTGGGGGGTTTGGGGGGGGTTGGAGGAGGCGCTGGGGGTCTGGGGGAGGATGGGGAGGGGGATGCGGGGGCTGGAGGGGAGATTGGGGGGGGTCGGGGGGGGGTTGGGGGGGTTGGGGGGGCATTCTGGGGGATCGGGGGAGGGGGTGTCCTGTGGGGTCATATCGGGGGTCTGTGGGTCGCTGACCCCCCGCCCCCCCCCCCCCATCAGGAGCTGGAGCTGCAGGCGCAGCTTCACGGGCTTCCCCTGACCCCCCCCCACCGCCGAGGGGGGGTGCGAGGAGCCCCCCGGGGTCTCCCCCTTCCCCCCCGGGGGTCCCCCCCACCCCCCAGTGCCTCCTGGACCTGGCCCTGACCGACGAGCTGCCCCCCGGGTTTGGGGTTACCCCTGGCCTTAGGGGGTGCCGAGGGGGGGCTCGACGATCTCCCTGATGGACGAGGGTGGGGGTCTCTCCCCCCTCGGCCCCCCCGGGACCCTCCTGGCCTCCCCCGGACCCTCGCGCGCCTCCACCCCCCGCAGCAGCCTCAGCATGGAGGACGACCCCTGACTCCCGCGTTGCCCCTTTAAGAATCCTCGGGCGTGGCCCTTTTAAGGACCCCTCCCCCCTCCATTGGACCCCTTTGAGGCCACTCCGCCCCCCCAACCACCCCCCCCCGAGGGCTGTTTGGGTGGGGCCCCACAGGTTGCCCCTTTTAAGGCTCTTAAAACGGGCAAGCGCTTTTATACCGATGGCACTGCGCTTTTACGGCGCCTTTTGTGTGTTGCCCTTTTAAGGTGCCCGATGGGGCTGGGCTGCTTAAAGGAGCTCGGCCGAGCATGGCCCTTTTAATGAGGGGTCCCACCCCGTGGCCCTTTTAATGGGGGGCTTCAACCCCGTGTCCTCTTTAACGGGGTCCCATCCTATGTCCCTTTTAATAGAGGGGGTCCCACACTGATGCCGATTTAAGACGTTGGCACGGGTGGGCCTCACCACACTGTAGCCCTTTGAAGGTTTCCTTAAAGCCTCGCCCTTTTAAGAAGGCAGCCCCGCCCCTCGTGGGAAAGCCCTGCCCACACCCCCTCCAGAGGGCCCCGCCCTCCCCCCTCCGCGTGCTCCTGGGGGCTGGGCCCTCAGCCACGAAGCCCCGCCCACCCTCCTGCCCCCGCCCCCTTAAAGGGCCCCCTACCCCCGGTTTTGTACGGCCCCCGCCGCGTGGGAAATAAAACCGTTTGTTAACGAGCAGCTGCCGGTGCCGGGGGGGCGGGGCCTGCGGGGGGGGCGGGGCGGGGCCAGTCGACCGCGTGGGTCCGCTCTACCAACCGGAGTGGGGGGGGGGGGGCGGCCGCGAACTCTATGGCCGCGGCGGGAGGCTACTTCCGGGGTTTCTCCGCCGGCCGGCTAGAGCGTCGTCCACTTCCGGCGCCGCCCCCTAGCGGGCGGGCGGACCTCCAGCGGCGCCAAGATGGCGCAGGCCCTGTCGGCCGAGGAGTTCCAGCGGATGCAGGTGGGGTCCGGGGAGGGGGGGGGGGTCTCCACCAGGCCCCCTCCCCCCCGGGGTGACTCCCCTCCCCCTCCAGGGGCAGCTGCTGGAGCTGCGGACGGAGAATTACCGCCTCTCGGACGAGCTGCGGAAGAACGGAGCCGGTACCCGGGGGAGGAGGGGGGTTGGGGGGGGGTTGGGGGGGTCCGTAACGGTGTGTGACACCCCCCCCCTCCCGCCCCCCCTCCCCCCCCCCCCCCTCCCCCCTCAGAGCTCTCGGGGCTGCGGCAGCGGGTGCAGGCGCTGGACAAGGACCTGGCTAAAGCCAATAAGGTGAGGGGGGGCCACGGGGGGGCCGCTGACCCCCCCCCGGCTCGGTGTGACCCCCCCCGGGCCTAGTGTGACCCCCCCGGACCGCTGTGACCCCCCCCGGACCCGCTGTGACCCCCCCTCGGACCCGCTGTGACCCCCCCCCGGGCCTAGTGTGACCCCCCCGGCCCGGTGTGACCCCCCCCCGGCCCCCGCTGTGACCCCCCCGGCTCGGTGTGACCCCCCCCCCGAGCCTAGTGTGACCCCCCCGGGCCTAGTGTGACCCCCCCGGACCCGCTGTGACCCCCCCCCGGGCCTAGTGTGACACCCCCGGCCCGGTGTGACCCCCCCCCCGGGCCTAGTGTGACCCCCCCTCGGACCCGCTGTGACCCCCTCCGACACGCTGTGACCCCCCCGGACCCGCTGTGACGCCCCCGGCCCGCTGTGACCCCCCCTCGGACCCGCTGTGACCCCCCCCGGCCCACTGTGACCCCCCCCCGGGCCTAGTGTGACCCCCCCGGCCCGGGTGTGACCCCCCCCCCCGGGCCTAGTGTGACCCCCCCCGGCCCCCGCTGTGACCCCCCCCCGGCCCCGCTGTGACCTCCCTCGGACCCGGCGTGACCCCCCCCCGGGCCTAGTGTGACCCCCCCCGGCCCCGCTGTGACCCCCCCCGGCCCGGTGTGACCCCCCCCGGCCCCGCTGTGACCTCCCTCGGACCCGGCGGTGACCCCCCCCCCCGGGCCTAGTGTGACACCCCCCGGCCCTGCTGTGACACCCCCTCGGACCCGGTGTGACCCCCCCCGGCCCCGCTGTGACCTCCCTCGGACCCGGTGTGACCCCCCCCGGCCCCGGTGTGACTCCCCCGGCCTGGTGTGACCCCCCCGGCCCGCTGTGACCCCCCCCCATTCTCTTCCAGGCTCTTAGTAAGAGTAAAAAGGCGCAGGTGGGTCCTGGGGGGGCTCGGGGGGGGGGCTCTGAGTGCTGGGGGGGTTCTGGGGGGGGTCTTGAGGGGGGTCTCTGAGTGCTGGGGGGGCTTTGGGGGGGCTCAGGGGTGTCTCTGAGTGTTGGGGGTGGCTCTGGGGGGTGTCTAAGTGCTGAGGGGGGCTCTGAGGGGGTTTGGGAGGGTTTGGGGGGGGCTCTGGGGGTGCCCTGGGGGGGCTCTGTGGGTTCCCTGGGGGGTCTCTGAGTGCTGGGTGGGGTCTGGGGGGGTTTGGGGGCGGTCTCTGAGTGGTGACGGGGGCCCTGGGGGGGGTCTCTGGGTGCTGGGGGTGGCTTTGGGGGGATTTGGGGGGTGTCCAAATGCTGAGGGGGGCTCTGGGGGGGGGTCTCTGAGTGTTGGGGGGCTCTGGGTGGGGTCTTGGGGGTCTCTGAGTGCTGGGGGGGGGCTCTGTGGGTACTGGGGGGGACCCTAGCAGAGGAGGGGGTGTCTCTGAGGGTGCTGGGGGTCCGAGTATCCTTTAGGGGTGCTGAGAATGGCCAATGGGGTTTTTGGGGGGGGGGGTGGTCAGGGTCAGCGGTGGTACCCACCCACACCCCCCCCCCCCCCCAAGGAGGTGGAGGCGTTGCTAGGGGAGACGCGGATGCTGCAGGGGAAGCTGCAGAGCCAGGAGGATGACTTCCGCCTGCAGAACAGCACCCTCCTGCGCGAGCTGGCCAAGGTGGGGGTCCCAGCCCCCCCCCCCCCAGCCCCCCAATACCCCCCCCCCCGGACCCTGATATCCCCCCCCCCACTCCCCTCCGCCCCCCCCTGCGGTCCCTAAGCCACCCTGAGCCTCCTCAGGGCACTCCTTGGGGGGGGGGGGGGGCGGTGTGAAGCACCCTGTGACCCCCCAGCGTGGCTTTTAGGGTCTGGGGGGGGTCCCTGGGGGGGGTCTCAGTGTCCCCATAGGGGTCCCTGACTCTGTGGGGTGGGGGTCTCACGGTAAGGGGGGGTTGTGGGGGGGGGGTCCCAGCTGTGTGCGCAGATCGAGGGATTGGAGGAGGAGAACCGGCGCCTGCGGGAGGAAGGGGGGGGGTCTGCAAGCCCCCCCCGGGACCCCCTACCCGCTACGGAGCCCCCCCAGGATGGAGCAGTTGACGATAACGTGCCCCCCCCCGGCTTCTACGGACGGTGAGGGGGGTTGGGGGGGGGGCTGGGGGTCCGGGATCCTCCCTTGGGGGGGTGTCAGGGTCGTGGGGGGGGTCTGGGATCCTCCCTGGGGGGGTGTCGGGGTCATGGTGGGGGGCTGGGGGGCTGGGATCCTCCCTGGGGGGGTGTCAGGGTCGGGGGGGGGGGTCTGGGATCCTCCCTGGGGGGGGTCTCAGGGTCGGGGGGGGTCCGGGGTGGCTTTTGGGGTGCCTACGGGGCATGGGACAGCTGTGAAGTGAATGGGGGGGGGCTGTAGGGGGGCTTTTGGAGGTGGGGGGGGGGGGCATTGCACTGACCCCCACCCTCGCAGCCCCCCCCGGACCCCCCCCCAGGAGCCACGGCTGGCGGAGGAGGGGGCGGGAGGCGACGCTTCCCCCAAGGACCCCCCAGCGCTCGTCGCCCAGGTACGGTGAGGGGGGGGGAAAATATGGGGGGGGGGGGGGGGGGCTAAATTTAGAGTCTGGGGGTCTCACCGTGGGGGGGGGGTCTCCCACAGGCGGAGGTGGCCCAGCTGCAGGCAGAGGTGGCCGAGGTAAGGGGGAGGGGGGCGCTCGAGGGGGGGGGTCCCAGGGGGATTTAGGGGCGCAAATCCCCCGGGAGGGGGGGATTTGGGGGGGGTGGGGAGGGGGGCGCCCCCCCCCCTCCCCTAACAGGGGTTTCCCCCCCCCCCAGTTGACGGAGAAGCTGAGGAAGGAGCAGGAGAGGTGAGAGGGGTTGGGGGGGGGGGATTCCTGGGGGGAGGGGGGGAGGGGTCTCCCCGGGGGCAGGACCCCCGTAGGGTTAATTTGGGGAGGGGGCTATAAATTTTTGCCGCCCCCCCCCCCCTTAGTTTCCTCCAGCTGCAGCTGGAGAAGGAGACGCTGCTCAGGGAGAGCCGGTGAGTGACCCCTTTTTGGGGGGGGGGGGTGGGGGGGTCACGGTGGGAGGGGGGGGCAGCCTGAGGGACCCCCCCCCCCCACCCTCCTGCGCCCCCCTCCCCAGGACGGAGGCGGAAAAGCTCCGGGACCTCCAAGCCCGGAACCGGCGGTTGGAGCAGGAGTTGGAGGTCGCGGTCCAGGTCAGTGGGGTGAGGGGGGGGGGGGTGTGTGTCATAGACCCCCCCCCCCCCCCCAGCCTTACAGGGGGTTGTGTGGGGCGCAGGCCGCGGGGGGCTGCGGGAGCGCAGCGGGACCCTCGCCCGGGGAGCTGCGGGAGACCCAGGCCCGACGCGACGCCCTCGAGGCTCAGCTGCAGGTGAGGGGGGGGGGTGGGCGTGGGGGTCTTGGGGTGGGGGGTGGATTTGGGGTCCTAGGGATGCCTTGATCCGGTCCTGGGGAGGATTTGGGGGTCCCAGGGGGGCCCTATTTCCATCTTGGAGGGGTTTTGGGGGTCCCCCTGGGGGGTTTTGGGGGTCCCCTGGGGGGCTTGGGGATCCCAGGGGAGCCCTGACCCCTCCCTGGGGGGTTTTGGGGGTCCCCTGGGGGATTTTGGGGGGTCCCAGGAGGGTCCCTGTGCCCCTCCTTGGGGGGTTTGGGGGGGTTCCCTGGGGGCTTTGGGGTGTTCTATGTCCCTCCCTGGGGGGTTTTGGGGATCCTCTGTGGGGTTTTGGGGGTCCCAGGGGGTGCCCTGTGCCCCTCCTTGGGGGGTTTTGGGGGTCCTCTGGGGGATTTGGGGATCCCAGGGGAGCCCTGACCCCTCCCTGGGGGGTTTTGGGGGTCCCCTGGGGAGTTTTGGGGTCCCAGGGGTTCCCTGACCCCTCCCGGGGGGGTTTTGGGGATCCTCTGGGGGGTATTGGGGGTCCCAGGGGTGCCCTGTGCCCCTCCTTGGGGGGTTTTGGGGGTCCCCTCGGTGTTGGGGTGTCCCCTCTGGGGTTTTGGGGGTCCCCTCTGGGTTTTGGGGTCCCCCTCTGGGTTTTGGGGTTCCCCTCGGTGTTGGGGAGTCCCCTCTGGGTGTTAGGGGTCCCCTCTGGGTTTTGGGGTCCCTTCTGGGTTTTATGGATCCCCCTCGGGGTTTTGGGGTCCCCTCGGTGTTGGGGTGTCCCCTCTGGGGTTTGGGGGGTCCCCTCTGGGTTTTAGGGGTCCCCTCGGGGTTTTGGGGTCCCCTCGGTGTTTGGGGGATCCCCTCTGGGTTTTAGGGGTCCCCTCGGTGTTGGGGTGTCCCCTCTGGGTTTTAGGGGTCCCCTCGGTGTTTGGAGGGTCCCCTCTGGGTTTTGGGGGTCCCCTCTGGGTTTTAGGGGTCCCCTCAGTGTTTGGGGGATCCCCTCTGGGTTTTGGGGGGGTCCCCTCGGGGTTGGGGTGTCCCCTCTGGGTGTTGGGGTCCCCTCTGGGTTTTGGGGGTGCCGTGCCGTGCCCTTAGGGCCGCTCCCGCCCTCGGGCAGGCCTGCTCCGGGGAAGGGGCCGGGCTGCGGCGCCGCCTGGCGGAGGCGGAAGACGCCCGCGCCGAGAGCGAGAGGGGCCGGCGGCAGGCGCAGGTGACCCCCCCGCACCCCCTATAGCCCCCCCGGACCCCCTATAGCCCCTATACCCCCCCCCCGCACCCCCGTATCCCCCCCTCCCACCCATCCCATCCCCCCCCCCAGGAGCAGCTGGAGCGGCAGGCGCAGGAGCACCGGGCTGAGCTGGAGGTGAGCTATAGGGGACCCCCCCCGGCTATAGGGGACCCCCCCCAGACCCACGGCGGGGGTCTCTAGACCACCCCCCCCCCCGCGCGGCTACGGGGAGCGCACGGCTTCCCGTACCCCTATAGGGCCCGGGGGTGGGCTGTGGGGTCCCTATAGGTCCACGCCGGGGTATGGATGCTATAGGGGACCCCTGGGGTGCCCTATAGGGCCTGTGGGGTTCTGGGGGGGGGGGGGGTGGGGGGGCTGCAGAGACCGTAGGGGTCGCTGGGGTTCCGTAGGGCGCTCGGGGTGCGGGGGGGGGGGGTGGGGCGTACCCTATGGAAGCCATAGGGTGTCCCCTGGGCCCTATAGAGCCTATAGGGACTTGGGTGCGCTATAGGTGCTCTGTGAGGGGTCATGGGGGGGCACCCCCCCGCCAGGCGTATGGAATCTATAGGGGCAGCTGGGATGTTGTAGGGCCTGAGCGCTGCTATGGGGTCTCTATAGGGGTCTAGGGTGCTGTGGGGGGCTCTATAGGACCCTATAGGGATCTGGGATCCTATGGGGCTCTGTAGGGTGCTGTGGGGCTCTGTAGGACCCTATAGGGGTCTGGGACCCTATGGGGCTCTGTAGGGTGCAGTGGGGCTCTATAGGATCCTATAGGTGTCTAGGGTGCTGTGGGGGGCTCTATAGGACCCTATAGGGGTCTGGGATCCTATGGGGCTCTGTAGGGTGCTGTGGGGGTTCTGTAGGACCCTATAGGAGTCTGGGACCCTATGGGGCTCTGTAGGGTGCTGTGGGGGGCTCTATAGGACCCTATAGGGGTCTGGGATCCTATGGGGCTCTGTAGGGTGCTGTGGGGGGCTCTGTAGGACCCTATGGGGGTCTGGGACCCTATGGGGCTCTGTAGGGTGCTGTGGGGCTCTGTAGGACCCTGTAGGGGTCTGGGATCCTATGGGGCTCTGTAGGGTGCTGTGGGGCTCTGTAGGACCCTATAGGGGTCTGGGACCCTATGGGGCTCTGTAGGGTGCTGTGGGGCTCTGTAGGACCCTATAGGAGTCTGGGGCCCTACAGGGGGCTCTATAGGATGCTGTAGGAGCCTGGGGCCCTATGGGGGGCTTTATGGGACCCTATAGTGGTTTAGGGCCCTATGGGGCTCTGTAGGGCCTTGTAGGGTTCTATAGAACTCTATAGGGGTCTGGGGCCCTATGGGGGGCTCTATAGGACCCTATAGGGGTCTGGGGTCCTAGGGCAGCTCTATAAGACCCTGTAGAGGTTTGGGGCCCCATGGAGGGCTCTATAGGACCCTGTAGGGGTCTGGGGCCCTATGGGGCTCTGTGGGGCTCCGTGGGGTTCTATAGGGCCCTATAGAGCTCCGTAGGGCCCGGGGGGGGCTCTATAGGGGCCGGGCCGAGGCGTGACCCCCCTCCCGCCCCCCAGGGCCGTGTGGGGGAGCTGCGGGCGGCGCTGGGCGACGCCGAGCGGCAGCGGGAGCTGCAGGAGGCCGAGGGGCGGGCGCTGCGCCAGGTACCCCCCAACCCCCCCCCGCGGGACCCCCCCAGCCCCCCCAAATCTTCTCTAGGACCCCCAGGACCCCTCCCAGCCCCCACAGATCCTCTCTCAGACCCCCAGGACCCCCCCCAGCCCCCACAAATCCCCTCTAGGACCCCCAGGACCCCCCCAGTCCCCCCCCCCAGCCCCCACAAATCCTCTCTGGGACCCCCAGGACCCCCCCAGCCCCCCCCAGCACCCACAAATCCCCTCTGGGACCCCCAGGACCCCCCCAGCCCCCCCCAGCACCCACAAATCCTCCTTGGGACCCCCCCGAAGCCCCCCAGCCCCCACAAATCCTCTCTGGGCCTCCCCCCAGGCCCCCCCCCAGCACCCACACATCTCCTCTAGGACCCCCAGCAACCCCCCAGCACCCCCCAGCACCCACAAATCCTCTCTGGGCCCCCCCAGCCCCCCCCCCAGCCCCCACAAATCCCCTCTGGGACCCCCAGCACCCCCCAAGCCCCCCCCCAGCACCCACAAATCCTCTCTGGGCCTGCCCCAGACCCCCCCCCAGCCCCCACAAATCCCCTCTAGGACCCCCAGGACCCCCCCAGCCCCCCCCCCCAGCACCCACAAATCCTCTCTGGGCCCCCCCCAGACCCCCCCCCAGCACCCACAAATCCCCTCTAGGACCCCCAGCAACCCCCCAGCACCCCCCCCCAGCACCCACAAATCCTTCTTGGGACCCCCCCGAAGCCCCCCAGCCCCCACAAATCCTCTCTCAGACCCCCAGGACCCCCCCTCAGCCCCCACAAATCCCCTCTAGGTCCCCCCAGGACCCCCCTCAGCCCCCCCCCCAGCACCCACATATCCTCCCAAGGCCCCCCTCCAGCCCCCACAAATCCCCTCTAGGACCCCCCTCAGCCCCCCCCAGCCCCCACATATCCTTCCAAGAACCCCCCTCAGCCCCCCCCAGCCCCCACAAATCCCCTCTAGGACCCCCCTCAGTCCCCCCCAGCCCCCACAAATCCCCTCTAGGACCCCCCTCAGCCCCCCCCAGCCCCCACATATCCTCCCAAGGACCCCCCTCAGCCCCCCCCAGCCCCCACAAATCCCCTCTAGGACCCCCCTCAGCCCCCCCCAGCCCCCACATATCCTCCCAAAGACCCCCTAAATCCCACCCCCCACCCCCCCCCCCCCCCCCAGGAGCTGAAAGACGTCCGGGACGGGCAGCGCATCCTGGAGAAGAAGGGCAGCGCCGCGGTGAGGACCCCCGGGGGGGTGTGTGTGCCGGGGGGTGGGTCGGGGGTGCCCCGTGGGGCCCTGACGGACCCCCCCCCCCCCGCCCCCCCAGCAGCTGAAGGACCTGAAGCGGCAGCTGCAGCTGGAGCGGCGCCGGGCCGACCGCCTGCAGGAGCGGCTGCAGGAGCTGCTGGCCCCCAACCGCCCCCGCCCCGGTGAGCTGTGCGCCCCCCCCGGTGAGCTGTGCCCCCCCCCCCCGAGGGTTGGGGGGGCTCCCCAGCCCCCCTTGCGTCGGGGGAGGGGGCTGCTGCCTACCCCTGAGTCCCCTCGGGGTGAAGTGGGGGGGGGGGGTGGGGGGCTGGGACCCCTCCCCCAGGCTTGGGGGGGGGCGCCGTTCCCAGATGCCTGTGCCCCCCCCCCCCCCAGGTCTAGAGGAGCTGGGGCTGGAGGGGGGGTCCCCCGGGCGGGGGCCGGGGGGGGACAGCAGCAGCCTGTCCTCCCTGGGCCGCGATGGCTCCGCCCCCGGCAGCACCAAGGTGGGCGTGGGGTGGGGGTGGGGGTGTGGCTTAGGGCGGTGGGTGGGGTCTGATGGGGAATGGGGGTGGAGCCTGGGGAGGGGGGGTGGCTATGGGGGGTGGCTATGGGGTCTGTGGGGAGGGAGTGTGGCTGTGGGGCTGTGGGGGTGTGGCTGTGGGGCTATGGGGCTGTGGAGAGGGGGTGTGGCTATGGGGCTGTGGGGAGGGGGTGTGGCTATGGGGAGGGGTGTGGCTATGGGGCTGTGGGGAGGGGGGTGTGGCTGTGGGGCTGTGGGGAGGGGGGGTGTGGCTGTGGGGAGGGGGTGTGGCTTTGGGGCTGTGGGGAGGGGCGTGGCTTTGGGGCTGTGGGGAGGGGGTGGGGCTTTGGGGAGGGGGTGTGGCTATATGGCTAAGGGGGTGGGGCTATTGGGAGGGGCGTGGCTTTAGGGCTGTGGGGAGGGGGTGTGGCTGTGGGGAGGGGGTGTGGCTGTGGGGAGGGGGTGGGGCTGTGGGGCTGTGGGGGGAGTGTGACTGGGTCTAAGGGGGTGTGGCTATGGGGAGGGGGTGGGGGGGTGTAGCTATGGAGAGGGGGGGTGGCTGTGGGGAGGGGGTGTGGCTATGGGGAGGGGGGTGTGGCTATGGGGCTGTGGGGAGGGGGTGTGGCTATGGGGAGGGGGTGTGGCTATGGGGCTGTGGGGAGGGGGTGTGGCTATGGGGCTGTGGGGAGGGGGTGTGGCTATGGGGAGGGGGTGTGGCTATGGGGCTGTGGGGAGGGGGTGTGGCTGTGGGGAGGGGGTGTGGCTATGGGGCTGTGGGGGGGGTGTGGCTGTGGGGAGGGGGTGTGGCTATGGGGCTGTGGGGAGGGGCGTGGCTTTGGGGCTGTGGGGAGGGGGTGGGGCTTTGGGGAGGGGGTGTGGCTATATGGCTAAGGGGGTGGGGCTATTGGGAGGGGCGTGGCTTTAGGGCTGTGGGGAGGGGGTGTGGCTGTGGGGAGGGGGTGGGGCTGTGGGGCTGTGGGGGGGGTGTGACTGGGTCTAAGGGGGTGTGGCTATGGGGAGGGGGGTGGGGGGGTGTAGCTATGGAGAGGGGGTGTGGCTGTGGGGAGGGGGTGTGGCTGTGGGGAGGGGGTGTGGCTGTGGGGAGGGGGGTGTGGCTGTGGGGCTGTGGGGAGGGGGGTGTGGCTATGGGGCTGTGGGGAGGGGGTGTGGCTATGGGGCTGTGGGGAGGGGGTGTGGCTATGGGGAGGGGGTGTGGCTATGGGGCTGTGGGGAGGGGGTGTGGCTATGGGGCTGTGGGGAGGGGGTGTGGCTGTGGGGAGGGGGTGTGGCTATGGGGCTGTGGGGAAGGGGTGTGGCTATGGGGAGGGGGGTGTGGCTATGGGGCTGTGGGGAGGGGGGTGTGGCTATGGGGCTGTGGGGAGGGGCGTGGCTTTGGGGCTGTGGGGAGGGGGTGGGGCTGTGGGGAGGGGGTGTGGCTCTGGGGCTAGGGGGTGGGCTATGGGGAGGGTTTGGGGAGGGGGTGTAGCTATGGGGGGGTGGCTATAGGGCGTGTGGCTATGGGGAGGGGCGTGCTTTAGGGCTGTGGGGAGGGGGTGGGCTGTGGGGCTGTGGGGAGGGGGTGTGACTATGGGTCTAAGGGGGTGGGGCTATGGGGAGGGGGTGGGGGGGTGTAGCTATGGAGAAGGGGGTGGCTATAGGGGGTGTGGCTGTGGGGAGGGTGGGGCTGTGGGGAGGGGTGTGGCTATGGGGAGGTGGGTGTGGCTATGGGGGCATCCTAACCCCACCCCCTTGGTCAAAGTGGGTGGAGCCGCGTTGTGGGCGTGGCTCCCGCCAGGGGCGTGGCCTGCGGGTGTCTGTAGCCCCCCTGAAACCCTTCCCTGCCCCTCCCCGCAGTCCGGCTCGGGCAGCCCGGGCGGGGGCAGCGGGGGCGGGGGGGCTATCCCCGGCGGGGGGGGCCTGTCCCCCGCGGAGGTGGCGGAGCTGTTCCAGCGCCTGGCGCAGAGCCAGCAGGAGCGCTGGCTGCTGGAGGAGAAGGTACCGGGCCGGGGGGGGTCATGGGCTTTTGAGGTGGGGGGGAGGGGGCTGGGGTGACCCCAACTCACCCCCCCCTCCCCCAGGTGCGCCACCTGGAGGTGAGCAGCGCCTCGATGGCCGAGGACCTGTGCCGCAAGAGCGCCATCATCCAGAGCTTCGTGCGCGACAGCCGACTGGGTGAGCCCCCTCCCCTCCCCCTGGATAACCCCCGGGACCCTCCCCCCCGGGACCCTCCCCCACGGGCTCCCGCTCAACCCCACGGCCCTTCCCAGAGGCAGCGGGTCCCGCCGGACCCCCCCGGCGGGGCGGGGGCCGGGGGAGGAGGGGCTGCGGGAGATGAACAAGAAGCTGCAGAACATGTTGGAGGAGCAGCTCACCAAGAACCTGCACCTCGGCCAGGTGGGCGTGGCCTCTGGAAAAGGGGGCGTGGCCTCCGAAAAAAAGGGGGCGTGGCCTCTCGGGAAGGGGCGTGGCCTCTGACCCATTCCTCCCCCACTCCAGGACCTGGAGGCGATGTCCCAGGAGCTGGCGAGGCTCAGCAAGGAGCGAGCGGCCCCCCCCTTGAAGGGCGGGGCTTGGCGCTTGTGGGCGGAGCCTCGCCCTGTCAATCCGCTGCAAGTCCCGCCTTCCCCCTCCGCGGGTGCCGGACGCTGCCCCTTTAAGGGGGGGACGCTGCCCCTTTAAGGGGGGGGACGCTGCCCCTTTATGGGGGGGACGTTGCCCCTTTAAGGTGGGGCGTTGCCCCTTTAAGGACGGTGCGGTCCCTCCCCGGTAGGCGGGGGCCCGCATGCGCCCCGCCCCCTCAATAAAACCGACGTGAACCGCAGCCTATGGCGTCATTGGGAGGGGCGGGGCGGAGGGACGGGAGAGCCTATGCCTGCCCGCCTGCCTGCCGGCGGCACCGCCCCCCCTCGCGCTGACGTCACTTCCGGGCGCTGCCCCGGATGTTGTTGCCGTCCGCTGCTGCCGCAGGACGGGGCCGGTGGCGGCGCCGCTCCGCATCAACCCCCCCACCCCCCGCACACACCCCCCCTCCCCAGCGCGGCTCCTTCCGCCGAGGGCGTGGCGTCGTGACGTCAGCACGGTGACGTAGCAGCGTCGCCGCCGCATTCCCGGTAACGCCACGACGCCCCCTCCCGCTCCGGTGTCCGTTCTGCGCTTGCGCGAGGACCCCCGCCCCCGCCATGGCGGCCGCCGGGGCGGGGCCGCGCTGGAGGAGGAGTGCGAGGTAGTGCGCGTGCGCGTCAAGGTGAGGGGCGGTGCTAAGGCGGGGCGGGGTCTGTGTGGGGAGGGAGGCGGTGCTGATTGGCCGAAGGGGCGTGGCGCCACGCGGTGGGCGGAGCCAAGCGGGGGAGGGGGGTGGGTGTGGGTCGACCACGCCGTTCCCGCCGGCCCGTTGGCCAATGGGCGTCGGGGAAGTTTTTGCCGCCAATCGGGTCACGTGGGGTGGGCGTCGGCCAATGAGAAGCGCCAAGGGGCGGGGCGCGCTGAGGCGCGGTCGTGAAGGCGGCGGTTTGCGGCCGCCATCTTGGCCTCGCTGAGGCGTCGGTGGCGAGGGAGGGGGTGGTCTTGGGACCCCCGGGCCCCTCCACGGTGCCTTCCCGCCCCTTCCCACAGAAGAACGAAGGCATGCAGCCCCCCGAGTTCCGCTCCTTCGCTGTCGACCCGCAAATCACCTCCCTGGACGTGCTGCAGCACATCCTGGCTCGGGCCTTCGACCTCCAGGGGTGAGCCCCGACACCCCCCCACCCCCCCACCCCATTCCCGGGGCTTTCTCCCTCCACCCACCCCATCCCCGGGGCTTTCTCCCTCCACCCATCCCCCCACACCCCATCCCCGGGGCTTTCTCCACCCCCCCACCCCCCCACCCCATCCCCGGGGCTTTCTCCCTCCACCCACCCCATCCCCGGGGCTTTCTCCCTCCAACCCATCCCCCCACACCCCATCCCCGGGGCTTTCTCCACCCCCCCCACCCCCCCACCCATCCCGGGGCTTTCTCCCCACCCCCACTCCCCCCACCCCATCCCCGGGGCTTTCTCCACCCCCCCCCACCCCCCCACCCCATCCCCGGGCTTTCTCCCCACCCCCACTCCCCCCACCCCATCCCCGGGGCTTTCTCCACCCCCCCCACTCCCCCCACCCCATCCCTGGGCTTTCTCCACCCCCCCGAGAGGTCGCTGAGCATCTCCCCGTTCCCTCAGGAAGAAAAGCTTCTCCGTGAGCTTCGCTGCCCGCGACGCCCAAGGCCAGGAAAGCTTCGCCCCCCTCCTCAGCGACGGCGACCTGGCGGCCGCGTTCGCCTCCGCCCGCCCCACCCTGCGCCTCCGCCTCGACGTCCGCCCCCCTGCCGAAAGTGAGCCGGGGCCGGGAGGGGGTAACCCCGGGAAAAGAGGGGTCCCCCGAGCCTCGACTCAACCCTCTGGCTGCCCTAGGCCCGTTGTTGGAGGACTGGGACATCATCAGCCCCCGGGAAGTGGCGGCGGCGGAGCCCGTCCCCGAGCGCCGCTCGCTCCTGGCGGCGGCGTTGCCCTTCACCCAGGCCCTGCTGGCGCAGGTGAGCGGCACCCGGGGCCTTGGGGGTCGAGGGGTGGGGTGGGGGGGGGTCCCTACGTTCCTTGCCCGCCCCCCGCCCCCCCAGCCGCTCCCGCCGTCATCCTGGTTCCCTTCCCAGCGACCCGTTTTCCCCGGTAGGTCGGCCGGACGCTGGCGCGGGCGCAAGCGGCTTTGGCTTGGCCTGAGGGATCCCCTCCCTCGCCCCCTCTCCCGCCTCCCCCTTGCGCCCCGCTGAGCGACGCCGATCTCCGAACTTACCTGGGACCCGGCGGGCGGTTGCTGCGACCCCACGACCTTCGCCTCCACGTCTACCACGCGGCGTCGAACCCGGTTTACGCAAGGTGGGGACCGGCCCCGGGCTCCCCCCCGTCCTTCCCCCTTTCCTCTAGGCCCACCCGGAGTCCTGACCCCCCCGGAACCCGTCGTCATCGCCCCGTTTTTCCCCTTTAAGGTGGTGTGGCGGTACCTGCTGAACGTTTTCCCGGCGAGCCTCTCGGACAGGAGCGCTTGCCCACCTCAGACGGAAAGCGGACGAGTACGCCGCCCTCAAGGCCTCGTTGACCGCTCGGGCCGCCCCGACGGAGTTGGCGTTGGTTGGGGCTGCCGTTCGAAAGGACGTGGTTCGCACCGATCGGGGTCACCCTTATTTCGGGGGTCCGGAAGAGGGACACCCTCACTTGCGGCGCTTCAGGCCTTGCTCACCACCTTCGCCTTGGTCACCCGCGCCTTTCCTATTGCCAAGGGATGTCCGACGTGGCCGCTCCGCTCTTGGCCGTGCTGGACGACGAGGCTCAGGCCTTCCTCTGCTTCTGCTCCCTCATGCGACGCCTCGGCCCGCGCTTCCGACCCGGCGGCCGCGGCCTCGCCCGCGCCTTCGCTCACCTCCGCCGTCTCCTGCGCCGCGCCGACCCTCCGTTTTGGGCCTTCTTGGTTTCCCGCGGCGCTCACGATCTGCTTTTCTGTTACCGTTGGCTCCTCTTGGAACTCAAGCGGGAATTCGCCTTCGAGGACGCTCTCCGCGTCTTGGAAATCACCTGGAGTTCTCTCCCCCCTGCTCCTCGCCTCCTCCGGATGGAATCCCGCTCCTCGGACCCCCCCTGGGCCCTCGCTGGGCGCGTCGAGGCCTACGGGAGCGCCGCGGGCTGCGACCCCGGCCACCGCGACGCCGGCGGCGGGCGGCGAACGGGGCTGCGACCGACGGACGAGGAGGCGGGGAGGACGCCGGGAAAGCCGGCCGAGGGGATTCCGAAGGATCCGGCGTCGACCCGGAGAAACCGAAGAGCGCCGTCGCGACGGATCCCGAGGTTTTTGGGAAGGAGAGCGGCGTCCGGGACGGTTCCGACGGCGTCGGGAGGCCTGACGCCTGCGATCCCTCCCGCCGTGAGCCGGAGGATGCGGAGCTTTCCCGGGATGCCCGCGGCGAGGAGATGCGGAGCGATGCCGAGATCCCCGCCGTTATCCGGGAGCATCCCGTCGCCCGCGGCAACCTCTACCCGGCGGACGTCGGAGGGGAGCTCCGGACGGAACCGGGCCCGGATCCTGGCGTTCCTGAGGCGCATCCCGACATCGCCCACGGCAACCGCTACCAGAGGATGTCAGAGGGGAGCTCCGGACGGAACCTGGCCTGGATCCTGGTGTTGCCCCTGGCAACCGGTACCCAGAGGAGGTCAGAGGGGAGCTCTGGACGGAACCCGGTCAGGATCCTGGTGTTGCCCCTGGCAACCGCTACCCAGAGGAGGTCAGAGGGGAGCTCCGGTTGGAACCCGGCCCGGATCCTGGTGTCGCCCCCGGCAACCGGTACCCAGAGGAGGTCAGAGGAGAGCTCCGGACGGAACCCGGCCCGCGTCCCGACGTTGCCCACGGCAACCGGTACCCAGAGGAGGTCAGAGGGGAGCTCCGGACGGAACCTGGCCGGGATCCTGGCGTTCCCGAGGCGCATCCCAGCGTTGCCCATGGCAACCGCTGCCCAGAGGAGGTCGGAGGGGAGCTCCAGACGGAACCCGGCCCAGATCCCAATGTTCCCATGAGGGTTCCGTCGTGTCCTGAGACACATCCTGGCATCACCTACGGCAACCGGTACCCGGAGGATGTCAGAGGGGAGCTCCGGACGGAACCCGGCCCGGATCCCGGCGTCACCCCCGGCAACCGGTACCCGGGGAACGTCGCAGGGGAGCTCCGGACGGAACCCGGCCCGGATCCCGGCGTTCCCGAGGCGCATCCCGACGTCACCCGGGGAGGCGATGAGGCGGCTGAGGTACGGAGGACCCCTGGGGGGGCGCTTGGGCTTGGGAGGATCCATCCTCCTCCTCTTCCTCGTCCTCCTCGTCGTCATCGGAGGAGGAGGTGGGGGCGGAGGATGACGGAGCGCCCCTCCCGCCCCCGGAAGAATTGGGACAAGGGAATCCTTTCTTGCTTTTCCTGTGTTTGGCCATGCTGCTGGAACAGCGCGAGGCCGTCATGGCGCGGGCGGGCGATTACAACGAGGTGGCCATCCACTTCGATCGCCTCGTCCGTCGGCACCACCTCCCCCGCGTCCTGCGGCGCGCCAAAACCCTCTTCGCCCGTTATTTGGAGGGCTGGGGGGGGCCCCCCCCGGCCCCCGACAGCGCGTGAGGCTTGAGGGGGGGGGGGGAGGGGGTGCTGGGCCTCGGGGTGGGGCGACACACTTGTAGGGTGACGTGGGGCCCAGTGGGTGTTTGGAGGGGGGGGGGGGTTGGGGGGGCTGTTGGGGGACCCCGCGGGCATCCTGGGGGGGCTATAGGTTCTCTGTGGGGACCCCATGAACAGTCGGGGGGGCTATAGGTATCCTGGCGCACCTATAGGTCTTTTTGGGGGACCCTATGGGCATCTTGGGGGTCCTATAGGTCCTTTTGGGGGACCCTATGGGCATCTTGGGGGGTCTATAGGTCCTTTTGGGGGACCCCACAGGCATCCTGGGGGGGCTATAGGTGCTCTGTGGGGAGCTATAGGTATCCTGGCGCACCTATAGGTCCTTTTGGGGGACCCCACGGGCATCCTGGGGGGGCTATAGGTGCTCTGTGGGGAGCTATAGGTATCCTAGCGGCCCTATAGGTCTTTTTGGGGGACCCTATGGGCATCTTGGGGGGGTCTATAAGCATCTTGGGGGTCCTATAGGTCCTTTTGGGGGACCCCACGGCATCCTGGGGGGGCTATAGGTGCTCTGTGGGGAGCTATAGGTATCCTGGGGAACCTATAGGCAGCGTGGGGGCCCGCAGACCCCCCCCCCCAAGGGACCTATAGCCCCGCCCCCCACCCCGGGAGCCCGGCACCGCCCCCCACCCCGGGAGCCCGGCAAGGGTCTGGAGACACCCCAGTATGGACCAGTACAGCTCAGTGCCTCCCCTCTGGGGTGCCGGGAGGCAGCCCAGTATAAACCAGTCCGAACCGCTACGACATCCCAGTTGGGAACTCCCGGATCTGCCGTTGGTTTGGGCCGGACCAGTATGGAGCAGGAAGGGTGTGGGGCCAACTGGGAGCCCCAAAGAGCGGGATGGGCCAGTACAGACCAGTACGGACCAGTATGGCAGCCCAACTGGGAGCTCTTCACCCGCGTGGCCTTGAGTTCTCCCAGTATGGACCAGTACGGACCAGGACAGCATCTCGCCGGGGATCTTGGTATCCGTATGGCCATGAAACTTCCCAGTATGGACCAGTACGGACCAGTACAGCATCTTGCCTTGGATTTTGGTACCTATATGGTCTTGAGTTTTCCCAGTATGGACCAGTACAGCATCTCGCCTGGGATCTTGGTATCCGTATGGCCATGAGATCTTCCAGTATGGACCAGTACAGCATCTTGCCTTGGATTTTGGTACCTGTATGGCCTTGAGTCCTCCCAGTATGGACCAGTACAGCATCTCGCCCGGGATCTTGGTACCCGTAAGGCTATGAGGCTTTCCAATATGGACCAGTATGAACAGTACAGCATCTTGCCTTGGATTTTGGTACCTGTATGGTCTTGAGTCCTCCCAGTATGGACCAGTAGAGCATCTCGCCCAGGATCTTGATACCTGTGTGGCCATGAGTTCTTCCAGTATGGACCAGTACAGCATCTTGCCCTGGATCTCTTCACCCATGTGGCCTTGAGTCCTACCAGTGTGGACCAGTATGGACCAGTACAGCATCTCACCTGGGATCTGGGTACCTGTATGGCCTTGAGTCCTCCCAGTATGAACCAGTACAGCATCCTTCGCAGGATATTGTCACCCGTATGGCCTTGAGTTCTCCCAGTATGGACCAGTACGGCTTTTCACCCAGGGTCTTGGTACCTGTATGGCCTTGAGTGTTCCCAGTATGGACCAGTACAGCATCTCACCCAGGATCTTGGTACCTGGATGGTCTTGAGTCCTCCCAGTATAGACTGGTATGAACAGTACAACATCTCACATGGGATTTTGATATTTATATGGCTTTAAGTTTTCCCAGTATGGACCAGTATAGCGTCTCACCCAGGATCTGAGTACTTGTGTGGCCTTGAGTCCTCCCAGTATGGACCGGTATGGACCAGTATAGCATCTTGCCCAGGATTTCTTCACCTGCATGGCCTTCTGTTCTCCCAGTATGGACCAGTATGGACCGGTAGGGCACCCAACTGGGATCTTAATGCACATATGGGTTCTCCCAGTATGGACCAGTATGGACCGGTAGGGCACCCCAGCTGGGATCTTAATGCACATATGGGTTCTCCCAGTATGGACCGCTGCAACCCAGTTACCCTGGGTGCCTTCTCCCCCCCCCCCGCCACCCCCCCCCCTTATTTATTGCCCCCCCCAGCCCCACGGGAGGGGTCCGGGGGTCTGCGAGACGCGAATAAACCTGACACCCGCGACCGTGGCTCCCAGTGTGGACTGGGAGGGGGCTGCGGGCTCCCAGTATGGACTGGGAGGGATGTGGAGGGTCTGGTTTGTACTGGGAAGGGAAACGGGGCTCCCATGGACTAGGGGTGTCCCAGTGTCCCTTGGGGAAAGGGAAGGGGTGTCCTGGCCGGTACTGGAAAGGGAGAGGGGCTGCTAGTATGAACTGGGGAGCTCCCAGTATGGACCGAGAAGGGGCTGGTGGTTCCCAGTATGAACTGGGGAGCTCCCAGTATAGGCTGGGAAGGGGCTGGAGGCTCCCAGTATGAACTGGGGAGGGGTTGGAGGCTCCCAGTATGGACTGGGGAGCTCCCAGTATGGGCTGGGGAGGGGTTGGAGTCTCCCAGTATGTACTGAGGAGCTCCCAGTATGGATGGG
>JAQBHY010000136.1:0-20690 GCA_027574665.1 Rhynochetos jubatus
GGGTTATGGGGGGTCTGGGGGGGGTTGAGGGGGATTTGGGGGGGTCGTGGGGGGTCTGGGGGGATTTGGGGGGGGTCGTGAGGGGTCGTGGGGGGTCTGGGGGGATTTGGGGGGGGTCATAGGGGGGTCTGGGGGAGGTTGGGGGGGATTTAGGGGGGTCATAGGGGGGGTCTGGGGGGGGGTTATGGGGGGTCTGGGGGGGTTGAGGGGGATTTTGGGGGGGTCGTGGGGGGTCTGGGGGGATTTGGGGGGGTCGTGAGGGGTCGTGGGGGGTCTGGGGGGATTTGGGGGGGGTCATAGGGGGGTCTGAGGGGGATTATGGGGGGTCTGGGGGGGGGTGGGGGGGATTTAGGGGGATCATAGGGGTGTCTGGGGGGGGTTGGGGGGGTCTGGGGGGATTTGTGGGGGGTCATAGGGGGGTCTGGGGGGGTTGGGGGGGATTTAGGGGGGTCATAGGGGGGTCTGGGGGGGTTATGGGGGGTCTGGGGGGGGGTTAGGGGGGATTTAGGGGGGTCATAGGGGGGTCTGGGGGGGATTTGGGGTGGTCATGGGGGGTCTGGGGGGGGTTGGGAGGGATTTGGGGGGTCATAGGGGGGTCTGGGGGGGGTTGGGGGGGGGATTTAGGGGGGTCATAGGGGGGGTCTGGGGGGGATTTGGGGTGGTCATGGGGGGTATGGGGGGGGTTGGGGGGGATTTGGGGGGGTCGTGAGGGGTCGTGGGGGGTCATGGGGGATTTGGGGGGGTCATAGGGGGGTCTGGGGGGGGTTGGGGGGGATTTAGGGGGGTCATAGGGGGGTCTGGGGGGGGTTATGGGGGGTCTGGGGGGGTTGAGGGGGATTTGGGGGGGTCGTGGGGGGTCTGGGGGGATTTGGGGGGTCGTGAGGGGTCGTGGGGGGTCTGGGGGGATTTGGGGGGGTCATAGGGGGGTCTGGGGGGGGTTGGGGGGGATTTAGGGGGGTCATAGGGGGGTCTGGGGGGGTTATGGGGGGTCTGGGAGGGTTGAGGGGGATTTGGGGGGGTCGTGGGGGGTCTGGGGGGATTTGGGGGGGTCGTGAGGGGTCGTGGGGGGGTCTGGGGGGATTTGGGGGGGTCATAGGGGGGTCTGAGGGGGATTATGGGGGGTCTGGGGGGATTTGTGGGGGGTCATAGGGGGGTCTGGGGGGGGTTGGGGGGGATTTAGGGGGGTCATAGGGGGGTCTGGGGGGGATTTGGGGTGGTCATGGGGGGTCTGGGCGGGGGTTGGGGGGATTTGGGGGGGTCATAGGGGGGGTAGTCTGGGGGGGGGTTAGGGGGGATTTAGGGGGGTCTGGGGGGGATTTGGGGTGGTCATGGGGGGGTCTGGGGGGGGTTGGGGGGGATTTGGGGGGTCATAGGGGGGTCTGGGGGGGTTTATGGGGCGTCTGGGGGGGTTGGGGGGGTCTGGGGAGGATTGGGGGGGTCATAGGGGGGTCTGGGGGGGTTTATGGGGGGTCTGGGAGGATTGGGGGGGTCTGGGGGGGATTTGGGGAGTCATAGGGGGGTCTGGAGGGTTATGGGGGGTCGGGGGGGATTTGGGGTGGTCATGGGGGTTCTGGGGGGGTCTGGGGGGGATTTGGGGAGTCATAGGGGGGTCTGGGGGGGTTTATGGGGGGTCTGGGGGGGATTTGGGGTGGTCATGGGGGATCTGGGAGGGGTTGGGGGGGATTTGGGGGGTCATAGGGGGCTTTGGGGGTGCCGAGGGGGGATTTGGGGGGGTCATGGGGGGGTCTGAGGGGGATTTGGGGGCAGGGGGTTCATGGGAGTTATAGTGGGATTTGGGGGGATTTGGGGGGGGGTCGGGGGGGTCTTGGGGGGTCGTTTGGGGCTGGTGCCGAGGAGGGATTGGGGGGGTCATGGGGGATTTGGGGGGGGTCATAGGGGCGTCTGGGGGGGGTCTGGGGGTGCTGGGTGGGGGGTCTGGGGGTCCCGGGGTGGGTCTGGGGGTCCCGGCGGGGGTCTGACACCCCCCCCCCCCCAGCGGTACGGCGCAACGACACGTGCCGGGGGGGGTGTGTGTGTGTCTGTGGGTTCCGGGGGGTCTGGGGGTTCCGGGAGGGTCTGGGGGTCCCGGGGGGGGTCTGACGCTCCCCCCCCCCCAGCGGTACGGCGCAATGACACGTGCCCGGGGGTGCCGGGGGTGCCGTTCTCGCGGCGCTCGGCCTCGCGGCCCCTCCCGCTGCGGGGGACGGTGCTGACGTTCCGGTGCCGGGCGGGGTACCGGCTGCGGGGCCCCCCCCCTGCTCACCTGCCGCTGGGGACCTGCGCTGGAGCGACCCCCCCCCCGGCCTGCCGCCGCGGTGAGACCCCCACCCCTGCCACCCCCTGCCGGACCCCCGGCCCCGGGACCCCCAGAAACCGGCCCCGGGACCCCAAAAACTGACCCGGGGACCCCCTGAAACCGGCCCTGAAACTGACCCGGGATCCCCGAAACTGGCCACGGGACCCCAAAAACTGGCCACGGACCCCAAAAACTGACCCGGGACCCCCCTGAAACCAGCCCTGAAACTGACCCCGGGACCCCCGAAACTGACCCGGGACCCCAAAAACTGACCCGGGACCCCTGAAAACCGGCCCTGAAACCGGCCCCGGGACCCCCAGAAACCAGCCACGGGACCCCAAAAACTGACCCGGGACCCCTGAAACTGGCCACGGGACCCCCCAAAACTGGCCACGGGACCCCAAAAACTGACCCGGGACCCCTGAAACCGGCCCCGAAACTGACCCGGGACCTCCCGAAACTGGCCACGGGACCCCAAAAACTGACCCGGGACCCCCGAAACTGACCCGGGACCCCTGAAACCAGGCACGGGACCCCAAAAACTGACCCGGGACCCCTGAAACCGGCCCAAAAACTGACCCGGGACCCCTGAAACCGGCCCTGAAACCGGCCCCGGGACCCCCAGAAACCAGCCACGGGACCCCAAAAACTGACCCGGGACCCCTGAAACCGGCCCCGAAACTGACCCGGGACCCCCGAAACTGACCCGGGACCCCAAAAACTGACCCGGGACCCCTGAAACTGACTCGGGACCCCAAAAACTGACCCGGGACCCCTGAAACCGGGCACGGGACCCCAAAAACTGACCCGGGACCCCCTGAAACCGGCCCTGAAACTGACCCGGGACCCCCGAAACTGACCCGGGACCCCAAAAACTGACCCGGGACCCCCGAAACCGGGCACGGGACCCTAAAAACTGACCCGGGACCCCCAGAAACCAGCCACGGGACCCCAAAAACTGACCTGGGACCCCCGAAACCGGCCCTGAAACTGACCCGGGACCCCAAAAACTGACCCGGGACCCCCAGAAACCGGCCCTGAAACCGGCCCCGGGACCCCCAGAAACCAGCCACAGGACCCCAAAAACTGACCCGGGACCCCCGAAACCGGCCCTGAAACTGACCCGGGACCCCCGAAACTGACCCGGGACCCCAAAAACTGACCCGGGACCCCTGAAACTGACCCGGGACCCCTGAAACCGGCCCCGAAACTGACCCGGGACCCCCGAAACTGACTCGGGACCCCCCAAAACTGGCCACGGGACCCCAAAAACTGACCCGGGACCCCTGAAACCGGCCCTGAAACTGACCCGGGACCCCCGAAACTGACCCGGGACCCCAAAAACTGACCCGGGACCCCTGAAACCGGCCCCGAAACTGACCCGGGACCCCCGAAACTGGCCACGGGACCCCAAAAACTGGCCACGGGACCCCAAAAACTGACCCGGGACCCCTGAAACCGGCCCCGAAACTGACCCGGGACCCCCCGAAACTGACCCGGGACCCCCCAAAACTGGCCACGGGACCCCAAAAACTGACCCGGGACCCCTGAAACCGGCCCCGAAACTGACCCGGGACCCCCCGAAACTGGCCACGGGACCCCAAAAACTGACCCGGGACCCCTGAAACCGGCCCCGAAACTGACCCGGGACCCCCGAAACTGGCCACGGGACCCCAAAAACTGGCCCGCGACCCCTGAAACTGGCCCCGAAACTGACCCGGGACCCCCAGAAACCGGCCACGGGACCCCAAAAACTGACCTGAGACCCCTGAAACCGGCTCCGAAACTGACCCGGGACCCCCCGAAACTGACCCGGGACCCCCCGAAACTGACTCGGGACCCCCCAAAACTGGCCACGGGACCCCAAAAACTGACCCGGGACCCCCGAAACTGACCCGGGACCCCAAAAACTGACCCGGGACCCCTGAAACCGGCCCCGAAACTGACCCGGGACCCCCGAAACTGGCCACGGGACCCCAAAAACTGACCCGGGACCCCAAAAACTGACCCGGGACCCCTGAAACCGGGCACGGGACCCCAAAAACTGACCCGGGACCCCCTGAAACCGGCCCTGAAACTGACCCGGGACCCCCGAAACTGACCCGGGACCCCAAAAACTGACCCGGGACCCCCGAAACCGGCCCTGAAACTGACCCGGGACCCCAAAAACTGACCTGGGACCCCCGAAACCGGCCCTGAAACTGACCCGGGACCCCAAAAACTGACCCGGGACCCCAAAAACTGACCCGGGACCCCCAGAAACCGGCCCTGAAACCGGCCCCGGGACCCCCAGAAACCAGCCACAGGACCCCAAAAACTGACCCGGGACCCCCGAAACCGGCCCTGAAACTGACCCGGGACCCCCGAAACTGACCCGGGACCCCAAAAACTGACCCGGGACCCCCCAAAACTGGCCACGGGACCCCAAAAACTGACCCGGGACCCCCCAAAATTGACCCGGAACCCCCAAAACTGGCCAAGGGACCCCAAAACTGACCTGGGACCCCCGAAACCGGCCCCGAAACTGACCCGGGACCCCCGAAACTGGCCCTGAAACTGACCCGGGCCCCCCGAAACTGACCCGGGACCCCCCAAAACTGGCCACGGGACACCAAAAACTGACCCGGGACCCCCGAAACCGGCCCTGAAACTGACCCAGGACCCCCGAAACTGGCCACGGGACCCCAAAAACTGACCCGGGACCCCCGAAACTGACCCGGGACCCCAAAAACTGACCCGGGACCCCAAAAACTGACTCGGGACCCCAAAAACTGACCCGGGACCCCCTGAAACCAGCCCTGAAACTGACCCGGGACCCCAAAAACTGACCCGGGACCCCAAAAACTGACCCGGGACCCCTGAAACCGGCCACGGGACCCCAAAAACTGACCCGAGACCCCCAGAAACCGGCCCTGAAACCGGCCCCGGGACCCCCAGAAACCGGCCACGGGACCCCAAAAACTGACCCGGGACCCCCAAAACCGGCCCTGAAACTGACCCGGGACCCCAAAAACTGACCCGAGACCCCTGAAACCGGCCCCGAAACTGACCCGGGACCCCCGAAACTGGCCACAGAACCCCCAAAACTGACCCGGGACCCCAAAACTGACCCGGGACCCCCGAAACCGGCCCCGAAACTGGCCACGGGAGCCCCCGAAACTGGGCACGGGACCCCTGAAACCAGCCACGGGACCCCAAAAACTGACCCGGGACCCCCTGAAACCGGCCCCGAAACTGACCCGGGACCCCCGAAACTGACCCGGGACCCCAAAAACTGACCCGGGACCCCTGAAACCGGCCACGGGACCCCAAAAACTGACCCGGGACCCCCAGAAACCGGCCCTGAAACCGGCCCCGGGACCCCCAGAAACCAGCCACGGGACCCCAAAAACTGACCTGGGACCCCCGAAACCGGCCCTGAAACTGACCCGGGACCCCCGAAACTGACCCGGGACCCCAAAAACTGACCCGGGACCCCTGAAACCAGCCCCGAAACAGACCCGGGACCCCCGAAACTGGCCACGGGACCCCAAAAACTGACCCGGGACCCCCAGAAACTGACCCGGGACCCCCCAAAACTGGCCATGGGACCCCAAAAACTGACCTGGGACCCCCTGAAACCGGCCCCGAAACTGACTCGGGACCCCCCAAAACTGGCCACGGGACCCCAAAAACTGACCCGGGACCCCCTGAAACCAGCCCTGAAACTGACCCGGGGCCCCCGAAACTGGCCACGGGACCCCAAAAACTGACCCAGGACCCCCGAAACTGGCCCGGGACCCCCAAAACTGGCCACGGGACCCCAAAAACTGATCCGGGACCCCCGAAACCAGCCATGGGACCCCTAAACTGACCCCAGGACCCCTGAAAAGCAGCCCTGTGCCCCAAAAACCACCCCTGGGACCCCCAAGCTCCCAATTACCCCCCCTGGAGCCCCCCAGGACCCCCCCAGGCCCCCAGTTGCCCCCAGGGCCCCCCTCAATTCCATCTCAGGACCCCCAGGCCCACCCAGGCCCCCCCCGGGCCCCTCCAAGCCCCCAGTTCCCCCTGTAGGATCCCCCAAGACCCCCCCAGGGCCCCCCCAATTTGATCTCAGGACCCTCTAACCCACCCCAACCCCCTGTCAGGACCCCCCAGGACCCCCTAAGCCCTCAATTCCCCCCACAGAGCCCCCCCCCAGGGCTTCCCAAGCCCCCAGTTCCCACCCAGGACCCCTCCCCAGGACCCCTCCAAGTCCCCAATTCCCTCCCCCAAAGCCAGTGAGGGGGTTCCTTACCCCTCCCCCAACACCCCCTCCCCCAACACGCCCCCCCCAAATCTCAGTCCTGAGGTGCCCGGACCCGGGGGAGGTGCCGAATGGGCAGCGCGAGGTGGGGGACCCCCGATTCTCCGTGGGCAGCCGCGTCCGTTATTCCTGCCGGCCGGGATTCCTGCTGGAGGGTAGCCCCGCCCTCACCTGCCACGCCCGCCACGCCGGCCCCCCCAAATGGAGCGACCGGCCCCCCAAATGTGTCCGTGAGTGGAGTTATGGGGCTCTGGGGGTCACGTGACCTCGGTTTGGGGTCCCGGGGTTGAGTTTTGGGGGTCTCAGGGTGGAGTTCTGAAGCCCTTGAGATGCCACCACCATGGTTTAGGGGGCTGGGGGGCACTTTTGGGGTCCCGGGGGGGGAGTTATGGGGTAACAGAATGTAGTTATGGGGTCCTGGAGGTCACGTGACCTCAGTTTGGGGTCCCAGGGTTGAGTTTTGGGGGTCCTGGGGCGGAGTTCTGAAGCTCTTGCGATGCCACCACCATGTTTGGGGGGTCCGGGGGTGGGAGTTGGGGGTCCCAGGGTGGACTTATGGGGTGCCAGGATGTAGTTATGGGGCCCTGGAGGTCACATGACCTCAGTTTGGGGTCCCAGGGTTGAGTTTTGGGGGTCCCGGGGTGGAATTTTGAACTTCTGGCGGTCCCATCCCCACAGTTTGATCTCCTGAAGGTCCCGCGGGGGGGGGTGGGGTGGGTTTTGGGGTCCCACCCCCCACGTCAAGGGTCCCTGAGCCCCCCTCTCCCCCCCCCCCTCAGTGAAGTACGAGCCCTGCCTGAACCCCGGGGTGCCGGCCAATGGCTACCAGACGCTCTACAAGCACCACTACCAGGCGGGCGAGTCCCTGCGCTTCTTCTGCTACGAGGGCTACGAGCTGCTGGGGGAGGTGACCATCACCTGCCTGCCCGGCCACCCCTCCCGCTGGACCAGCCAGCCCCCCCTCTGCAAGGGTAGGCCCCCCCCGCTGCCCCTGGCCATCATCATCGTCACCACCATCGTCATCATCCTCATGGACCACGTTGACGTTCTCCATCACCGTCATCATCCTCATGGACCATGTTGACGTTCTCCATCATCACCACCGTCATCATCACCATCATCGTGGACCACGTTGATGTTCTCCATCACCATCCTCATCCTCATTGACCACACTGATGTTCTCCATCACCGTCATCATCCTCATGGACCACGTTGACGTTCTCCATCATCATCACCATCATCATGGACCACGTTGATGTTCTTCATCATCATCTTCATCACCATCATCGTCATCGTCATTGTCACAGGCCACGCTGACCTTTTCCATCATCATCATCATCCTCATCATCCTCATCATCATCGTCATGGACCATGTTGATGTTCTCCATCATCATCATCGTCATCATCTTGGACCACATTGACCTTCTCCATTCTCCTCCTCCTCATCTTCCTCCTGGCCCATGTTGATATTCTCCACCATCATCATCATCGTTGTCATCGTGGTCCACATTATCCATCATCGTTGTCATCACGGCCCACGTTGATGTTCATCACCCCCACCATCCCCATCATCATCATCATCCTCATGGACCATGTTGATGTTCTCCACCACCATCCTCATCCTCATGGACCACATTGATGTTCTCCATCACCATCATCATCATCACCATCATCATCAACGTCAGGGACCATGTTGATGTTCTCCATCACCATCCTCCTCCTCCTCCTCCTCCTCCTCCTCCTCATGGACCACGTTGACGTTCTCCATCACCATCATTGTCATCATCACCATCGTCATCCTCATGGACCACGTTGATGTCCTCCATCACCATCATCCTCATCAGCATCATCATCATCCTCATGGACCACGTTGACGTTCTCCATCACCATCCTCATCCTCATGGACCACATTGACGTTCTCCATCACCATCCTCATCATCTTCATGGGTCGTGTTCTCCATCACCATCACCATCCTCATGGACCACGTTGACGTTATCCATCACCGTCATCACCATCATCATCAACGTCATGGACCGTGTTGATGTTCTCCATCACCATCCTCATCCTCATGGACCGCGTTGACATTCTCCATCACCATCCTCATCCTCATGGACCGCGTTGACGTTCTCCATCACCATCACCATCCTCATGGACCGCGTTGATGTTCTCCATCACCATCATCATCCTCATGGACCGCATTGACGTTCTCCATCACCATCGTCATCCTCATGGACCACGTTGATGTCCTCCATCACCATCATCCTCATCAGCATCATCATCATCCTCATGGACCACGTTGACGTTCTCCATCACCATCCTCATCCTCATGGACCACATTGATGTTCTCCATCACCATCCTCATCATCTTCATGGGTCGTGTTCTCCATCACCATCACCATCCTCATGGACCACGTTGACCTTCTCCATCACCGTCATCACCATCATCATCAACGTCATGGACCACGTTGACGTTCTCCATCACCATCCTCATCCTCATGGACCACGTTGACGTTTTCCATCACCATCATCATCAACATCATGGACCACTTTGATGTCCTCCATCACCATCATCCTCCTCATCATCATCATCATCCTCATGGACCGCGTTGACGTTCTCCATCACCATCATCATCCTCATGGACCACGTTGACGTTCTCCATCACCATCATCATCCTCATGGACCACGTTGACGTTCTCCGTCATCATCGTCGTCATCACCATCATCATCAATGTCATGGACCGTGTTGACGTTCTCCATCACCATCCTCATCCTCATCATCTTCATGGGTCGCGTTCTCCGTCACCGTCACCATCGTCATCCTCATGGGCCACGTTGACCTTCTCCCTCCTCCTCCTCCTCCTCCTCCCCCCCCCGCCCCACATCCTCCATGCTGCCCCTCCCCCTCCCCCTTCTCCCGCAGTGGCCGACCCGGAGTACCTGGACGAGCGCCGGCTGGAGGGTGAGAGGGGGGCGTGGCCTCGAAGGCGTGGCCAATGAGGGGCGTGGCCTACGGGGTCAGGGGATGGGGAGACACTGGTGGGCCTCGAGGTCCATGGGGTGGGTGTGGCCTATGAGGGGGTGTGGCCTATGAGGGGCGTGGCCTACAGGGTCCTGGGATGGGGAGACACTGGTGGGCCTCGAGGTCCATGGGGTGGGCGTGGCCTATGAGGGGGCGTGGCCTACGGGGTCCTGGGATGGGGAGACACTGAGGGTCCTCAAGGTCCATGGGGTGGGTGTGGCCTACGAGGGGGTGTGGCCTATGAGGGGCGTGGCCTACGGGTTCCTGGGATGGGGAGACACTGAGGGACCTCGAGGTCCATGGGGTGGGTGTGGCCTACGAGGGGGCGTGGCCTACGGGGTCCTGGGATGGGGAGACACCGAGGGTCCTCGAGGTCCATGGGGTGGGTGTGGCCTACGTGGGGGCGTGGCCACGAGGGGGCGGGGCCTACGGGGAGTCAGGGGATGGGGAGATGGCTGGTCCTCGAGGTCCATGGGGAGGGTGTGGCCTACGTGAGGGCGTGGCCTACGAGGGGCGTGGCCTACGGGGTCCTGGGATGGGGAGACACTGAGGGTCCTCGAGGTCCATGGGCTGGGTGTGGCCTACGAGGGGGCGTGGCCTGCAATAGGCGTGGCCTACAGGGTCCTGGGATGGGGAGACACTGAGGGTCCTCGAGGTCCATGGGGTGGGCGTGGCCTACGAGGGGGTGTGGCCTATGAGGGGCGTGGCCTACGGGGTCCTGGGATGGGGAGACACTGCGGGTCCTCGAGGTCCATGGGGTGGGCGTGGCCTGTGAGGGGGCGTGGTCTACGAGGGGCGTGGCCTGTGGAGTCACAGGGTGGGGAGACGGCTGGTCCTCGCGGTCCAGCGGGTGGGCGTGGCCATGGGGAGAGGGGGCGTGGCCACTGCTCCCGCCGTGCTCCAATTGGCCGAGTCCCGCCACCGGACCGGTGGGCGTGGCCTCCCGCGCGGCTCCTCCCCCTCCTGACGTCTCTCCCTCCCCCATTGGCCGCCCAGTGACGCAGAGGGCGGGGCCCAGCCAGCAGCCGGAGGGCGGGAGCATCGCCCTGGCCACGCTCCTCCCCCTCGCCCTGGTCCTCCTCCTGATTGGCGGCGTCTACGTCTATTACACCAAGTGAGCCAATCAGCGCGGACGGGGGGTGGGGTGGGGTGTGGGACGGCCGTCGTGAAGCTGCGCATGCGCGGAGCTCGCTATTCCGTCAAGCGGCAATCGGGTAGGGGGCGGGCCAGCACCTCTTAAAGCGGCAACAGCGTCGGTCACCGCGGCAACGGGGTAGGGCCTACCGCTTCTTAAAGCGGCAACGGGGCGTTAAAGCGGTAACAGTGTGGGGCCTACCTCTTAAAGCGGCATGGGCGTGGTTTAAAGGGACCGCTGTACTTTTTTGGGGAGGGGGCGGGGAGAGGGGGGGGTCTCTCACCCCTCCCCCCTCGTGTCTCTCCCCCAGGTTTCAGGGCAAGACCCTGCTGGGCTTCTCCTTCTCCAGCTCCCACAGCTACAGCCCCATCACGGTGGAGAGCGACTTCCACAACCCCCTCTACGAGGCCGGGGTGAGCCCCTCCCCCCCGGCTAATGAAAAGCGTTTGGGGAGGGGTCTCCCCCCTTCTGGGCAGGCCCTGACCCCCCTCCTCTTCCCCCCTTTTCCCGTTCCAGGACACCAGGGAGTACGAGGTCTCCATCTGACGCTCCCCTCCCCCCTCCCCAGCACCCTAATAGGGGTAGGGGGGGGGTGGGGGCGACACCCCGACGTTTGGGGGGGGGTTGGGGGTCAAGCTACACCCCCTCCCCACTCTATAAATCCCCTGTACAACGCAAACAACACCCCCCCCCCCCCCCCCGGCTTCGTCACGAGCTTCTCCCCGCCTGGACTAATGAATTAATTAACGATGATCTTAATTTATTCACCCCCACCCCTTGACGGGGAGGCATGGCCCCTTTAAAGCGGACCCCATCACACAGCGCATCGCCCCTTTAAGAAGGGCCGGGGCCGGTCGATAAACCAGGAGCCAATAAACGGGGCCGTTTCTAACCCCGCCCTCAACCCGGACTCCGCCTCCTGCGCGCGCCCCCACGCCCGTGGGGAGGGAAAAAACGCGCCGGGGCGCGCATGCGCAGAGGGAGGGAAAGAAAAGGCGGGAGCGGGGATTAGAATGGCGCCCGGGAGCTGAGGGGAGCGTCCGCCTCTTCGGGCCGTCCTGAGGCCGCGTGAGTGGGGGGGGGGAGGCGGCGCTGGGCTCCCCAAGGCGGCTGGAGTTGGGGGGAGGGGGCTGGGGGCGGTGCAGGCCTCAAGATGGCGGCCCCCGGGGAGGCGGGGGTATCTGTGGTTTCAATATGGCGGCCCCAGGGTCCCCTCAGGGTCCAAGATGGCGGCCCCAGGGGTCGACACGGTGTTCCCACGGTCCCCTCAGGGCCAACGTGGCGTCCCCAGGGGTTGACATGGCATCCCCAGGGTCCCCTCAGGCCCCAGATGGCATCCCCAGGGGTCGATATGGTGTCCCCAGGGTCCCCTCAGGGCCAACATGGTGTCCCCAGGGGTTGACATGGCATCCCCAGGGTCCCCTCAGGCCCCAGATGGCATCCCCAGGGGTCAACACGGTGTCCCCAGAGTCCCCTCAGGGCCCAACACGGTGTCCCCAGGTTCCCCTTAGGCACAACACGGTGTCCCCAGGGGTCAACACGGTGTCCCCAGGGCCCCCTCAGGCCCCAGATGGCATCCCCAGGGGTCGACATGGTGTCCCCAGGGTCCCCTCAGGCCCCAGATGGCGTCCCCAGGGGTTGACATGGTGTCCCCAGGGGTCGACATGGTGTCCCCAGGGTCCCCTCAGGCCCAACATGGTGTCCCCAGGCGTTGACACGGTGTCCCCAGGTTCCCCTTAGGCACAACACGGTGTCCCCAGGGTCCCCTCAGGGCCCAGATGGCATCCCCAGGGGTTGACACAGCGTCCCCAGGGGTTGACATGGTGTCCCCAGGGTCCCCTCAGGGCCCAACACCGTGTCCCCAGGGGTCAACACGGTATCCCCAGGGTCCCCTCAGGCCCCAGATGGCATCCCCAGGGGTCGACATGGTGTCCCCAGGGTCCCCTCAGGCCCCAGATGGCATCCCCAGGGGTTGACATGGTGTCCCCAGGGTCCCCTCAGGCCCAACATGGTGTCCCCAGGCGTCGACACGGTGTCCCCAGGTTCCCCTTAGGCACAACACGGTGTCCCCAGGGGTCGACACGATGTCCCCAGGGTCCCCTCAGGGCCCAACACGCCATCCCCAAGGCCCCCTCAGGCCCCAGCTGGCGTCCCCAGGGGTTGACACGGTGTCCCCAGGTTCCCCTTAGGCACAACACGGTGTCCCCAGGGGTCGACACGGTGTCCCCAGGGTCCCCTCAGGGCCCAACACGCCATCCCCAAGGCCCCCTCAGGCCCCAGCTGGCGTCCCCAGGGGTTGACACGGTGTCCCCAGGTTCCCTTTAGGCACAACACGGTGTCCCCAGGGGTTGACATGGTGTCCCCAGGGCCCCCTCAGGCCCCAGCTGGTGTCCCCAGGGGTTGACACAGTGTCCCCAGGTTCCCCTTAGGCACAACACGGTGTCCCCAGGGGTCGACATGGTGTCCCCAGGGCCCCCTCAGGCCCAACATGGTGTCCCCAGGCGTCGACACGGTGTCCCCAGGTTCCCCTTAGGCACAACACGGTGTCCCCAGGGGTCGACATGATGTCCCCAGGGTCCCCTCAGGGCCCAACACACCATCCCCAAGGCCCCCTCAGGCCCCAGCTGGCGTCCCCAGGGGTTGACACGGTGTCCCCAGGTTCCCCTCAGGCACAACACGGTGTCCCCAGGGGTCGACACGATGTCCCCAGGGTCCCCTCAGGGCCCAACACGCCATCCCCAAGGCCCCCTCAGGCCCCAGCTGGCGTCCCCAGGGGTTGACACGGTGTCCCCAGGTTCCCCTTAGGCACAACACGGTGTCCCCAGGGGTCGACACGGTGTCCCCAGGGTCCCCTCAGGGCCCAACACGCCATCCCCAAGGCCCCCTCAGGCCCCAGCTGGCGTCCCCAGGGGTTGACACGGTGTCCCCAGGTTCCCTTTAGGCACAACACGGTGTCCCCAGGGGTTGACATGGTGTCCCCAGGGCCCCCTCAGGCCCCAGCTGGTGTCCCCAGGGGTTGACACAGTGTCCCCAGGTTCCCCTTAGGCACAACACGGTGTCCCCAGGGGTCGACATGGTGTCCCCAGGGCCCCCTCAGGCCCAACATGGTGTCCCCAGGCGTCGACACGGTGTCCCCAGGTTCCCCTTAGGCACAACACGGTGTCCCCAGGGGTCGACATGATGTCCCCAGGGTCCCCTCAGGGCCCAACACACCATCCCCAAGGCCCCCTCAGGCCCCAGCTGGCGTCCCCAGGGGTTGACACGGTGTCCCCAGGTTCCCCTCAGGCACAACACGGTGTCCCCAGGGGTCGACACGATGTCCCCAGGGTCCCCTCAGGGCCCAACACGCCATCCCCAAGGCCCCCTCAGGCCCCAGCTGGCGTCCCCAGGGGTTGACACGGTGTCCCCAGGTTCCCCTTAGGCACAACACGGTGTCCCCAGGGGTCGACACGGTGTCCCCAGGGTCCCCTCAGGGCCCAACACGCCATCCCCAAGGCCCCCTCAGGCCCCAGCTGGCGTCCCCAGGGGTTGACACGGTGTCCCCAGGTTCCCTTTAGGCACAACACGGTGTCCCCAGGGGTTGACATGGTGTCCCCAGGGCCCCCTCAGGCCCCAGCTGGTGTCCCCAGGGGTTGACACAGTGTCCCCAGGTTCCCCTTAGGCACAACACGGTGTCCCCAGGGGTCGACATGGTGTCCCCAGGGCCCCCTCAGGCCCAACATGGTGTCCCCAGGCGTCGACACGGTGTCCCCAGGTTCCCCTTAGGCACAACACGGTGTCCCCAGGGGTCGACATGATGTCCCCAGGGTCCCCTCAGGGCCCAACACACCATCCCCAAGGCCCCCTCAGGCCCCAGCTGGCGTCCCCAGGGGTTGACACGGTGTCCCCAGGTTCCCCTCAGGCACAACACGGTGTCCCCAGGGGTCGACACGATGTCCCCAGGGTCCCCTCAGGGCCCAACACGCCATCCCCAAGGCCCCCTCAGGCCCCAGCTGGCGTCCCCAGGGGTTGACACGGTGTCCCCAGGTTCCCCTTAGGCACAACACGGTGTCCCCAGGGGTCGACACGGTGTCCCCAGGGTCCCCTCAGGGCCCAACACGCCATCCCCAAGGCCCCCTCAGGCCCCAGCTGGCGTCCCCAGGGGTTGACACGGTGTCCCCAGGTTCCCTTTAGGCACAACACGGTGTCCCCAGGGGTTGACATGGTGTCCCCAGGGCCCCCTCAGGCCCCAGCTGGTGTCCCCAGGGGTTGACACAGTGTCCCCAGGTTCCCCTTAGGCACAACACGGTGTCCCCAGGGGTCGACATGGTGTCCCCAGGGCCCCCTCAGGCCCAACATGGTGTCCCCAGGCGTCGACACGGTGTCCCCAGGTTCCCCTTAGGCACAACACGGTGTCCCCAGGGGTCGACATGATGTCCCCAGGGTCCCCTCAGGGCCCAACACACCATCCCCAAGGCCCCCTCAGGCCCCAGCTGGCGTCCCCAGGGGTTGACACGGTGTCCCCAGGTTCCCCTCAGGCACAACACGGTGTCCCCAGGGGTCGACACGATGTCCCCAGGGTCCCCTCAGGGCCCAACACGCCATCCCCAAGGCCCCCTCAGGCCCCAGCTGGCGTCCCCAGGGGTTGACACGGTGTCCCCAGGTTCCCTTTAGGCACAACACGGTGTCCCCAGGGGTTGACATGGTGTCCCCAGGGCCCCCTCAGGCCCCAGCTGGCGTCCCCAGGGGTTGACACAGTGTCCCCAGGTTCCCCTTAGGCACAACACGGTGTCCCCAGGCGTCGACACGGTGTCCCCAGGGTCCCCTCAGGGCCCAACACGCCATCCCCAAGGCCCCCTCAGGCCCCAGCTGGCGTCCCCAGGGGTTGACACGGTGTCCCCAGGTTCCCCTCAGGCACAACACGGTGTCCCCAGGGTCCCCTCAGGGCCCAACACGCCATCCCCAAGGCCCCCTCAGGCCCCAGCTGGCGTCCCCAGGGGTTGACACGGTGTCCCCAGGTTCCCTTTAGGCACAACACGGTGTCCCCAGGGGTTGACATGGTGTCCCCAGGGCCCCCTCAGGCCCCAGCTGGCATCCCTAGGGGTTGACACGGTGTCCCCAGGTTCCCCTTAGGCACAACACGGTGTCCCCAGGGTCCCCTCAGGGCCCAGATGGCATCCCCAGGGGTTGACACAGCGTCCCCAGGGGTTGACATGGTGTCCCCAGGGTCCCCTCAGGGCCCAACACCGTGTCCCCAGGGGTCAACACGGTATCCCCAGGGTCCCCTCAGGCCCCAGATGGCATCCCCAGGGGTTGACATGGTGTCCCCAGGGTCCCCTCAGGCCCAACATGGTGTCCCCAGGCGTCGACACGGTGTCCCCAGGTTCCCCTTAGGCACAACACGGTGTCCCCAGGGGTCGACACGATGTCCCCAGGGTCCCCTCAGGGCCCAACACGCCATCCCCAAGGCCCCCTCAGGCCCCAGCTGGCGTCCCCAGGGGTTGACACGGTGTCCCCAGGTTCCCCTTAGGCACAACACGGTGTCCCCAGGGGTCGACACGGTGTCCCCAGGGTCCCCTTAGGCACAACACGGTGTCCCCAGGGGTCGACACGGTGTCCCCAGGGTCCCCTCAGGGCCCAACACGCCATCCCCAAGGCCCCCTCAGGCCCCAGCTGGCGTCCCCAGGGGTTGACACGGTGTCCCCAGGTTCCCTTTAGGCACAACACGGTGTCCCCAGGGGTTGACATGGTGTCCCCAGGGCCCCCTCAGGCCCCAGCTGGTGTCCCCAGGGGTTGACACAGTGTCCCCAGGTTCCCCTTAGGCACAACACGGTGTCCCCAGGGGTCGACATGGTGTCCCCAGGGCCCCCTCAGGCCCAACATGGTGTCCCCAGGCGTCGACACGGTGTCCCCAGGTTCCCCTTAGGCACAACACGGTGTCCCCAGGGGTCGACATGATGTCCCCAGGGTCCCCTCAGGGCCCAACACACCATCCCCAAGGCCCCCTCAGGCCCCAGCTGGCGTCCCCAGGGGTTGACACGGTGTCCCCAGGTTCCCCTCAGGCACAACACGGTGTCCCCAGGGGTCGACACGATGTCCCCAGGGTCCCCTCAGGGCCCAACACGCCATCCCCAAGGCCCCCTCAGGCCCCAGCTGGCGTCCCCAGGGGTTGACACGGTGTCCCCAGGTTCCCTTTAGGCACAACACGGTGTCCCCAGGGGTCGACACGGTGTCCCCGGGGTCCCCTCAGGGCCCAACACGCCATCCCCAAGGCCCCCTCAGGCCCCAGCTGGCGTCCCCAGGGGTTGACATGGTGTCCCCAGGGCCCCCTCAGGCCCCAGCTGGCGTCCCCAGGGGTCGACACGATGTCCCCAGGGTCCCCTCAGGGCCCAACACGCCATCCCCAAGGCCCCCTCAGGCCCCAGCTGGCGTCCCCAGGGGTTGACACGGTGTCCCCAGGTTCCCTTTAGGCACAACACGGTGTCCCCAGGGGTTGACATGGTGTCCCCAGGGCCCCCTCAGGCCCCAGCTGGTGTCCCCAGGGGTTGACACAGTGTCCCCAGGTTCCCCTTAGGCACGTGTGTCCCCAGGGGTTGACATGGCATCCCCGGGCCGGGGATGGGGGCTGAGTGCGGTGTCCCCCCCCCGCAGGTGGCCATGGCGGCGAGCGAGGCGGCGGCGGCGGCGCAGGTGACGTCGGGGCTGCGCTCCCTGGCCGTGGCGGAGGCGCCCCGGGAGGAGGAAGGGGCGGGGGGGGGCGCAGCCGTGAAGGAGGAGGGGGGAGAGGGGGAGGAGGAGGAGGAGGAGGAGGAAGAGGGGTGGGGGGTGGGGTGCAGCGACGAGGAGGGGGAACCCCCAGGGGGTTGGCTGCCCCCCCCCGCCGAGATCCGCCGCCTCTACGAGCTGCTGGCGGGGGCGGGGGGAGGGGGCGGCCTGCCCCCCCTGCGCTGCCTCCCGCTGCCCCGGCGACCCCCCACCCCCGACCCCCCCGGCCCCCCCGAGCCCCCCCGGCGGCCCCAGAGCCCCCCCCGGCAGGAGAAGTGAGCGGGGGAGGGGATGGGGGGGGGGCTGGGGGGGGCTGGGGTGGAGGCTGGGGGGGCCAAGGGGGGAGGGGCGGGGAGATTTGGGGGGAATTTTAGGGAATTGGAGAAATTTTCAGGGAATTTCAGGGATTTTCGTAAGGGAATTCGGGGTATTTTGAGGGATTTTGGGAATTTTAAGAAAATTCTGGGGATTTGGGGGAGAATTTTAGCAAATTCTTGGGGTTTTGAGGGGTGTGAAGGGAATTGGGGGAATTTTAAGGGAATTTTGGGGAGAATTTGAGGCGTTTGGGGAAGAATTTCAGGGCGTTTTCTGGCATTTTCCGGGATTTCGAGGCATTTTCTGGGATTTTGTGGCATTTTCTGACGTTTTTCAGGGATTTTTTGGGATTTCAAGGCATTTTCTGGGATTTTTCAGGGATTTTCTGGGATTTCAAGGCATTTTCTGGGATTTTTCAGGGATTTTCTGGGATTTTTCCAGGATTTTCCAGGATTTTTCTGGGATTTTTCAGGGATTTTCTGGGATTTTTCTGGGATTTTCTGGGATTTCAAGGCATTTTCTGGGATTTTTCCAGGAGTTTCCAGAATTTCAAGGTATTTTTCAGGGATTTTCTGGGATTTCAAGGCCTTTTTCTGGGATTTTTCTGGGATTTTCCACAATTTCAAGGCATTTTTCAGGGATTTTCCCGGGATTTCCTGGGATTTTAAGGCATTTTGAGGGATTTCAAGGTATTTGTCAGGGATTTTGTGGTGTTTTCTGAGATTTTTCAGGGATTTCCAGGGATTTTTGGGGATTTCAAGGCATTTTCAGGGATTTTCTGACATTTCTCAGGAATTTTCTGGGATTTTCCAGGATTTTTCCGGGATTTTTTGGGATTTCAAGGCATTTTCTGGGATTTTCCAGGATTTTTCCGGGATTTTTTGGGATTTCAAGGCCTTTTCAGGGATTTTCCAGGATTTTTCTTCGATTTTAAGACTTTTTTGGGGATTTTTCTGGGATTTTCTGGGATTTCAAGGCATTTTCCGGGGATTTTTCCAGGAGTTTCCACAATTTCAAGGTATTTTTCAGGGATTTTCTGGGATTTCAAGGCCTTTTTCTGGGATTTTTCTGGGATTTTCCACAATTTCAAGGCATTTTTCAGGGATTTTCCTGGGATTTCCTGGGATTTTAAGGCATTTTGAGGGATTTCAAGGTATTTGTCAGGGATTTTGTGGTGTTTTCTGAGATTTTTCAGGGATTTCCAGGGATTTTTGGGGATTTCAAGGCATTTTCAGGGATTTTCTGACGTTTCTCAGGCATTTTCTGGGATTTTCCAGGATTTTTCTGGGATTTTCCGGGATTTCAAGGAATTTCCCGGGATTTTCCAGGGTTTTTCTGGGATTTTTCTGGGATTTTCTGGGATTTTCCAGGATTTTTCTGGGATTTTTTTGGATTTTCCGGGATTTTCCAGGTTTTTTCTGGGATTTTCCGGGATTTTCCAGGATTTTTCTGGGATTTTTTGGGATTTCAAGGCATTTTCCGGGATTTTTCAGGGTTTTTTCTGGGATTTTTCAAGGATTTCAAGGCATTTTTCAGGGATTTTCTGGGATTTCGCGGGATTTTTCAGGATTTCAAGGGATTTTTGGGGGTTTCAAGGCCTTTTCAGGGACTTTCTGGGATTTTTCTGGGATTTTGAGGGATTTCAAGGCATTTTGAGGGGATTTTTCTGGGATTTCTCGGGATTTTTGGGGGTTTCAAGGGATTTTTGGGGGTTTCAAGGCATTTTTCCGGGATTTTTCCAGGATTTTCTGGGATTTCCTGGGATTTTTCGGGATTTCAAGGGATTTTTGGGGGTTTCAAGGGATTTTTCCTGGATTTTCTGGGATTTTTCCTGGATTTTCTGGGTTTTTCTGGGATTTTTCGGGATTTCAAGGGATTTTTGGGGGTTTCAAGGGATTTTTCCTGGATTTTCTGGGATTTTTCCTGGATTTTCTGGGATTTTTCCAGGATTTTTCGGGATTTCAAGGGATTTTGGGGGGTTTCAAGGCCTTTCGGGGCTTTGCGGCCGTTGGACGTTTCCGGGCCGTTCAGCGCCGTTTCCAATCCTGGGGGGGGGTGTGTGTGTGTGGAGGGGGGGGGGGAGGGGGCTGACCCTTCCCCCTCCACCCAGCGGGTGACCCCCTCCCCTCCCCCCAGACCCCCCCTCCCCACGGAATTCGACTTCGAGGACGAACCCGCCGCCCCCAAACCCCCCCTGATCGACCGCCGCCGGACGCCGGGTAAGCCTCCCCTCCCCTCCCACCCCCCCCCCCAGCCCCACCGAAGGGCTGAGCCCCCTCCCCACGCCCCCCCCCCCCCCCCCCAGGCCCCCCAGCGCGCGGGCGGCGGCGGGAGGCGCGGCTGGACAAGGTGCTGTCCGACATGAAGCGGCACCGGCGCCTGGAGGAGCAGATCCTGCGCACGGGCCGGGACCTCTTCCCCCCCCGGGGGGACGAGCCCCCTCCCCCGAAGAGACCCCCCGGCTTCTTCCTGCGTCAGCGCAAGTACTGAGAGACCCCTCCCCACCACGCACCCCCAAAACCCCCTTGAAACGTACCTACCGGCTGGTGTTTATTTGGGGAGGGGGGCTCGGGGTGGGGAGGGGGTGTTGGGGGCTGGGGGAGGGGGTCTTGAGGTGAGGGAGGGGGATCCAGAGGTGGGGGAGGGGGCTCAGGGCGTGGGTCTCGTGGGGGAGGGGGCTTGGAGTGGGAGAGGGGGTCTTGGGGGTGGGGGAGGGGGCTCGGAGGAGGGGGTCTCGGGTGGGGGATGGGGACTCAGGTGGGGGAGGGGGCTCGGGGGGTGGGGGAGGGGGCTTGGGAGTGGGGGAGGGGGCTCGGGGAGGGGGACTCAGAGGTGGGGGGGTCTTGGGGTGGGGTCTCGAGGGGGAGGGGGCTCGGGGAGGAGAGGGGGACTTG